>VSDK01005868.1:123857-140746 GCA_009767595.1 Symbiodinium kawagutii
TGCTGAACCAACTCACACCTGGGTGCCTCAGCCCACCTGCGCTTCAATGGCACCGAAGAAGCCACGTTCTTCGAAGTCCTCGATGAGCATCCGCAGCAAACGACTCCTCTGGCACCACAGTGCCATGCTTCGGGAAGGATCCGGCTGCAGTCAACAGCGATGGATGTACTGCCAAAGGTCCACAAATGACGGGCCCAACAACCGATTTCCCAGAAAATCGGTATCTGCAGCTTGTAAATGCCAAAGCAGGGTTTACAAGGTGTCACAACCATCACAGGCTCTGATCATTCTTTTTCAGCCCGAGAAACCCGCCAATCACCTGTGGGTACATCATGTATGGACAGACCTCATGTTGTTGCTGATTGTTGCCCTTGTTGATGGTGGTTGTCTTGCTGGTGCCCAAATCCTCCAAACAATCAGGTTATCAACAAGTACATCAAGCGACAGTGCTTCTTCTGAGAATCTATGGATGAGCTGCTCCCAATACACCACTTGATTGCAATGGTGGACAATGGGTCACGATGGGCCCCTTTCTATTTAAACTCATTTTTTACCAAGGTTGCATAGTAGTCCCTTCCTCAAAATATTAAATACCCCAACAAAATTTGATGGTGCTAAATGGGAAAGGTGTTCAAACCACGGCGAAACGTGCCAACAAATCGATGGTGAAACAGCTGTTCATCTGTCCAAGAGAGGACTTCAAACAGCCCTTGGGCACTTTTGGGTTGCTTTTTGCCAGGCAAACCATTGGCTCTGGCCCCCCCCCAAATCCTTCAAACCCACGACTCGCACCACGACTCCTCGGAAAGTCATCGGGTTTTTGGGCATCCATCTCCTTCAGCTTGCCCAAGATCTCTTGCCAACACTCCTGTGGTGCTTCTTAGGTATGTTGTTGGTAGATGACCAATTAGTAGGTAAGATGACCTTTTTAGTAACCCTGGAGGTAGATGACCTTTTTTTTTGCAGTCGCGGATTCTAATTATTAAGATAACTTATAATTAATTAGTAGGCTTATGAATTACAGTTGGGGATTCAATAACATACGTAGCAATTGAATACTCTTGGATATTTTTGGATCTATCAGGGATGCCTGATTCATGTTGCGGTATTGGATATTGCTATCCCCCAGAACACATACAGTTGGGACACAATTGGTGCTAGATGGGTAATAGTCTCACTTGTGATGGCGAAGTCTACGTCTTGTCTACCCGCGAATGATGCCTCAACCAAGACTCCTTGCAGTGTGACGCCCTGGTCTTCACGTTTTACCATTCATGTGCTCACCCAGGCTGTCGACCAAACACAACCTGTGCGCATGTTGCTTTTTGATGCCTTTTTGGTAGGCTAAACTTACCTTAAATCGACTCTTGGTGTCTGATCGGTTGATCACCCAACACTCGTACCTGGATAGGAGCAATGTTTTTTGTCATTGGTAGCTAACTTAGACTACAAGTATCGCCCAACAGGAATCCTCGTGATTTGGGAGAAGAGCCACAGTTGAAGAAACTCCGGATGCACACAAATCCAAGACCAGAGATGGGAAACACCAAAGCTTCAAGGAGAGCGGGCCAGTGGCCTTGGTGGTCCTGGTGGCCTTGATTTGGTGATTTCGGATCCACGTTGCGGTCCCAGGTTGGTACCCTGTTCTAGGGCTGGCCTCGTTCACCCTGCGAAAGGCTTCTAGGAAGGCCATCACTCTCAGGGGCGCCTCAATGCAAACGTTGATCCACGGCGTGGCAGGCCTAGCTACGACCCATTGCGTTGAATACACCACCTGTAGATGTCAAACCCCGTGAGATTTCTTGCATGGCCCCAACATAGCTTGGTATAGCCGAGGTTGTCCATGGTGTACTCCATATTAGTTGGGGCTCTGCAGGATCACATTTCTTGGCCTGGGACCGTTTGGTTGTGTGCTGCGGGCGTTGCATCCCAACAACCAGCCAAATGTCAAGCAAAGCGATCGACCATTGACACACGGCAGCCAGACGCCTGTCTTACAGGCAGCACTTTGTTCTTCCGTGGCACGAAGATTTCAAAGGAATCGCCCCATCCGGGGACAGAGTGCCTGGCTGGGCTCCACTAGGGTGATGATTTGCATGAGTTGGACAACTTTTTGGGACTACAAAGTAGAGTTAGCAACTCATATGGCATCTGGTACCGGCCAAATGGTGCATTTCAAAGATGAGGGATTAGAGCTTGCATGTTTTCCGAAGAAATGAAAATGAAGACTTTAGCGGCAAGAAGAGCAAACTAGACAAGACATCATAAGACACCTTGTTGTTGCACACGGCAAGCAATCACAAAGGACTAGTCAAATCATCCTGCACGAGTTTGCCCATCGTCAGCGCATGCACAGCTATTCTTTGCCTCTTGATTCATGGTGTGACTATCCCCATATCTCCCGATTAGACTGTGATAAGATACCGTAATTAACTTGTACACCAAACATTCAACACCCCATTGAATTCCGAAGGAACCCAGGCAGGTCAGCTGATTTTGGAGGGGGTGCCCCCCTCTTCATTCCAACAGTGGGTACCTTGGTGGCCCCACCAATCGGCTTTCAGCATGAAGGGCTCACGCTTCGAGAACTGGAAACCCCAACGTCTCCAGCTGCCGTCGCGCACGGAGTCTTCGTCATCGGGTTCGTTCTTCCCATCGACGTCGTCGTAGAGGCGCTTTGGCCAATCCAAGGCATCGAAAGGTCCATCGGGGTCCTGCCAAGGTGCTGCACCTGCGAGTTCTATGGAGATTTGTGGTTGTGACAAGGCGGGTTCCCTAGTCATAAGTTGGTTAATGTTGGTTAGGAAGCCATTTAACTAAAGTATCTCTAGAATCATCTACCATAATTGGTAGTTACACGAGTTTCACATGGTTACCACCGCGGATGTAACTGATTTGGTCACTGGGATCCATGGAGATGGTCCCATCCGCGATGGTGTCTAGCTGTGGCAAAGCGAATGGTAACGGACTTGGTCCTTGTCCAAACCACATCCCAGCCCCTCGTGTCAGTGCTGAAACTACATGGATCATTGCAAATGGTGCGATGCCTTAGATGCGTATGGGGGGGCTGTCGATGCCCTCAACCTATTCTGCACAGAGGCTTCCATCCGCGATGCTGTTTGGGATGTAGCGATGCTGCAATCATCTTGGAACATGCAAAACGGCCACGAAGCCAACCCTGGAACCACAAGCTTTCTTGCTGCAGAGAAGCATATGCCAAATATTCAAGTGATATTCTGCCAGTTCTGTTCTGCAGGTCATGATTCTTCTTGGTGACCATTTCTTGTTCCCACCTCCCGGAACCCCGCTCTCCTCTAAGATGTAGCGAGTGAGGTGCCTAAGTTGCCATGGGAAGGATGGCTCAAAGCACTGTCCAAACCGAAGCACAGGTATGGTTGTCAAAGATGAGATACCGGCTTCAAGTTCACACAACATTTCTTTATGTTGCACCCTTGCCCAAAATCAACAGCTTGGAATCTAGAGAAGGGATTGGTGACGACGACCACTGCCACATCATCAACAAGAATAGCAGCAGCAACAGCAACAACAACAACAACAACAACAACAACAACAACAACCACAACCACAACCACAACCGCAACCACAACCACAACCACAGCAATCACATCCACAGCAACCACATCCACGAACATCGAGGACTGAATCTCCTGACTCTTCTACGTATTAAAATCTCATCGAGTTGATCTGATCTACCAAGTCAAAGATTAACCCCAGAGCACCCAGCTTGTGGGTCCGGCCAAGCTACAGTGCTTATTTGTTGCCAAAGAAGTGTTTCTCTCAGCCATTTCGGTATCTACCAAGCTCATTTCCAAAGCATTCAATCATATTCAATCAGGTTTCATTAATTCTTATCATCTAAGTATGATTTAACTATCATAACCCCATTAAAAACATTAAAACCAGTTAATCAAGTGAATGTCTGATCCATTTAAAGCCCCAGCTTGACCATCTGACACAACGACGTGTCAACCCATCAGCGTCACCTTCCGGCGGCCCAGCTGCTCAGCGCTGGGTTCCATCAGAAACACCACCGGGGCATCGTCGCCTCCCACCTTGGTGCCCCGTAGCACCGGGGCCGAAGGCACCAGGTGACGCAGTGGAGATGTCACGACCTCAGGGTCAGGGTGGTTTGAACAACGTATGCAGCTTGATTTGAAGAGATATGGCACTATCCAATAGATATCTCCACAACAACTAAAATCTGCAATATGGATTGGTGGTTCATCTCGTATGTCCGTGGTTGTCAACACCCAAGGGCTTTTCGGAAAGCCCAAAATGCGTTCCATCAAAGATGCCTTGCTGGTCATCTGGTGTAGCGTTGTGGCCGCCTATGGCCCATCCCCGCATCCCATGAATTGCTGACTATGGTTGACTACAAGCCAAAGAGATTCTGTGGTTTTTCATGCGCACAGCAGGGGTACAGAGTTTTGACCCATGCCCGTCTCATCGTTCTTCAGTGGTTGGTACTACCCCTAGTGTTGCTTGGTGTATCCCTGAGGGTGTTGCTTGCTTAGGCTTCTCCGTTTCTGAGGCTCCCTCCCCACCAAGGGAAACCACTAGGAGCCATCCCCTTCCCCTGGTTCCCCCATCATTAAGTATTTTTTCTGCTACTATTGTTGGCTACTATCCCCCATACTTCACCAATACTCATCATCATTGACCATTATTTACCGTCAAATAACCAGTTGAATAACCAGATGATTTCTCCAAAAATCACCACAAGCATGTCTATGATAACGTTGATGGTTAATATTGACCCAGCTTGCCATGTCTACGACGTGTCTCAGTTCACTGTCAGCCAGGCACATCTTCGGGCGCCCGCATGGCAGCAAAGGTGGCTCCGAAATGCCGCCTGGGGGTGGTCCATCACTAGATGCGAAAAGGTGACCTAAACCAACCCAAATGGGGGCTTCTTCAAATGGGGAACCCCCAAAAATTGCTTAGTTTCTAGTGGCTGATAATGATTGATAGTGGTTATTTACAAGGGGATGATAAGCAAGAACAATGGATAACATACCGGCTATCATGGTTGGTTTGAAACTATAGACGCGTGATAAACTAGATGATTTGGGACACCCCTATTTTGAGAAACACCAGAAATATCGCTCAGTAACTGGTTTGTGGTATTTGTCAATATCGGGAATGTCATTCCAAAAAAATTACAGCAATCTTCCAGTTGCTTAGTAGTGATTCGGGTACGTGTTTTCGATGCGGAATGGGAAGCGATACCCATCGTAGGCAATATCATTTTACTTGAAGACTCGTCAGAAAATCACGATGCCACGAAGCCGAAATTACGGCAGCGGGCTCACGACAGGATGCCCCACGTCAAGTCTACAAGAGCAAGCCAGGAATCCAAGTGAAGCTTCCATCAGGATCAGCCCCGATCGTTAGACAATCGATATGTGGCATGTAACGAATATGGCATGTAACATCCAGCAATGGCAACTAGCACCAACAAACAGTAGCTAGCAAATTGTCTGGATCAATCTGGAATGAGCAAGCAAACAGGACAGCGGATGTGTTCATGATAAACCACACATACCCCCATCTCTTCAAACACCCCCCTGCATTATAAATCCCACTGCAATTGGTATATCTGTATCATTGTTGATTAGTATCTCCTATCAACAACCATCATAGTCCATTCTCAGCTATTGTCAAAGTTCAACCGTTCATTATCCGCCATCTACCGTTGTCAACAGTAAAAGAACACTACTTAACCCGTGTGCATTCAACCATGACCCACTATGATCAAACCTGATCGGCTGGTAACTAGCATCAAACACGGAGAATCATCCACCCAACAGTCTCAACCCAAGTATTATCATCTACGAAATATTATTAAACAGATCGAATCATCCACCCAACATGATCAACTCTTGTCCAAAGGCTACTCGCGTTGAAGCTTGTACCCATCTCATCGCCCATTTAGGGGATGGTAAAACGAATTAACAACCCCCTTGTTCTACCGTTGTTGCACGGTCCGCCCCCGGGGTCCTCCATGGTAGCAACGTCAGCAGCGCCAGAGGGGGCGCCCAGCAGCGAGGTCCGCACGCCATGCGGCCCACGCAGTCGTCGCGCACGACGGGGGGTTCCGTGGGATGGCCACGCTGGCACCGTGGGCTCTGAATGGGTGATGGATTTGATTTGATTGGCCAATGGCTAATGGATAATGATCGTTGATAATGGCTAGTGGATGATGATGGTTAATAATGGCTCATGGGTGAAAATGGCCAATGGTTGATGGATTGGCCAATGGTTGATGGATTGGCCAATGGTTGATGGATTTGATTGGCCAATGTGCTTGGGAATGGCCAATGGTTGATGGATTTGACAATGCTTTGATCGCGCTTTGGCCAATATGGTTGACAATGTTTGGTGGTGCATGGCAGCCATTCCGATGGCTTTTGAATGCTTGATAATTATAAATGATTGATTACTTGCCGATGATAAATTGTTCACAATGGATTTTGTTCATGGTGGACCGGTATGATCAACCCGACCCGTGTAGCTAAACTCACCTTTGGTTATCACCTTTGAGATGTCTTTTTCCATGGCAAACTCGTAAGACTGTAGAGATTATTGCGAGGGTCCGAGTTCTGTCTATTTGGCTTCGACCCTTCTCCATAGCTTCGTCATTCTTTGCTGATGCCATCACTATTCACTGGGTTGCTTGCATCCCTTATGTTTTTTCGATCGAGGGCTCTGAAGGAAGCTTAGGACACCTCTGAGAACCCAACACTGGGGTGCATGCTTCTGCCAAAAACAGTGATTGCAAGACGACAAACTGTGATCAGCCGAAGGTGTGTACAATTGCAAGTAGAGTTCAGCCAAAGGAATTCCAAGAATCTGTTGATTCTGAAGTCATCCGCCAGTAAATCTGAATCGTTCAAACCAATCTGTCAATCATTCAGATCTGCCACCGACTGGCTATCTTTGACTGCGATCATGCAGATGTGGCGCAACAGTTTGACTGCTCCAGTGGTGCTTTTTCATGGTCATCTGCTCTCAGAGAAGCTGCGGAAAGAAGATGCTGATGTAGGAAGCCAACAGTCTGAGCCCAGTCAAAGATGGGACCGGTGTGAACAAGCCGACTACGAAGCGGCTTTCGGCCATAAATTCATATAAATTCACTGTTCACATCTGTTCACTGCCTGCATGTCCCCAACATCTGGCACAATCGGCGTAGCTCGCATGGTTTGTCCGCTCTCCAAAGCTCCGCGCGGATTCTCAGAACAAGACATACACAAAATCTGGGTCCGTATATGGTGATATGATGCGATAACAACACCCAAACCATTCGAATCCAAACATTCATGAGTTCATGATTCAGTCGTGGGGATCTAATCAGTCCAAACCATATCATGATTCATTGATTAGTCGAGGAGCCAAAGTTTCGTTCCATATGCTACCCGAACACAGTTTCGGGCTACAAGTCACGTTGTTTTAAAGATCTTTCGCTTTGCCATGGATTGCCTAAGGCCTAATGTCCATCGTCGAGCCGCCTCCCTCAGCTGACACAATGCCACCCACAAACATTTGGGCGTTGATTGTCATCGTCATGGTCATCATCATCATCATCATCATCATCATCATCATCATCATCATCCTCGTCGTCGTCGTCGTCGTCGTCATCATCATCATCATCATCATCATCATCATCATCATCATCATCATCATCCTCGTCGTCATCATCACTACCAACTCACCCCTTGGGAGATGACCCTATTTGAAGGTGCCCAGGTTGCCTCCATGGCTCCTTTTTCTTCTGCGTGTCCGGTCCTCCTCGTTCTGCGCTGACCGGGCAAAGGCCTGAAATCTACAGCAGAAGGTGTTGGGATGTGGTGAGATTGACCCAATGGTCGTCAGATTCAACGATGGCTTGTATAAAAAGAATGATTCAACAGTTGGCTAATACTGATATCAATGCCAGTGCTATTATAAATAATAAAAATAATAATCAGCCCAAATTTTTGCAATGGTGCATTATAACTCAATCGTCGATACAGGCTTCAAACGGTTCATGATTGAAACAAGCATTGACCAGTCATGGCGAATGGATGATGATGGTTAACAGGGTTCATGTGTAACAATGGTCTTACCATGCAAGCTTTGCTGCTGACCATAGTTTGTGCGATAGATCACGTACCAACCAAGTAAGCAAAGGCAGCCAACCAGCAAGAGGTATGCAATGCGACCGAGTAAAGTTATGCTTTCAACTTGTGCACCACCAGGCAATGGGTTTCACCTTGATCAACCAGCACATCCCACAAGTACCCATACATGTCACACATGGCTGCATGTTCATTCACCACCACTTGGTATTGGACATGCCATTAGTTTTGTCGCTTACTCAAATGTCGGCAAATGGTGCCAGTAATATCAACAACTCACTCGCAGAAGCTGAACCATGTGCGCTGTCAAGTGACGTTTCGATTCAATAAATCAGAGGTTGTGAACTCAAGATGGTCGAATCTCTCAAGTACACACATGGATTCAACCAAACATCAAAACTAAAACTGCAGCCCCTTTGATCATTTGGAGAAATTGATACACAAACGGTGCAGGTTTAAATGATACACCCTTTGACACATAGTCCTTTGCTTGAAAATGGAATGAATTCACTGATCATCAAAGGCCTCCGACTGTGCAGGTACCCATGTGAACAGTGCCTCCAAACGATCCAAACGCTGTGTACACGCGGCCTCAAAAAGGGCCTTGCGAGACGTGTTGGCAGTCGACCATCGGTGGCGAAGCATCAGTGGATCATTGCAGTTTCACTGTGAGCCATCCAGGTTGCAATCAGCGACAAAACTAGAAGCGAAACTGGGAAAACAAAAAAAGTGAATGTCGTCAGAGCAGCAAGTGTCGAGTGTCGAATGTGGCGGGGGTTAGCAAATGTGTGTATACATACACAGGTGTGCGCGCGCATCTTTCCAGAATGTACAGGCGCGCAACCAACAATGATCGGGATATAGCACCAACATAGACTACCTCCAAATTGAACCCCACATGCAGTTACCAATAGGAGGATCACTGGTAAATTGCTGTTCGTCCATCAACAATTAAGGCGCCAAACAAAAAGGTGAACACGACCAACGGGAAGGAACGCTATACCAAGAAACTCTTGGAAAAGTTCACCTGAACAAATCAGGAAGATTGGCAAATCATAGGCCTAGGATGCCGAGGATGCCAAATGAATGATTTCATGTGCCCAGAATACCAAACAATCTCTTGAGACTGCCCAAGGGGGCGTTCAATCATCCTGAGATTTGAAGTTCCCGCGGTTTTTTGGGGACCTGCAAACATCACAGGGACTCAATACTGGTATCTGGAGGCTGTAAATTGGATACAAGTCTGAACGCTGTCAATTGGAGAAAAAAAAGAGCGTGTGAAAAAACCTGTGTGCCAAAAAAACAAGCATTTGTTACATTTCTTACTTTCTCAATGATTTGATGGTCCAATTCAAGTTACGAGTCATGGATGGCCTCCAGCTGCACCACCTGTTGGTCCCTGGATCTCCGAGGTCCGCCTCTAAGTCATAGGATCGAAAGTCGCCCACAGCGGCGGTGGGACCGAAGACCAATAGATCATCGGACGCTTCGGCAGGCAGATCCTTTGTTGCTGAAGGGTTTGGGGGATCAAACAAGGGTTGACAGGTAAACCTTGGGGTTGACCAGCTCAGTTCATCATTAAACCTTGGGGTTGACTAATGGTGTGCAATGATGAAGTGATTTACAAGGTTGAATGATGGTTGGTATAGTGGTTAAATCATACAGGTAGCCATGTTTCATGATGCTTGCACATGTTCAACGATGATCAAACATGCTTAATTAATGATGGTCGATGATGGCTAATGCCCACTGATGCTTGGATACGATACCAGGAAAGGCTAGATCCATTGCATGTAGAAGCCGCATTGACAACCAGTAAAGGACTAAATTGCAGGCAATGGCAATGAACACAGACCCACTGGCCAGCTATGTCGCTGGGTGTGCCCGCGACAAAATCCGGACTCGACACCAAGTCAAAGTTTGAAGCTCTGAGGACCGGTGCTGGGGATCACACAAATCAACAAGGTGTTCCAATGTGTTCTTCCAATCTAAAAAATCAAAAAGGTCCAGGTCCGGATGAGCAACTCATCATGACCCTGGACAACCAGCCAGCTCCGCTTGCTCCCTGAATGATCAAAAGTTGGGACGGTTGCTGACCAATGATAGATATGCCCATGTGGCCTTCCTGTTGCTTCCTTTAGGCCTCAAGACTAATCAGCATTTAATGTGATTCACCAGTATTAACCATGACTATTGTGGTTTCTCAAGCCATAGGGGTACCCCAAAATTATGGTTGGCATATTGCTACAAATGGTTGATATTGGATGACTTGAGGGTACCCGTATTTTGAGAAACACCCATACAAACAGTACCAATGAGTGTTGTTTCACCATCATTCACACGATCGACACCCATCAACGACAATGAACCATCAAACTACATGTCATCCATGGCTTAGCGTTTGCAGTATATAGGCGTAAGCATAAACCATCAACTGACCATCAACCATGGATCAATCATTCGTCATGACATTAATTAAGCACCGAGGCCATCTGATTGATCACCATCCTTCACCATCAACAAACTGTCAGCCATCAATCAGCCATCCACTTCACCAGGAATCATGGATGAATCACCATCATTTGGTGGTTTCTCAGAATCAGGAACCCCAAAATTGGTTGGTTTATGACCTATAAATGGTCAATGAAGGATGAGCACAGTACCCCTATTCTGAGAAACACTGGGTACCCCTTTGAAAAACCGCCATGTAGTTGGTATATCCCCTATTCTTCATGATTATAATCCCCTATCATGTACCATTCCTGTTGCTTGAGACTCGCATCACCATGCCCGGCCTCCAACCATGTGCCACCGGCGGCAAGGACCAACTCATGGATCTTGCTCCGCTCCATGGCTGGTTCCTGGGAGAGTGGCTGCCAACAAGGGTTGATGATGGAGATACCCATTCATTCATAGTGATGGGATATAAAAACGGGGGTTTCTCAATATATGGAGCCCCACAATGGTTGGTTTAGTATCATAAATGGTTTTGTATCATAAGTGGTTTAGTATCATAACTGGTTAATAAACTGGACGATTCGGGGGTACCCCTATTTTGAGAAACCACGAAATATACACCGTGGATATGTACAATTGATGAATGATGGATAGATAATGCTGTTGATCATACTGGATGCTTCTATGGATGTTGGATATATCTATGCTATGGATATACTTTTCCGACAAGGATTGATGAGATTTCTATATATACAAAAATACCGTGCTTCATCAGGATTCATACTGCTGAGGTGATGATGGATATACCATAGTTGGTCAGGGTTCATTCTGCAAATAGGTGAGAATGATTCATGAGTGGGCTATTGGTTGATCGGCGACAATGGTTGATAGTGATTGGTGCACCATGACTACTAAATCTTAGCAGTTGCACAACACGCGCTGTACTGGTTGATGAATTACGATTGATGACGGTTTTTGCCCAATGCTACCAGTGGTCAATGACCCCCTCATCAGCGGTCAATGACAGCGGCGAATGAATGACCACGCTTGTTCTTAAATTCTTAAAGGTTGCTCTACCGAGTTGTTATTTTTTGCGTGGTTTATGACTCTGCCAATGAAGCAAGGGTGGCTGTTGGTAACCGTGCTTAGTAATGGTTGATAGTCATGTCCATTTTGTATGGCAGTGGGTCAAAACCCTGTACCCCTGGTTCCCCTATCATTAACCATTGTTTTCCTTATGATTGTTAGTTTTTTAACCCCATTATTGGTTGATATTGGTTGGTTGATATTGACCCATAACCATATGAACTTTGAGAAGAAGACTTGACCCCTGGAGCATCGAGGCAGCTCGCGTTTGCCACCGTGCCAGATCTTGACGGGGAAGCAATCATGGTCAATGCTGCTTACAGGGGCGCCAGGGCATGCCAGACAGCTTCAACTGTAGGCGCAAGGAATAAGAAGCGGAATCTGACAAAGGAGCACCAGTTGGGTTTGGGGGTTCCCCAACCATCCAACTCCTAATGCCAAAACTTTGTATCTCAGTCCTCTCAAACGCATTTCAATCAGGAACAACACTGTATCTATCATTATCTCAATCCTTTGACACGCTGATCATAAATCCAGCCCTTGCCAGGCATCAAATTAACGAGAAGCTATGGCTATACAGATATGGCTGCTATTTGTGGGTGTTCCATTTAGCTTGATCAGTGTTGTTACTGGAGTTGGGGTTGGGCGATGGTTGCATCGGCATCCCACAAGATTCTTCTCAGCAGTGTCTGGGGCACACTGCAGCAAATCCCACTATCTCCCAGAATCAAGATACTAGCGACCAAACGCGGAATGGTTTGGAAAGAACCCATCGACCAATCTCTGGCTCATGTCCCACCGCTATTAGCATGGCTTCTATTTTGATTCGTCATTGTTGCAATCAACCACCCTAAGCCGTAACTCAACAAAAATATCCCATCATTTCGTATGGATGAATATCGATTCTATCTAACCTTGGATCTTCTCAACATTCAAGCTTCTATGAATATCCTCTCTACCACCCTAAGCTTGTTTATTCCGAAGCTTGTTTTGGTCCAACTTCTCAGCACCCGCAAGGCCCTATCCCGAGGTCGTCTCCCCTCCTCTGGCGCCACGTAGACTCGATAGCTCCGCAGCAAGGGACGAAGCTTCGACGCAGTGGAAACCTCCGCCAGGCGGTAGTCCGGCATGCCTCAAAGGCGTGGTTGACCACCAGGACTGGGGTGACCACCACGAGGAATTCAGGCCATCAATTCAGTCAAAGCTGGTTGACTGCCAGCTGTTCATCAGGATTGATCAATTCGGGTTGATCATGATTGACCATCGTTGATCATACACAAATAGCGATTACTGATCATTGAAGGATCATGCGTAAGATTGGTTTCCAGCCATGACTGATATTGGTTCATCGCATGTTTCTCGATTGTCAAGACCAATCGTTTGAAGTGGCAACCAAATGATACTTACAAGTGGACCATAGGATTTATCAGGATCATGATCAACAATGCCAAACAACAATCAACGATGGCTAACAATCGATGTCGATACCCATCAATCACCAAGAATCAGTAAGGAAGCAAGTATTCCAAACCCATGGCAACCATGATGACCCCAGCCAGAGATCAGGCATCCGTTTAGCAGGGCCACTGGCAGAATCTGTGGTGGACGAGTGGATTGGTGGCCCGCTATAACTCTTAGCCCGTCTATGTTGCCATTTTAATGCATCATTGATGGTAGATCCACAAGCCATTTTGTTTGTGGAGTCAATGAAGCCTTGGCTGATGAAATTGGGATTTCCTGGAGAGTCCTTTCAATGGATTCCTTGCCAGTCATTTTAATGGAATGGATTCCTTACCATTCCTAACTTCCAATGGCATGTGAAGAGAAATGATGATAAGTTCGGAGGTCTCTCGACTAAGCAATTTTTAGGTCATCTGTGGATAGAACTTGTTTCCGCATGATTTCGAACAATATACAGTATATCAGTATATTCGTTTCCTACCTACTAGGGCTTGTCCAAAAGCTCTGCGCATCAAGAGAATCCGGGGTCCCTTTCGCAAACACATTGCGAGATCCCATGTGTGCAGGCCCTATTTGGACCACCATATCTCCGTCTTATTGCCAAAATCTACTCAACATCCCTGCTTCGGTTCGGTAAATTGCCATCTTCCTTCACATTCTTCACATCCACACCTGGGTTATTTGCCATTACAATCTCTACAAAAACACATCCACCATCATCCACCTCTGGGTTTACATCTTGCTCCCATGGCTTCGCTCTAAAATCAACTGGTTTCCCATGGTTTTCCTCTAAAATCTCAGCCGGTTTCCCATGGTCCCTCCAAAATCAGCTGGTTTCCCACGGTGTCCCTCTAAGATCTCAGCTGGTTTCCCACTGTTTGCCTTTAAAATCAGCTGGTTTCCCATGGTTTCCCTCTAAAAGCAGCTGGTTTCCCACAGTTTCCCTCTTAGATCTTAGCTGGTTTCCCTTGAAATCCCTCTAAGATCTCAGCTGGTTTCGCATGGTTTCCCTCTAAAATGAGCTGGTTTTGCATGGTGTCCCTCTAAAATGAGCTGGTTTCTCTCTGGTTTCCATCTAAAATGAGCTGGTTTCCCATGGTTTCCATCTAAAAGCAGCTGGTTTCCCACAGTTTCCCTCTTAGATCTTAGCTGGTTTCCCTTGAAATCCCTCTAAGATCTCAGCTGGTTTCGCATGGTTTCCCTCTAAAATGAGCTGGTTTTGCATGGTGTCCCTCTAAAATGAGCTGGTTTCTCTCTGGTTTCCATCTAAAATGAGCTGGTTTCCCATGGTTTCCATCTAAAATGAGCTGGTTTCCCATGGTTTCCATCTAAAATGAGCTGGTTTCCCATGGTTTCCATCTAAAATGAGCTGGTTTCCCATGGTTTCCATCTAAAATGAGCTGGTTTCCCATGGTTTCCATCTAAAATGAGCTGGTTTCCCATGGTTTCCATCTAAAATGAGCTGGTTTCCCATGGTTTCCATCTAAAATGAGCTGGTTTCCCATGGTTTCCATCTAAAATGAGCTGGTTTCCCATGGTTTCCATCTAAAATGAGCTGGTTTCCCATGGTTTCCATCTAAAATGAGCTGGTTTCCCATGGTTTCCATCTAAAATGAGCTGGTTTCCCATGGTTTCCATCTAAAATGAGCTGGTTTCCCATGGTTTCCATCTAAAATGAGCTGGTTTCCCATGGTTTCCATCTAAAATGAGCTGGTTTCCCATGGTTTCCATCTAAAATGAGCTGGTTTCCCATGGTTTCCATCTAAAATGAGCTGGTTTCCCATGGTTTCCATCTAAAATGAGCTGGTTTCCCATGGTTTCCATCTAAAATGAGCTGGTTTCCCATGGTTTCCATCTAAAATGAGCTGGTTTCCCATGGTTTCCATCTAAAATGAGCTGGTTTCCCATGGTTTCCATCTAAAATGAGCTGGTTTCCCATGGTTTCCATCTAAAATGAGCTGGTTTCCCATGGTTTCCATCTAAAATGAGCTGGTTTCCCATGGTTTCCATCTAAAATGAGCTGGTTTCCCATGGTTTCCATCTAAAATGAGCTGGTTTCCCATGGTTTCCATCTAAAATGAGCTGGTTTCCCATGGTTTCCATCTAAAATGAGCTGGTTTCCCATGGTTTCCATCTAAAATGAGCTGGTTTCCCATGGTTTCCATCTAAAATGAGCTGGTTTCCCATGGTTTCCATCTAAAATGAGCTGGTTTCCCATGGTTTCCATCTAAAATGAGCTGGTTTCCCATGGTTTCCATCTAAAATGAGCTGGTTTCCCATGGTTTCCATCTAAAATGAGCTGGTTTCCCATGGTTTCCATCTAAAATGAGCTGGTTTCCCATGGTTTCCATCTAAAATGAGCTGGTTTCCCATGGTTTCCATCTAAAATGAGCTGGTTTCCCATGGTTTCCATCTAAAATGAGCTGGTTTCCCATGGTTTCCATCTAAAATGAGCTGGTTTCCCATGGTTTCCATCTAAAATGAGCTGGTTTCCCATGGTTTCCATCTAAAATGAGCTGGTTTCCCATGGTTTCCCCTACACCTTGGTGTCCACAAAAACACATCTACCACCACGGCACCAAAACGCGACGCGAAGATCTTCTCGCCCAGCCGATCTCTCAGTAGATCCTGGGGCCTCACCTTCGCGGCAAGCCAGTAGACAGTTAAACACGGGGGGATAGAACTAATATAGTTCAATAGAGTATATAGTGGAATAACAAGTTCAATAGTGGAAATAACAGTTCAATAGTGGAAATCACCAGGATAGATCATATAGTGCAATCAGTTCAATCATGTAGTTGAATTACATAGTTTGATAGTAAAATTGGTTTAAATCATGGCTAAGCGGTAATGATGAAGATATGACTCGCCAACAACAAGAGTGCAGCCAAGCAAGCAAGCAAGCAAGCAAGCAAGCAAGCAAGCAAGCAAGCAAGCAACCAACCCACTTAACAGCAACATGAAGCCATGGATAGTTGCAATGGTCAACCGTCGCCCCAGAGACCCCAAAGCCATAGAACTAGAAAAAATAGCAGCGTCTTCATTCTTGCTAGCTTTTTTCACTCGAAAAAATGGCAGTCACTAAAAAAATCGCTGTGCTATCACTAACAGAAGGAGAACTGGCAGATCGTTTGCCATGAGAGCACAAAATACACGGAGCGGAAATGGTTCGGTGATTCATGTTAGTAGCCAATCTTGATATTAGTTGCGATAATCAACAGCCTGTTTTGCTTGTTTCAGGGAACAATCACGCAATCAAGTTCTGAATGACTATCAGTTGTTGACTGGGCACCAGCACAATAATGAATAGACAATCATTAGGTTCGCTAAAAACATCAATCAAAATTGTCTGTCATTATCCCTGATGATTGACTGCTATTGCCGAAATTTACCAGCTCTTGGCATACTTAACCAATACGAATCATTCTTTACTATGATTACATCTTCTTGCCTATACACATCATTACCATCGACCCAATATTAATCAACCACTCATAGTCATGAACGTCTATCGTGGCCTATCGCTAACTATGACTAGCAGCAATCCTTATTAAATACCTATGACTACCTATCCGTACCTATTACTAACACTGCTAATGTCCCCCTTTATTGCACACGGTTAGTAGATCAGTTGATAGTTGGATCAATTCCGCTACCTATCAACATTACTGTCGGTAAATCAATCATTGTCATAGTGGTCGAGACCGGTTCGATAGGCAGGGGTGGGGGGGGTTGTTCTTTAAGGGG
>VSDK01005868.1:141007-163783 GCA_009767595.1 Symbiodinium kawagutii
ACCCCTCTATCGAGGGGATCTGTAGTGGTCCCAGTACCTATCTTCCCAATAGAGATCACTGGTTGCAGATACAAACCACTTTCCCAGTACCTGCAGGGATGAATGAGATCACTTCCCTATTGGTTAAGAGAGTTGAGAGATGACTTCCCACGCTTGGAACCGCTGGACACCCTTCGCCTCAGGCACAGTGCCCATCTGAGCGCAGCGGGCAACGAAGCAGGGCCGAACAATGGGCACACCTTTGCACAGGGCGCACCTTGGAAGTTGAGCGCAACATGGAGTGACGGTTACGGACCAATAACGGTTGGTTCATGATGGTTACCCTCCAGTAAACTAACATGGCAATGGAAAATCCACCAATTATTGATGGTTTCCCAGGGTTTCTCTACAAAATATGGTGATTTTCCATTGCTATGTTAGTTTACCAGAGGGTAATGCTGGTTGATGATGGTCATATGATGGTTAAATGATGCTTTAGTGGTGGTCAAATGATGTTCAGTGATGAGTGGGAATGCTTCATGATGGTTGATTGTTGATACTGTTCAATAACCGGTAGTTAATAATTGATTATCGTTCATCATGGTAGGCATGGGTAGTGACTCAGCCATGCCATAAGTAGCTGGAAGATCTACAGGTGCTGAGCTGTTTAGACCATCACACCTGGCGCAGAGACCCAAACAACCCACCCCAAGCAACCAATCAACCAACCCACCCACCAACCAACCAAACGTCTTGTGCTGAATAATTCGGTCTGGCAACTGCTGGTGTGCCCACCCTCATCGTAGGTTTAAGCACCCTTTTGTGATTGTTAGTCTCGCCAAATATCCCAGTTTCTGTTTGTGTTTTGTATACGTTTACGTGCATACATAAGCTCCTACATGCAAGCATGCGCATGCATATGTTCACAAATATATTCCATCTATTTCCATATCGTGTCTGTGTGCATATCGTATATATATATATACATATATATATACATATATATATATATACATATATATATATATACATATATATATATATACATATATATATACATATATATATATATATATATACATATATATATATACATATATATATATATCCCATTTTCAAACATCATCATATCACTATGATCTTAATCATCATCATATCACTATGATCTTAATCATCATCATCATCATCATCATCATCATCATCATCATCAAGCATCATCAAGCATCACCACTAAATATTGTATTGCTTCACTCATATCATATCCTCACCACCCTAATCATCCTAAACCACCACTAACTCACATGCGAGTTCTGTTTTGGTTCAAGCCCTGCGCTTCAACCTAGGCACATCAGCTTGAATGTACGCCGCAGTCGGCTGGCCACCAGGTGTGTCACCTGGCCGCTCCAAGAGCTGATTGTCCACAGGCTTGGGCGGATAAATCCATGGGATTTATAAGCTTGTAGCCGTTATAGCCATTAAGAATGGTTAATGATAGGGCATAGCAATCAACAGTAAGGGTTCAACAACTATTGCTTGGTAATGGTTTTAGTAACATCCTCAGTGTACAGATTCAAAGATCCAGTTTTTATAATGAAAGTCCTTTTTTTGCAGCTAGACGTATTCAATTGTGCCTGCATTGCCGAGAATCGCGAAGCTTCCGGCCGTGGTTGGTTAAGCAAGGATGAATTTGAGGGGTCATATTCCGCCAACCAGACCGTTTCTCCATGCGAGGAACACGTTCTCCTGATCCGAATAGCGACTTGACAGAAGGTGAAATGTATATGTTCAATGTCAAGTCGAAAACACACCAGCTTCCTTTTAGCTCTATACCAGTCATCGTGCTGTTGAGTAAAGCGTCCACACCAACCTCGGGTATCAGAATCCTGGAGTTAGTCTGCTTTGTCTAGCTACCCAGAACTGATGGCTTTGAACAAACACGAATATACACCGGGAAAAAAAAAAGCTACATGCACATGGAAGGATCTTTACAAAATAGCTGACGCGTGATGTCTTTCATCAAAGTCAAAGATGCCAAGAGTCCGGATCCAATCAATGAACTATGATGCTGCAATCAGTAGATTGTTGGAGACAAAGGAGCTCACAAGCAGATTTCATGAAGAGCCAGGAGATCGTCTCTGTGCCTCTGCTGTTTTTGCCAACAGAGAAGGCACCAACCAATGGATGTGCCTCCAACCGCCCAGTTAACTCCCAGGTTCTTGGTGGTTCTCCCAGTGAATGGTGGGCCGTGTCTTGGATGCGAGAAAAATCTTTCAAAAACGCCAGGGAGCAGGTAGAAAAGCCATTGAATTTTGATGAATTTTGATTGCTGGATTCGTTGGCATTCCATGGCATGGGATTCCCATCATGGGATTCCCATAATAGATAGTAGATCGCAAGAAGATGAACTGCTCTTGATGCTTGTTGAACTGCACTTGACACCTGAAAGAAAGCTTTGACAGTTGCTGATCGGCCAAGAGTTGCTTGTTGGTGATCACTTCACTAGCTGTTCAGCTTTATGTGTTGGTTCCATACGCTGCTGTCTTGTTGGATGCCATTTACCAGCAAAATACCTCGTGGTCTGCGTATCGTCATTTGATGGCTATGTCATCCTTTGCTGTTCGGTTCCAGACGATCATTTCTTCCTGATCGACCAGTATCAACCACTATTAACTACTATCAACCCTTAATCATCAACCGCTTGTGGTTCACTATTAAGCATTAAGTTCTACCTTTGGCAGTTTCACCGCTATTGGAGTTCAACATTACCATATCGTTGTTCTCAAAATCCGGGTACCCCAAAATCATCCAATATTATAGAAAATTGTAGTAATGAACCAACGATTGTAGCTGGTATATCACCTACAGTATTATTGCTTGTTATCCCCTTGTAAATAACTATTGTTAACCATTATCAGCAACTGTAGACCAACCATTCTTAATTAGGGCTTCCCTATGGCTCAAGAAACCACCATCTCACCTCATCCATCCCTATTGGCTCACCATGGTTCACTGTTGATGCCTCTGGGCTCCAAGTTTTGGTGATGTCTCCGGCACGTGCGCGTAAGGCGCGAACGTGCACAGCCTGCTGGGGTGGAGAGGAGGTTCAGAATGGATGATGGGATGGCTCGATGGTTCCTTGAAATGAGGGGCACCCTCCAAATCATCCTTTCAATTCACGGTGTGTAGCAAAAAAGTATGCATTTTTGGGGTGTTCCCTGTTTTGAGAAACGGTCATGTGGCTGCTATCTGGTTGATGACACTTCATGGTGCAGCAATGCTGGTTCATGGTGCAGCAGTGCTGGTTCATGGTGGTCAACGGCTAATATAGTGACTTCACGATAGTTGATGAAGGTTGATTATGGTTGAGAATGATGGTTCACAATGATTGTTCGTGGTAGAAAGTGATTGATTGGGGTGAAAATGCCCGCGATCATGCTGATATTGGTTTGTGATGATCCATTGTTGGTCAATATGCTTCAAAGCTATCGGAGAAGGGACAACAAGAATGATCATTGTTGCACAGAATCAACTATGTTTGGCAGAATCTTGAGCTGTGCCCACATAGAGCACGTGCTGGTCAAAATACTGAGTATCTCATCTGTTGATATCAAATCTCTCAAAAAACCGAGTAATTAGTCTAACTGCTGGGATGTTGATCCACCCATGTTTGGTGGTCTTCGTTGTGATCCATCCCCATATCAGGGGCAGCCCCAAATCCATGAAAATAGGGACACAAACCATAGCTAGCAGTACCCCCATTTGAGAAAACACCAAATTGGAGGGGATGATCCAAAGATCCCCGAACAAAGTGGTTTGCTGTCACCTACATAATGGTCATGGAAATTGAAAAGGAGAAACATCATTTGTGTGAGGTGCATGTTTCCGGATCCGAATTCACCATCTAGCATGCTCCAGCCGATGCTTTATGGTCTTAGCACTATAGCTTGCTATAGCTTTCCAGATGCAAGAAGCTGCTTCTTGGAACAATGCTTTCGTCACAGACCCAGGTGTATAGACTAGGATAGTCACAGAACCGTCCAACGTTCCATAGCACTGTCGCTTGCGCAACTTGCTGCTGCAGCCATCCCTCTGAATCTGCTGGACATAAAAACCACATGAGATTCAGGTGAGATTTGATCAGAGGAAGGTGAAAGCTAGGAAGAAAGAGAAGTCATGACACCACAGGTCTCCCAAAAGTTTGACTTGACCAGGGTCACTGGGCCGTTGCCGCACACCACAGGTCTCCCAAAAAAAACATGGACCTTGGATGACCTTGGATGACCTTGGATGACCTTGGATGACCTTGGATGACCTTGGATGACCTTGGTGGCTTCTCTACAAAAGTTGGTGGTCCCTGGCACTGAGTCGCAGGACCTGTAGCTCCACTCCACTGAGTGCCAGGAGCGCCCGCTGCGCTGGCTCTGGCTCCGGGGGCAGCTTCAGCTTGCGGCTCGCGATGGCGGGGACCTCCGAAGCAGCGCGCTGCTGCAGTTCTCTCAACCTCGGTGCAGCGTCAGCATCTCCCAGGGTCTCCCAGGTGACAGCTGTGGTGATCTCTGGTGCTTCACGGTGCGCGTATCGGGGACACAAGTGCGCTGTACTGAAGTCAACTGCACGTGAGAGAAGGAAAACACTGAGGCGTATGAGCTCAAATGGTCCATATGTTCCCAACAAAAGCACTGCAGCTCTTGTTATGATCATTCACCACAAATCACCATCACAAAGCACCGCAACCCACCACTACTCATCACTAACCATCATTGACCACCACTCCACTACCATCAATCCATTGCAATCAGTTACCGGAGACATCCAGTGACTTCCAGATGACGTCCCAGCCTCGGGGAGGATCGTCCCCTGGTAGTCTTGCAGGGCGTGACCTCAACACCTGCCGTGCTGTTGGCTGTGCCCGCTGTTCGATGCTACACGGCCAACTTACTTGGGGATACCCCTGAGCCAACAAGAAATGCTTCTTTTTCACGGGCAAATAGACCGATTTTTTGATGACCCCACTTCTGGACAAAGCCATTTGGTAAAAGGCAGGACTTGGGATCCTGGACCCTGTCGGTGACTTGATGGCAGCCATGGGTCACATGCCATGGGACTAACTCCAGGGGTTCCCATTGTTCCATGTCACCTCGCAGAGCGTCCGCATGGACTGCCCACCTTTCTGTAGCCTCTGCATGCGATAACAAGCCACAGATTCCTCTGTGATTCGCTAAAAGCCTTGTTGCTTCTAGATATTCCAACAATGGCCTATGATAATTTCTCTAGTAAAACCATCTACAGTTCTCCCATGTCTGCTGCTCTCAAAACCACAGAACCATCTATCCCACCGTTCGCAGGAATTTGCCATCGTTATCTATCATGTCTCGCAGGCGTTCCATGATGCCGCCAGCTGGCCTCTGCTGCTCTTTCGCTTCCTGGCCAACCAAAATTCAATGGCAGCATGGTGAGCTGTAGGAATTTCTGTAGCCGTAGTGGGTACGGTACCAATATGTTGAGGGAATCTCTGCCCTTAGGTTTCATTGCCGATTCACAATCAAGTCTACCCAATCGATATGAGCTAGCCGCCAGGTTGTTTTCATTGCTGGGCATGGGTCAATACCAACTCCAATTCGAAAATAGGATGGGACATGGACGTAGACCAGTTGGTCGATGTTGGATGTGCTCACTGGGCGATGAAAACCAATCAATCCACCAATGGCGCTTTGTTACATTGATGGTTGAGGGCGATTCATGACACGCATACCAGCCATGGGGATCAATACAAGGTGGGCGCCCCAGGTTACAAGTTGATTAATAAGCCATTTAACCATAGTTATATCTACCATAACTGGTATTTACCCTAGTTACAGGCCAACTTAGCTAACTAAGGGGGCCCACTTTGTGCATATTATGTCTATGTCCCGTTCATCAGAGATTTAATCTATAACTGCTCGATGTTCAAACTAACAGGGAACCTCGAGTCTGTGAAAAATCATGGAGTCCAACGAGCATGATGCTGCAAAGCATTCATACTAGTGCTATTGGTTGATTCAGCTGAGAAAACTGAAAGAAACAAATTTTTCAAAGCATGGGTTTTTGATGATTGGAGGAATGCTATCTAAGCGGTTGACATCTTGGGTGACATCTTTATAGTCATGGTCCATGACTTTGGTGCCTTTACTTGAGAGCAAGAAGCAACGACCACTTGACGGTCGATGGTGTCACCTTTCATCAGGACGAAGTCTCAGTGATGAAATTTGGTTCAACGGTGGACAGCAGCTGCATCGATTCATCTTTTCTTTTCCTTGGCTTAGTCAGTTGGCTACAATACCATATTGACCTGTGGAGGACTTTCGCAACATGCCGGGTCATGGTGCAGGTGTCAGTTGTAAGGAATCCAGTTCTACAGCACAAACTGATGCGTTCAGCGCATGTTCTCACTTGGGTGTAAGGGTCATCTTCAACCAATGACATCCCGATGAAACCACCCCCAATTCCACCACAAATAGCTGGTGATCTACCATCAATTGGCAGCCTTTGTACATGTATACCACCATTCGGATGATATGTGGTACAATGTATACCCTGATTCAGGGTTCATACCCGTCATCTTTTCTAAATGATACTGGTAGCAATATCTACCACCTAACTGGGATAAAATAGGGGGTGGTCCATTGCTGAATCTCACTCTAGGATGTACATGGCTCACCTCTCCGTCGTGAACCCTCAGCTCCTCGTGCTTGGTGGCGTCACCGGATCAGGGGAGACGGTAACAGGGTCTGAGGCGGAGGAATGGTGAAGCCGGCGGCCAGGGGTGGTGGCATCTTCTCCAACTTCTTGTTCGAAATTCCCCAAATTACGATCTGGTGAACTAACATGGCAATGGAAAATCCACCATAAATGGATGTTTTCCCAGGGTTTCCCACCAAAATGGTGGATTTTCCATTGCCATGTCAGTTCACCAGAGAGTACCCTCGGGCAAACTAACCTGGTTGCGTAGAAGATCCACCATGATGGTTTTACCTATAACAAATGATGATTTGTAGCTTCAAGGTTAGTTTGCCTGAGGGTAACCATCAGTTCACCACTATGTCTCCCATGATTGTTGAGTATAATCCCTCAAGGCCAGAGAAAAATGAGTAGATCAAGCCTTGGTTTCGTGCACCAGTTTCAATTCTTGGGATGATCATCTGACTGTTCCCATTAAGAATTATCGCCATCCCAAGCTGATGAGTTTGCCTCCAACAGAATCTACACAAGGCTGGGTTTTGAACCTTGGTCATGTAGATGTCAACCCTTAATCATCAGTTCAGTTTACTTGAAGGAGTTCAGTCTATTGGATCTTCGGCCGCAAAAAAAATGACAATCGTTTGGAGAATCGAGCCAACAAAGTGATTGAAACTGTCCAGGTAACAGCGTCAGCTGCTTAAACATGGCTCGTGTTCCTTGGCCGAACCTAAACCCATCGCTGAACTCTCCCAACCTTCCGAGGACTCATCCAGTTGAGTCGCAGCAACCTGGTGGTGCTGACAGCGCTGCTGCAGGGCACAGAAGTAGATTGAGACATGTAGATAGTCCACGCATCTATCTATCTATCTATCTATCTATCTAGCTATCTATCTATCTATCTATCTTTGACTATCTGAATCTATCTCAATCTAATGTATCTAATGTGCTTTTGCAACATGATGTCATGTACCCCAATCTGATGTAGCGCAATGGAACAATGCACTGGAATGAAAGGGAATGCATGTACCGGCACCTGCCACACACAATGCCTCGGCCAATGTTCTGACACATCACTTTGATATGCTTGCTGACATTCTGAATCATATAAAATCAAAGGAAAACTGATGCCTGTTCTACGTTGCATTTACTCAGTGTGTGTGTGTGTGTGTCAGCAACTTGTTTGTCCATATATATATATATTATACATATACATCTTATCACACATCAAGGTGTGCAGGTCATTCGCAGCAACGTTCATGTTGTCTCCCTGATTGCTGTTTGCTTGTTTGTTTTGTTTTTTGTTTGTTGTTACTATCCGTTTTGCGCGCGTTCCTTTCAGGAGCCCACCCAATGCCCTGCCACGCCTCTTGCATCAACCTCACACAAATGTCACTGCAAAAACTGACCGAGATAGGTCGGACTTGGGACTAAACAAGTCGCAGGGTAAGCTGAATCAAAGTGTATACCCATCTAATTGGCCGAAACTAGTTATGGGGCCTGCTCATAACTATATGGAACATGCAGAAATACCCAAAAATGACTCGGATCAAACTGATTCGAATGAACGAAACTATGCGTCCAGTGGGTGATGGCCATCCCGCCCAACCGCTACCATTCGTTTTGGGAAACGATCGATCTTGGAGGCATACAAGTGATCGACGTTCCCTAATCACCAGTGAGGAAAGAGGTTAGAAGTAGCGGTGGTGGACATGTGTTTGGAGAATACACCACTGTTGCGACCAACATGGAGTTCATTACCAGCACAGGGAATAGTCATTTTAGCCAACATTCATGTCGTATATTCGACAGTAGTCGACATATCATCATGACGCTGAACATGCGCAACAGTGCATGAGTGTTGCCTGAAGTTAGACTGCACTAAAAACTGCTGGTTTTCCCTGCATATCTTCCGATCAAAAAATACAGATCCATGATAGGTCTTCAAGGCTTTGCTCATTAAACTTGCGACAAGGGTCAGTCGGTCAGTCTTTGGCTGTGTTGCTTTTTTGTTGATTTGTTAGAAAGATTATATTGTTTTAAAACAAAGCCTTGACTTCCCTCCCTCCATGCATCAGGTCCGATTGTTTGTGATGTCTGTTTCATGGACGTACTGAAATTGCCACTCTCAGTAGCTCACCCGTGGATGTCAGTCCGCCATCTGTGCGCTTCGGACCGTTAATCTGGCTCGACACCTTGCCGACATTTCCAGCTGATGGATGATAAACCACCATCTTCATTAGTCATGATTCATCGCGACGATTTGGCCAAAACAAGCGGTATCAATCAGAATTGACAATGCTAAATATGTATGTGTATATATGATTAATTAACTATACCTATCGGGGTAGCATTGCGCCTTCTCGCTACCTTACTCAAGCAGCATTCAGTGAAAAATGCATCGTACAAACCACATTCTGGTAATTTGACATGCCGACCAGAAAAGGAACTGCCAAATTCAGCGACTGGAATTGGTACATGTGCTCTTCGCGATTGCAAATTACCAGAGAATCATCTGCTGCTTGTTGTATCAGCTTCACAATGGCAGCATTGTGCATTCTAGAGAACACGCGGCTGCAACGGCGCGGGCATATGCAACTCCATGGGAGACTACTGTTCACTTCAATGGGGCTTCTCAGAGATCCACCCTGCCAAGCAAACCATTTGATGGTCTCTCAAGTGTGGGAAAAGCCATGCTCTGTGCGGGTCCACTTCTGTGGGCAAAGCAGCACTTGGGTTAATCTTGACCACCAGCGATGGCGGAACTGAGATCTCCCCTCATGGTTCGCAAATTTGGATCTCCCAGGGAGCACCCTGGCTATGGACAACCATGACATAGCTGTGGCCCAGGTGTACAGCAAATCTACTATTCCATTGAAATCAGCCACCTGGAGCACCCCGCATCTCCAACTAAAGGCTCAACAACGTGAATCTCAATGCCTCCTGCTGTTTGCTATCTAATGGTCTAATGGTCCAGAGTCTAATTGGCTTATCATATTCAAATGCATTACAAATAATACATGTCTTTCTATATTTCTTTATACATGTCTTTATATATGTCTTTATACATGTGTGCATGTCTACGATTGTAAAAATATGTATCTATATATATATATATACGAATATACATATGTACCAAGAAACCGGTTCAAAGAAGTTGTGAAACCAGTGGCTACCCGCTGCAATTTTTGTGGCGTGGGTGTTTTTTGTTTCCAGGATTTTGAGCGTCTAGTTTTGGACTATTTCTGGGCAGGCCTTGTGATTGCGGGCAAGTCCTGGGCATTCGCCATGTATACATATTTGTCTGTAATCGATCTGTAGATATATATATATATATATACACTAAGTATGTATGTATATATATATATATATACACTCTTTATATATACACTATATATATATATACACTTACATATGTGCATGTGTGTGTGCGCAAACAGATACATGCGCGAGCATGATATAATCTCGCTAGTCATACCATCCGGGAATTGCATCGTTCATGGCCAATAGCCGGTCACTGATTCCAAATAGCAACAGCCCAAGCGCTTATCCACAACCTTGAGGAGTTAATCACCAGTCTAGGTGACTGACCAACATAAAGTTGTTCACCATATTGCAATACTATACGTTTCAACCGCGGATGCTTGGCTCTTCGAAAAGGGATTTTGACAGGTCAGAGTGGACTGCCAAATTGTTGGCTATGTATTCTCATGCATGATTTAATTCAAGCAGTCTCGTTGGCCATTCATCAACCATTATTCTTGACTTGATCGCCGACAAAACGAACAAACGGCTGAACAGCTGGTTCGTGTTCCATGGTGCCAGCCATTGCTGCTCGCGCTGTCTTTTTTGCCGCCCTGATGTGTCATAGACGAGCGCCAAAGGATTACAGCCAAAGAGTGACTCACACAGTCACTCAATAAGATCTTCAAACGAAAATGGTGGCGTTGTAGGGGGCACTTTGAAGTTTCTGGATCTGATCAATGTTCAAGAGGAAGCACCCTTGGAAATGAATCTGAGTTGTTCAATGTTTAAAATCTCTCGTTTTCATCGCAATTGTTGGTACAGCGGAACTCTGCTGCAATCCTGCGGCATATCCTATCTACACAGAGTATTGTTTCAGAAATTAAACCTTCACCAGCCTTTCCTCAGCCCGCTGCGACAGGATGCTGCGAAGGCGACAACCAAGGACTCTGCATGTCAAGACGAGTCTTCAGACTTAGAAGCCGTAAGCCTATCCTCGGGTATAGGTCAACATTGTCAGCCCCCAAGTTCACTGCTCAAAAAGCCTTGTTTCCATCTACATTTTTTGGTAATGCCTTAGGGGCCACCGGGTAACACTGCAAAATGCTCAGCAGTGGCCCGGCCCGAATGGCTTCGTGCTTCAGGTGCTCACCGAAAGTACCAAGGTTGGTGTCGTCCACAACTGCCCACTTTCTATGTTGGTATCAGGGCTCAGTCACCAGGGATATCAATCCCTGGCTACATTTTTTCCACGACAGTCATGCCTGAGAGGCCAGCTATTGAGTGAGGTGGCACCGCAACAGGAAAGTCTAATGCCTGTTGAGTTTGGGAACAAGCATGAAGAAGCATCCGACTTTATTTGGAGCATATTGCAGACAAGATTTCGGCCTGTGAAAAATGTTCCAGTGGGGAATCTGACTACAAATAGAGGACTCCATCCCACTCCATCCCACTCCATCCCTCCTCACCAGGCAACTCATCGCATCTGCCGAGTCGCTTCGCCCCTTTTCCCCCGAAGAGGAAACCGCCGAAGAGGTGGCCTCCTTTCGCTGGCGGCGGTGGAGGGCGACTCGCTTCAGCCGTCCTCCAGGGCGCCACGGGGGGCGCCACGGGGGGCGCCACGGGTGCCACGGGTGCCGGAGGTACAGCAGCCGGGGCGGCGTAGCCGTTGGGGCCGTGGTGGTAGCCACTGGCGTAGCCGTAAGCCACGGCACCTTTGCCTCCAGCCATGTCACCTCGAGAGCAGGTCGAACACTGGAGGCAGAGCTGTAGCCTGTGATGGAGGATGGCATCACATTTCTTGTGGAATCTGAAGGAACATTCTTCTTAGAGAATCCTTCCAACCACTGGATATATGGCTACGCTTCAAATCGGATGAGCTTTCAAAAGCTTTGAAGATTCGACAAAGATCACTTGGATGAGCCTAAAGGGCCCGAAATAGATAAGGCTTTAGGATACAGTATCCAACTAGTCAAGGTGCAATTTGAAAACTTGAGTACCTGTTGTACAAAATGGTTGTCTTGTGATGCAAGGTTCCAAGAATTTCCCATGCTGCCAAGATACCCCAACCTTTGTCCCAGCCTTTGCCACCTTTGGCTCCTGCAAGTTTGGGACACAACCAGTGGGAGCAGGTCAAGTACCGATCGTTGATGTCAACCATCATTGAAGGTGAACCGTTGCGTTTAATCATTGGTGATGATGGTTGATGGAGATGATTGGTTTCTGATGCTTCATCAACCACTGAATAATGATCTGAACCATCATCAACCACCATTAGAACCACTTTGAGTTTTTCAACGGTGTGACCCTGGGTTCAACCCAAACTCACCATCAACCGACATAAGCAGCTGGCATGCTGTCACGTGGGACCTTTCCTAGTCAATCAACTTCGGATTCAACCATTTATGCACGGCATCAAAAACCAATTAGCACAAAATCTTCAAAAATACCAGCTCATGCACCAGATGTTTTCCCAGCTCACCTCATTCTGTGGATCTGATACTTGGATCATCCACTAGACTTTCCATCCAAAACATTCCAAGCGGCCTCGAGTGGATACCGATGTAGTGAACTACCAATCTTTAAGGATTCCAAGCGATACCAAGCATTGCCAACCATCATGAACCGCTGTAGAACATCACTGATGACTAGTACCCACAGTCAAGCATCGTTAACAGTGTATCGCCAGCGCTAGCTAGCTGTTTTCACCCCGTGTTGACCCATATTAAGCATCAAAAAGCCTTCTTAGCTTGTCGTTATTGCTATTGCTTGTTGTAGCGTTAACCATCCATACACAGCACAATATTAGTCAACCATTATGACCCACTGATCAATAAAAACATTTGCCATGAACTACTAATCATCACGAAGACTTGTTCACCATCATTCTTAACCATTAGCCATTCATCAGCCACCAAAAATTCTCAACCATCACATTCCCCGATTTTTACCATGATTGACCAGCTACTCAGCCACGAAAGTTCTGTGTGAACCACTTCTCAATACCAAGCTCCAAGCATCCCCTCTCCTGCAAAGCCACCGAAGCCCATGCAGGCGCCTCCGGAAGCTCCATGTCCTAGGCTCAGCTGCTTCAGCCGGCTTAGTCATGGTCAAGCCATATACCTCTTAGCTCATCACGACTACCCGCTATTGAGCCAGTTGCGTGGCCGTTGATTACCCGAAATCCATTGGCCCTGAATCATTCCCCGTTGGAAGGGCTTTAGGCATGGTTGGTGTGGTCAGAAGCAGAGCCCGGGCCCTTAGGTGAGGTCGCTTTTCGTGCCTACGTAGATGCCGTTGCGACGTGGCGCGTGGCGAAGGTAGACCACTGGGAATGGCGGGATGAGAGCGGCAACAAGCTTTGCTGCTTAGTTGTTACTGCCAGTGGTTGAGTACTTTTGGTTGAGTACTAGTGGTTGAGGACTAGTGGTTGAGCACTTTTGGTTGAACTACTGTTGTTGCTTTTGATTCTGCTGTTGCTCGGATTATCCCACTGATAAAGTTCATGTAAATCTTTCGTCGGATCAAATGTCAATTATAAGCCAACTATTCTTATGTTTTATGGATGGATTTGTTCCTCGCGTATCGACAACTATCCATCATCAGCCTTAATAGCTTGTTGTTGTTGCTATTCGTTGCTTTTATTCCCTAGTGTTAACCACCAAAAGACATAATCAAAAATATCAATCAACCATGGTGAGGGTAAAAATCACCTGGTGAGGCTTGATGGATTGAAATATTGCTGTTTGGTCATGACCCCTGATTCGATCAGCCTCCCAAGCTCTCAACGGGGCAGCGTTGGAGGTTCCCCCCCCCAGTGACCTGATGATCCCCGGAAGCAACCAGGGAACCGATGTTGAGCATTGATTATCTGGTGATCATCTGGGATGCATCTGGGATGATCTGCTCATCTATTGATCAACCCAGGGTTCAACTTTCTTGGATTGGGATTGGGAAACTGATGTTGGTGCCAATAAATTTGATGGATAGTAAATAGATGTTCATGAAGTACAATCTGGATTGATCCTAATGGATCGAGCTCTTAAAAACCATCAGCCAACTGGTTACTGCTATGATCTTCCTGCTAACAACCACGGTGAACCACCATGTATGATAATTTTCTTAATCGTGATTGGCTAAATACAGTATGCTGTTTGACATTGTGAACCAGTCTGAACCACGATGAACCATAAGCGATCAGTAGAATCAACAAATCATTCTTCGGCACGATTATATCACCATCCATTCGGTCAACCATTCTTCACGATATTCACATTCATTTAGCACTAATCAGCATCAGCAACCATCATCAGCAACATCATCATCCATCCATCATCAACATCATCAACCATCATCAACCATCATCAACCATCATCAACCATCATCAATCATCATCAAACATCATCAACCATCATCAACCATCATCAGCAACATCATCATCCCTCCATCATCAACATCATCACCATCATCAACCATCATCAAACATCATCAAACATCATCAACCATCATCAACCATCATCAGCAACATCATCATCCCTCCATCATCAACATCATCAACATCATCAGCATCATCAACCATAATCAACAACATCATCATCCATCCGCCATCAACATCATCAACCATCATCAACCATCATCAACCATCATCAACCATCATCAATCATCATCAACCATCATCAACCATCATCAACATCATCAACATCATCAACCATCATCAGCAACATCATCATCAACCATCATCAATCGTCATCAACCACCATCAATCATCATCAACCATCATCAACCATCATCAACCATCATCAGCAACATCTACATCATCAACCATCACCAACCATCATCAACGATCATCAACCATCATCAGCAACATCTACATCATCAACCATCACCAACCATCATCAACCATCATCAGCAACATCTACATCATCAACCATCACCAACCATAATCAACCATCACCAGCAAAATCATCATTCATCCATCATCAACCATCATCAACCATCATCTACCATAAGCAGCAACATCATCATCCATCCGTCATCAACATCATCAACCATCATCAGCCATCATCAATCATCATCAACCATCATCAACCATCATCTACCATAATCGGCAACATCATCATCCATCCGCCATCAACATCATCAACCATCATCAACCATCACCAACCATCATCAACCATCATCAATCATCATCAACCATCATCAACCATCATCAACATCATCAACATCATCAACCATCATCAACCATCATCAACATCATCAACCATCATCAGCCATCATAAACCATCATCAGCCATCATCAACCATCATCATCCATCATCAACATCATTAACCATCATCGACCATTATCAACCATCATCAGCAACATCATCATCAACCATCACCATCATCAACCATCATCAGCAACATCATCATCCATCCATCATCATCCATCCATCATCAACCATCATCAACCATCATCAACCATCTATTCACAACCTTCTTCACCACCGGTGTCCATCCAAGAGGCCGTTGCTGTGCCCTGGCGCGCCAAAGCCCATGGCCATGGCGCCACTGTGGGACCTCGTTGCGGCTGGCTTCAGCGTCCTATGTCCACCGCATCACTAGGGTAACAACAACTGATCAGTGGAAGCCTGGGCTGTACAACCTAGGGGACTAGGGTAGCAATCTGGGGCAAGTTGAGTGGGAACCTAAGGCATACAATCTAGGGGCCCAGTGTGACAATCTGGGGCAACCAGTGAAGAGATCACTTGATTAGCTAACAGGCTACAAGAAACAATCAGGATGTAATGCTGCCATATGAAAGGATTTGCAACAACACGAATGTATCTGATTACCGTGAACCACTGGTTGGTGCATGCTGGAATTCCTTCAAGCTGATGCCCCAAGAACTCATCCCTGGTTGTGAAGACAGCCACCGGCCGGTGGCAATTTCCTTCAGGCTAAAAAAATTAAAAACCACCCGGATGAAAGATATGGACAAACCGCAGTTCAACGTACCAAACCTTATGGCCGAAGCATTGGGAATCATGCATCCTGCAGGTCTCGCCACGAAAACTTAGGCAACACAACTGGCGTGTGCCTAGAGCCTCGTTGTCCCTCAACAGGCAGCAAGATACAGTATCCATAGCCATAGAACAACTGGAAATAGCTGGCTGCAGCCCAAAGTCGACCCTTTCAGGGTGACAAGTAGCAGTGGGGAAGCTTTGGGAATCTCCAACTTTAGCCCGATGACATGAGTTCAACAAGTTCACATTGCCATCAGAGGTGCACAGCCGGCAGAAGCATTGGTGAGGGTGGAGCATCCCATTAGGGAATTGATCTTGAAAAGAACATCTTTGAAGTTTTTTGTATGAGGCAGCATACCAGCCTATATCAAAAAATGATCATGTGTTTTGATCTGTCATGTTGAACCATTGCCTTCCAGCGAATCCGCTGGGCTTTTGACCATGCTGGCCGCTCTGGCGAATCATCGTCGTCATCCTGCTGACTGAAAAACGAGTTGAGCGCACCGGCATATCAATACCAATCTCAACATCTTCAACCTGTCATCACCAATGCCTCTGCAACAAAATGAGGTAGCTATTTACTACTACTGGTGCCATGTGTGTACAAGTGTATGCAGACATGTACAGATTTATGTGAGTATATATATATATATACGCGTATGTGAGTATTTTGCCAGGTAGGTATCCATATATATATATATATTAATATGTATGCACATGAAGCGCATGTTTGTTTGTGAACATATGTACATATGATGATATGTGTGTGTGCATGTGCATGTATGTATGTATGCATAGAGGGTAAGACTTTGGCCCTGCATCTCGAGTTTGCTCTGCGATGGTTTTGTTTGACCTGGCTCCTTTTCTGGTTACACGACGCAAATGTCCAATTCCTCGCAGTATTTCATAGTCTTCTGGAGAGTTGAATCACTGGTAGCAATGATGTGGCGAAACTGGAGCGGTTGCTAACGACTCCTGCAGCAGATCACTGATCAAACTTGGTCGCTGTGTCATTGGGTACAAGCGGAGTGCAAGCAGGAATAGTCTTGAAAAGTAACAGTTGCTGAGGGATTGGCCTGCGAATTTCCCTGGTTGGGGGTACCTACGGAATCCGATCTGCTGGGGTATCACGATTATGCTGAACTCAAAGACAATAAACTACTGTGTGCATGTATGTGTTCACATCCGCGCACATATGACACCAAAAAAATTGACGGATGACACCTGTTTTTGCTACAAATTCACGCCAGTTCACGGGATTCTTCACCTCAAATGACCTGCATAACTGCACCCATCTTTGAACGTCGGGATCTGTGGCCGTCCTTCCGGCGTCCAGTTCGTGCACCGGCGTTGGGATCAGCATTGCAGACCTGCGTGGTGGGGCGGTGTACGGATGGGACATGGGGCGATGGCCGCGGATGGGACATGGGGCGATGGCCGGCGCGGGACATGGCGCTGGTTGGAGGTCATGGCCCCAGCGAGGTGACGTGAAGCCACCTGCTCAAAGAAGTCCATGGAGGCCTGTTGCTTCCGCTCCCGATCCTGGCCCAGGAGACGCAAACTGCCAGGACTACCATCAGTTATTGACAAAAATATCCACATGGGCATATTCGGGGATATGTATACAATATGTACTTTGTACATGTATCTATATCTGGAGATATGCACTTTAACTTTGGATTGATGTAAGCAATGTAATGCGGTGTGGTGTTGGTGTAGCGTAGCATAGCGTCCAGTCTAGTGTAATGTCATGGAATGCATTGCAATGCAATGCAATGTAATATAATAGAATGCAATGTAATGTAATGTGATGTAATGTAATGGAATATAATGTAATGTAATTGAACGCAATGCAATGTAATGTAATGTATGTAATGTAATGTAATATTGTCTAGTGTAGTGTAATGTAATTCATTGTGCTGCATCAAGTATATCCAAGTATAGCAATATTTCCATAAATCGGCGGTACCCGAGGACCCAATTGAAGGAAACATGGTTGGGAAATTTCAGGAGACCCAGACTTAGGACACCATGGGGGTAGGTTCATAGCCATGGGGTTCAAGTTTTGACCAAACCATCCTTCTTTACTTGGAGGATCACATACACATGCCATTTCCTGTCACTGCTTGGGGAGAGACTACACCGATGAATCTTGAACGTCAACGCAGGTTGCCAATCATGTGGGATGCGGCATTCAGGGGACCAAGTCGTGCTCAGCTGAAGAATCCACGATATCCTTTCTAGGTGAAGCTGTTGGGAATGGCCATCGCTAGCCAACCATGTTTGACTACTAGAGGGACCAAATATCGACGCTAAGCGGGACCCCCCAACTTCTTCCACAGTGTCAGCTCCGAGCCTGTTCAGCTTCTTTCTTCCGAGGATCATCTCTTCTTCTTTCCTGAGCCGATTCTCACCCATCATTCAGCAGCCAGTTATACATCGTTGTCCATCTTTAACCACTTGGGATTATGGCTGATGGATACCGATTCTTGATGATAGCGAATACGGTATAACGCCAAGCATCCGCAAACTTTCCCTGGTGAATCACCTACATTTACCAAGCTACGGGTACTAGTTTTGCCGACATCCCAGTACCGTAATGTTGTCAATCGTTCACATGGGAAAAAAATACATGGAGGGTGTGCCTCCAAGCAAGTCGCGATCTTGCACCTAACAACAACCATGTTTGATACCCAATACGCACCCTTGATGACTTGCTGGGCAAAAGGATTCACAAACCACTGCAGGCCTGTCCCTTCATAAACCCTTGACAAGGAACTTGTTTGGGTGATAAGGAGTGCCCATTACCCATGGACAAGATTGGACAAGGCCACGCACTGTCGGTGGTTGCCGAACCCTGATGTTGTTGGTCACTGGAAGGGGCGACAGGAAGCTGAATATTGAGTAGCAGATAGCTACAGTGATTGATATTGACGACATAGATAGATACAAAAAACAAATGTGCATTTATATGTCTATATAGACATGTGTAGGCTATGTATAGATAAAATATATATATATACACAATTATACACATATCATATCATATCATATCATCATATTCCAGCCACCCTGTACGAAACAACAAGCTTTGGGTCCTGGTCTTGTCGCTGGCGTTCTGCGCGTTCCCTGTCCTTCTCTTCTTTTCCTCGACAGTGGCTTCGCGCCCAATGTGGGGGGTTCTAAGGCCGTAGGGAACTCCAAAAAATGGTTGGTTTATTACTACAAATGGCTAATCAAGGATGATTTGGGAGTCCCCTGTTTTGAGAAACCAGCATATGGAATCAGTCAAGTCACCAAACCAAATTTGGATCCCATCCCAACAGTTCTCCAGTCCATTTCCTTTGGGGCTCACAAGGCATGGCCGGCAGTGCCCAAAGTCTTCAGGGGTTCTGGTAGGGATCTCGTTTAGATCACTTTGGATGGGAAGGGGCGCCCTTCCCCACAACAAATCCCTTGCTTCCCCATGTCTCTTTTTCGATGCAAAGCCTTACAGCCCCAGTCGCTACTCGTAGCACCTGTGTCAGCCAGCCTTTGACTCGGCGTGCCAGCGATGTTTCAAGGCCTCGCCAATGGTGGGGCGCTTCGTCAGGTCAACCGTCATGAGTCTGCGCACCAGATCTTTAGCCTCCAGCGACACCGCTTCCCACTCCTCGGCATCAAACTCGTAACGACCTTCGAGGATTTGCTCGTACAAACCATCGGCTTCAAAGGGGGGCGTTCCACTGAGCATGATGTACAAAACCACTCCTAAACTCCACATGTCCACACTCTTGCCATATCCACCAGCTTTGCCAGAGTCTGTCGAGTCTGGCTTGAAACCATTGATGATCTCGGGTGCAAAGTAGTGAGGTGTGCCGCAAAGAGTGTCTAGCTTCTTTGAGTCGAAGATGGCGGCAAGCCCCAAATCCGCAATCTTTGGCAAACATGTGGCTCTATCCCGTGAAGTCAGAAGCACATTGTCCGGCTTCAGATCCCTGTGCACTATATCCTTGCTGTGCAAGTAAGACAAGGCCTCGCAAATGAGCTTGAACAAACGACGCGCATGGCTCTCATCAAAGCAGCCACCTTTCATGATGTTCTGCAAGAGGTCACCCCCTTCCAAGAGCTCCATCACCAAATAAAGACTTGTCTTGGTCTGAAGCCATTCGAAGCACTTCACAATCCCAGGATGGTCCAAACTTGTCAGTAGCTCGGCTTCACTTTCGATCGAAAGTCGGCTCTTGCGCAATCTCTGAAAGCTGGTGAACTTGTTTCGATTTATGACCTTTATCGCTCGAAGTTTTCCATCACGAATGCAAAGACCCCTCCGAACCTCACTGAAGGTGCCCTTTCCAATCAGAGTATTGGTGTCAATTCTCATATCATAATTGGCCTGAAAGGTTTCCTCAGTGCTGAGTTCGGTTCCATCTATGTCAATGTCTTCACCAAAGACACCACCAGGACCAGGAAGTGTAGATCCTGGATCCTCGGCAGCGATCGCTTTCTTCAAGCGCTTTGGTGATGGAGGCTGGCTATCCGGCTCAGTGAGGCGAAAAACGAAAACTGCAAATGGCTGATGCTCAGGTGCTTCTCCATCCGCCCGAGACGGATTCAACACCGAAAGCTCATCGCCATGCTGAAGGGTGCGGACATCTCCCTTGTTGAGCTTTTGACTGTTCAGAAAGGAACAGTTCCGACCCAGCTGCTCGATAAAAAATCCAAAGGGCTTTTGCTGGTAGATCCTGATGTGCTTGGCGGAACAACGACTGTCTTGCACCACCACATCTGCTTTGGAGCGGCCTATGATCAGCTCACCATTGATATCAAAGCTGGTGGGAACTTCAGTCGTGGTCTTCAGCAGCTTCACCACCAGTTCACCTGCATCCCGAGATGGAGGTCTCAATGGCCCATGATCCGCAGGCTGTGTGGCCGGCGTCTCGATTGCCTCTGCCTCCATGGAAGCTCGATACACATGGCTTGCCCACGCACGAGCGACGCATTCAGCTAGATCCCTGGTGATACATCGGACCTATCAACCATGGGATGCTCACATTCTGTCCGTACTGTCGCTGGTTATGTTAACATGTGGCATTATTCGTTGCATTCTTTGTTGCATTATTTGTTGCATTATTTGTTACATTGTTTGTTGCATCATGTGTTGCATCATTGGACATCTCTGCTCTTGTTGCTGTTGCTGCCATTGGTCTTCTTGTTCCTCTGCTTGTGACCACCTCTTCTGGCTGACCCTTTACCCACCAAACTTCAATTCTGTGTGGAGATGGCAATCGGTACAACCGGAAGTTGGTCGTGGAAGACGCCGCACCCATCTTTTAACGGTGAAGGATTTGTTGTGGTAAGGATCTCCGGGATCTTCATGGAACAATCCACCACAGGTCTTCTTGGTGTTGAACTTCTTTACCATCTCAGGGGGTATTTGGTGGGCTTTGAAAAGATGATATCAAGTTGAATTACCACCAATGTTGGCCACAAATCTATGTGTATATACTGATATACTCCCATTGTGTTTGACTACATCAAGTTGCTAACATGTCTCTCTAGAAATGTTGTAGTCAACCTGCAAGATCTTTCAAACTGAAATTGCAACCCACAACGCCGAATGTACATCTAGATAGCTACTTCCTGCAAATCATCTTCCACCCAAACGTGTTGGGCTTCCAGAGGGTTCAACAGTCATCCCAGGTGCAGTTATCGAAGGTGATCCCGTCCAGAGCTACCGTGTGTTCAAAAATTATTGGCACAATCCTGATGATCACCATGCCACATCCCAAGCAAAAAACATTCCTTGGTGGTGACGTCCATAGGATACAACCGCCCATGATGGCCGCTACTGTCTCCATGATCTACCGTCCACCAATGACCATTGCTGATGATTTGTGCAGACCATTTTGGCCCATCACTATCACGATTAATCAGCAGGTATTATATACAATGGTTTAACTCTGATTAATCCCATCATAAGCATGATGAGCCATAGTCAGGCATTACTATAGCTGACCATTACAAACCATGATGGTTTCCTTTGTCAACAGTTCGTACCCTACATGATCAACCATCGCAACGGTGGGATGATGGCATGACCCGGTTGCTGAGGTCGAGGCGTCTTCGCTTGCGCTCCTGTCTCTCCTCCAAGGCATGCGACGACAGAAGCTCGTTGTTGTTTGTAGGGTCAAGGACTAGAGACATCACAAAGGCAGTCCGAAAACGAAGGAAATGATGATGATGATGATGATGATGATGATGATGATGATGATGATGATGATGATGGGGGTGATGATGCTGGTGGTGATGATGATGATGATGATGGTGATGTTGATGATGATAATGATGCTGATGATGACGATGACAATGGCGATGATGATGATGAGGAGGAGGATGATGATGATGATGATAATGACGATGACGATGGCGATGACAGTGACGTTGATAAAGATGATGATGATGATGATGATGATGATGATGATGATGATGATGATGATGATGATGATGATGATGGCGATGTTGATGATGATGATGATGATGATGATGATGATGATGATGCTGATGAAGATGATGATGGTGATGATGATGATTATGCTGGTGGTGGTGGTGATGACAATGACGATGACGATGACGATGACGATAACGATGACGATGATAAAGATGATGATGATGATGATGATGATGATGATGATGATGATGATGATGATGATGATAATGCTGATGATGATGGTGATGGTGATGGTGATGGTGATGACGATGACGATGGTGATGACGATGACGATGATGATGATGATGACGATGATGATGATGATGACGATGATGACGATGATGACGATGATGACGATGATGACGA
>VSDK01005868.1:173848-215819 GCA_009767595.1 Symbiodinium kawagutii
ATCCATCTATCTATCCATCTATTCATCCATCGATGCATCTATGTCTCTGACTATAAATCTAGCCACCCATAGATCTGACTATCTGCTTGTCCATCTATCTGGCTACCTCTTTGTCTAACCATCTTTCGTCTATCCAGACATTTACCTTCCAAATGTGCTTCGATCATGAAATCTTTTGCATCTAGGTGCTTGGTCAAGTTTGATAACTGGACCTTGCAAAGGTGTTCCGATCTTCAAGTGTTTTGCTACGTTTGACCTGCAAATGTGCTTGGCGCGCAAGCCAATTTTCTTGATCATATGACATCTCCGAAAAGTGGCCCGAAACGCTAGTAAAATTGCAGTTTTTATTTTGGTACAAGATTTTATCTTAAAAATTTGCTTCGCGCGCAGGCAGCGTGCCAGTTTTGAGAATCATGAGTCATCAAAAGTGCTCCGAACATGTAGTGTTTTTACGATTTTGACTTCCAAATGTGCTTCGCGCCTAGGTTTTTTCACGGTTTTGCAAGTTGCATCTCCCAAAAGTGCTCCGGACCTGACATGTTTTTACGATTTTGACTTCCAAATGTGCTTCGCGCCTAGGTTTTTTTCACGATTTTGCAAGTTGCAACTTCCAAAAGTGCTCCGGTGCTGACATGTTTTTACGATTTTGACTTCCAAATGTGCTTCGCGCCTAGGTTTTTTCACGATTTTTGCACACACCTTCCGCCACAGTGGTCCGCACTCGCCGCTTTAGCGAGGTACCCTTCTGGACCCTCATGATGCACAAAACCTTGCAAAACACAGCATTTCGCGACTTTCCTAACATTTTGGCGCACTCGCACTCTCATCTTTCTCACATCTCTTCTTTCTCACGTCTGCATAGGCGATCTGCCCTAGCTGAGTTGTCCATATTGTCGGAAGTTAGACTTCTAAACTTCCTTCGAATAATTCTTGCTGAGCCTGCAATCACCCCCTGGCTCAGGACTCAGGGCTTCTCAGCAGACTCGCCTCTCATGGTCCACTTTGGTCACGCGCACGGGAACCAGCTTCTTCAAAGAGGTCGAGAACCACTGGACCCTCTTCCCTGAGACCAAGAAGTTCGCCACCGGGTCTCTTGGAGTCAGAGGAGATTATGACAATTGACAAACCAATGTTCTATTATCCTTCATGGAGATCAATAAATAGACTACAATTTGGCAAGACAGCTACAGACTGATTCAGGCACGACAACTGCCGGTATCCCAGAACCAATCCACAGCACGCAGTACTGCTAGCGCAGTGGTTGGGGTTCTTGTTGCCGATGGATCCGGGACATTGCGGATGGTTTGTGAGCAAAACACCCAAGGACAAATCCCTCAAATGGACATGCTTGTAACCTCCAAGATTTGTTCATTCATTCGAAGCACATCTTAATGGAATGAAGCAATCATTGAGTCACCCAATTTGTTGCTTTCCGGGACTTCCCAACATACCTCGGTCTTTGAGTACCATGCCATGCTACAAGAAGCTTCCTTGGAACTCCACGGCTTGGGAGTCGAACTGGGTCTCCGGGCCAACTTTGACCCACTTGGGTAGTTGGACCTCCTGTGCTTCAGCCCGTGCCTCAGCCTGTGTCTCAGCCTGTGCCACCTGAGCCATGCGTCAGTTCTGAGGAATGCCAGGCAACAAATCCTCATCAAAGGATGCATGGATCGCGTGTCATCATCTGTAGAAGCATCTGAACAAAAATTGCCCAGCTCTTATCATCAATCAAGCAAGCTGGTTTCATGGATTATCCAAGTTAGTCTATCTTAAACATTTCCACACAACAGCCCTCGTCAGGAGTTGTACAATTCGGCTGAGAAGGTACATGCAAGTCTTCCAACAATTCAAGCCTGTATCTCAAGATAGTTGGAGGTGGCTAAGGCTATAACTTGTGAGAATGCTGGTGGTTCTGGCATGTTCTAGCAGGGATTAATGCCGGGTAGCTGGTCACCACTTAGGCACCATGCTTATGCTGGTCCTTCATGAGTTGTTTCACCAAGGAAAAGGGGGCTCCAATGAAATGATCTGCCCCGCCTCAGCTGGTTCAGCCGTAGCCGGAGGAACCACAGCAGGGGCATCCACAACCACCACGTCCTACCAGCCACTGGGGCTAGGAGCCAAACCTTCACCCGTAATGGCAACTTCTCGGATCTGTGGCTTGCTGGATGTCAGAAAGTGAGGATGTTGCTTGACCCCAGAGGCATCCAGGATTTTAAGTCAAAAACTTGAGCCACAAAAGACACACGTCTCCTGATATGAGTTAATTGGGGGATTAATATCAGTCTCATCTATGACCATTGCATGACCATGGAATTCCATGTTTGGCGCAGTAGCTCATCAAAGTTCCAAGACCGAACCCATGGCCCCGAAACCATTCCAACTGCCGATCTGAGTCGTCCATCTTTGAGGCCATCTAATTCATCGGTGGTCATATGTTCTCCCGGCAATGATTGTAAGTTCGTAAGATACATAAGTTATGTATGACAGAGTTGTATGATAAGTTTATAAAAAGTAACTTATATACGTATTGTCATATCATAAGTTAAAAGTAGTGAATAGCTAAACAACATACAATTCAGACTGTCAAAAGTTGTCTGACATATTTCCCCTTGTAACACTTCATGAAACTGATTACCATTCTGATGTGCATCCATCATTGCGATTAGATATCATCGACCATTAGTACATAATTAGGAAACCCAAAGAGCCCAAAGAGCATTGTCACAAAAAGAAATTCAGATACCATAGACTATCTAATGGACTATCACGTAAAAGTACCATTAGTAAACCCAAACAGGATGTTTTGCTTCATGACTACTGCGTCTTCAAATATCAGTGAACACAAATATGTTCCATTGGAATCCCCCGCTTATCACTTCAATAAGATACCCAACACAGCACGCATCGACCTGGTCGTTGAAAGTCGCGTCCTCGTCTGAGTCCACAGCCTCTCCCACTTCTCTCGGCGGTTCTTTGCCCTCCTCCTCGGGGGCTATGGCTGATCAGCAGCTAGTCGCTCGCAGAGCAAAAATACAACAACAACAACAACAACAACAACAACAACAACAACAACAACAAAAAGTTTGCACTGACCATGACAATGACAATAATGGGCAGTGATGACAATGACGAGAGCAACAATGGTTAATGCAATTTAATTCAATTTAATTCTAAATGAGGATGACAATGAGGAGAAGGACCATTGGAATGAGGGTGAGTCTGGCATTCTCTCAGGTCCATTGTTTCTTCTGCGTAGAGGTTTTCGTTTAACCTTGGCAGTCCGGGGGTGTGTGCTCGCTCGACGTTGCATAGGAAAGCTTCCCGCAGTGCTGCGTGAAGGAAGCGTTCGGTGATTGCTTTTTCCAGTGCTGTTTTGGTGGTCTAGTGGTGTTCTGTTGCTTGTGTTTAAGTGTTGTTGTTGTTGTTGTTGTTGTTGTTGTTGTTGCTGCTGGTGTTGTTGTTGTTGCTGCTGGTGTTGTTGTTGTTGCTGCTGGTGTTGTTGTTGTTGCTGCTGGTGTTGTTGTTGTTGCTGCTGTTGTTGTTGTTGTGTTTTAGTCGTGCTTTGGCGGCGATGGCGGGGGTGGTGGTGGTCACGGCAGTTGTGGTGGTGTTGACCTTGTGTAGCATGCATGGCCCCTGGAGCACATGCAGCTGCAGGAAAGCTATCTGCAAGAGTGTCATGGCGTCTTACAAGAGTGCCACCTCAAGTGTCCTACAAAGTTGTCAGAGTCATGGCAAGAGTGTCAGCTTCTCTAGCCTTTCCATGAGTCTCCTACCAACCTTGTAGAGTTTTTCTGAGAGAAGTGGCTGACAAGAGTGTTATAACAAGAGTGTCAGACGAAGACTTAAAGACTCTCTTGCCAGATAATGTATTTAGAGTTTCTTACAAGGTTGTGTTTTGAGAGTTTCTTACAAGAGCATCCTACCAACAGTTCCGCTCATGAGTCTCAAGAGCTGTTTTTTACAGCATTGTCTCCCAACAGTCCCTTTACGAGAGTGTCCTACCTCGGGTGTCCTACCTCGAGTGACCTGCTTCAAAGCACGCCTTTCAGGAAGCGAACAGACATCTGCGGATTTCTTTGGCGTGCAAGCAGGGCGAGGCAAACCTATGGTGGAGCAAATCTAGCAAGAAAAATAAGAAGGAAGTGCATGAAAAAGCATAATCCTTTGCACAGTTTCTCTCTCTTTTCCAAGCTCCTCATCCTCTTTCTCAGCTTCCGGAGCCTCCTCTGCAGCCTCCTCCTCCTCTGCAGCCTCTTCCTCCTCTGCCTCCTTTTGAGGCTCTTCTCTTTCAGGTGATGGAACCTTCTCCTCAGACTGAGCCTCATCTTCCATGGACGGAGCCTCCTCCTCCTCTGGAGGCTTCTCTTCTGGTGGCGATTTCCTCCGGGTCACTTCGCCTGTGCCCTTCTTGCGGGTATCCTGGGCTGCCATCCAACGGGTGGCAGGTTTATTTGGAACTCAAAATTGATCAGTGAGCGTATCACGTCATGGGGGATGTACTTTTCCTTGAATCCCTTCATGATTCTCCTGCGCGTCAGTTTACTTCCCTGGCAAATGCAAAGTTGTGAGGTAACCCTGCAGAAGCAAGTGCGAGATAACTCCGACTGATGTCCAAATAGGGTTCAATCAAATGGACGAGCGTCCCCTATTGTTGGATCCATGACCATAACGAGGATTAGCGTCCTGTGTGTGTTCACCAGTCCCAACCAGCTGGTTGGGATTATCTGCTGAGGGTCACCAGACAGCCATTGACCCGTTAGTGAAGCGAAGTCACTGGTGCACTCTTGGGCTTGTGGGTGGATCCAGGCTTTATGAGACATGGTGAAATTTGCATACTGTTTTATCAATGAGGCTCCTAGCGCATCGATACCCATTGTCAAACGGTATGAGAGTACAAGAGCTCTTAACTTCTAGCGATTGATGAGTGTTATCCCCTAGCAACCGTTATCAACGATTGTTGCTGTTGATCATATCTGAACCATTTGTGCATACCCCCAAATGGAAACATGCATCTGGTAGGTGGTCAATGAAATGGTGCAACAACGAATGTAAGCCACAGTCAACTCAACCACCCAGAGTGGTCCAGGATCGTTCGAAGAATTCAATGGGATAAAAACAGATCATGATTTCAATGTTTTTCCTGATGTTTCATGATGGCTCATCAAATTTACCGGTGGCGATGGTTCGAAAATGGTTGACGATGGCAAATTACATAATTGTGCATGACGGCGAATTGATGCTGAACTGGTGGTAAATTGATGGGTAACGATCATAAATCCAGCAACCACTAGCACCACCAGCGGCCCCTCCCACCACTACCACCACTACCACCACCGCAATGACCTGGTCATCAACGAACCCTGGAGACCCGCCACCGGTCTGCTGCCCGCCTCTTTGGACTTCTTCGACCTGGCGCAACCGCGCAAAGGAGTCCAAGGCGAGTTCACTCGACTGATGAAGCTATGATTGAGGGTAGGGGATCAAGGGATTTATGGGAAGCTATGATTGGGAAGCTATGATTGGGAAGCTATGATGCTAGGGATTGAGGCTAGTTGATGTTGATCATTGTGGCCGAAAATCATCGCCAACTATGATAATGATCATTCTTGGATAAGTATTTAGGTTAGTTGATGAAGTTAATAGTTGTTAGGATGATGATTGAGGCTGCTTGATTGAGAACTGTTAGCGTTGAGAAAAGATGATCAGAACTCAGAACCAACAAGAATCCAAAAACTATTTTATGTTGTTCAGGCTGGCGTGGGACGCAAATTCGTGGTGTTTCCCTACCGAAATTTTCATTTGGGGACAGGGTGACGTTACAGGGAACAAAACTGTACGGAAGTAGAGATACGGATTACAATCATGTACCAAGATCACTGGACGTGATCATGCGTGACGTAAGACGCAAAAGAGCCCGAATGAACTTCATCGGGAATCAGCCGTATACATATGTATGTATATGTATATGTATATGTATATGTATATGTATATATATATATATATGTATATAGGTATAGATATAAATGTATGTATCTATATATCTATATCTATATATATATGTGTGTGTGTGTTTGTTTATTCATCAGTGATATCAAGGCAATGTATCTCAGGGCAACAATACAAAAGGTGTGTCATATTGCGTTAGTTGTTGGATTAAGCGATTAACCCCGTCGTACGACTCAAAGCTTGTGATAACCATTGGAAAAGTTCGAACTGCCAGGCAACGCAGCATGTCACGACAGCCTGATTAGTAGCTTTGGTTGGAATCCAAATGATTAAGCGGTCCGACTGCTACACGTAGAAATCTCAAATGGAATGGAACGATATGACTACTGACTTCAAACAATTGCAGCAGGCAACATGGGTGGGTCTTTGTTCAGACCAAGTGGATTGGAGGACACGGTGGTCACACTCGAACCAATCGCCCCATCTGTTTCAGCACTCATTTCGGCACTGAAAGACGATGGAAAACAAGCAAGAGCTGGTTGCCGGAATATCAAGCCGTACTCGACTAGTTGTCCCCCTACTGGTTGCTTAGGGGCCTTGAAATATCTAATAATTTATTGCTCGTACACGGGGTCTGTCCGCAAGTGAAGGTAGCCACCCATGCACAAAATCAAACAAAACTCCACGTGGCTAGGAATGATGATAGGAGGCAATAACCAATAGAGCCAATAGAGCATGGTTCAGAACACCCGGGTCATTGCGAACAAAATACAAGATGTCTACCTACAAAAGCTCGGTAGAGGCACCGTATCAGGGACGCTGGGATGAAACTGATAGCCTTGCTGGTGGCAGTTTCAATCCATATGAAAAATATGCTAGTCAACCAACCATTTGTCAATAACTACAAATGGGAAAATAAAAGATGTGAATCAAACCACCAACCAGTCATTGACCCTGATATAGTCATTATATAACCATTTTACAGCCATGATTCACCATTATTAACCATTACTAACCATTATTAACCATCCCTAACCATTGTTCACCATTATATAGCCATCATTATCCATTATTAACCATTATATAGCCATCCTCAACCATTTGCTATCGGGTCAACCACCATTAGCCATCAATGGTCAACCCCCCACCAGTGGCACCGCACCTGGCGTCGCGACTCCGCGATCGATCACGGGACTTGCCGTCCTCACGGGGTCCCCAACGCTTGGGTCCCTAGGGAAAGCAGGGGGTTGGACGAGTCCAAGTTGTTGGAAATGATGGATGATGAGTTTGGAAGTGATGATGACTTCCATCCCCTTGAGACAAGATGATGAGTTTGGACATGGGGAAAAGCCAAATGAGTTGGAAATGGATGATGAGTTGGAGGATGGAAATTGCTGGATAAGAAAGACAGATAGGTACATGAGATGGGTAGACAGGTAGATAGGCAGATAGGAAAAGAGGCAGGTAGATACATATAGGATAGATACTCAGTTATTTAGGCAGCTCGTTGGGACAAACAGGATAGAGCAAATAGAACATGAAACATATCAGGAAAGACAGTAGAAGGGAGGCAAATAAAACAAATAGAGGGTCACTCATAGAACCGCCAACCGGGGCAAGCATCAGGGTTCCTTGCCCAGCCAAAGGTTGCAAGAACCTCATTTTGCTCCTGCCTGTTGGCTACAGGTCATCTGAGCATACGAATCCCCTGGAAATACTGAGCCGTTGATGAGAATGGTAAAGAATTGATGATTCTTTTTGCAATTTCTGCTATTCGCGGCCTTCAGCTCCATGCAATTCAGCGGAAGGGCTTTGAACCCTCACATGGGTGTGCTTGGTGCCCTGAAACCAGTTGTTCAGTTGTTCCCTTTTCAGAGCAACCATTTTCGGATTGTTTGGAGGTGAAGTCGTCTTTTGAAGAACGCCATTGAATCACTTGCAGAACTTTCGGCCGCTCGTCTCATATGAGATCAAGAAAATTTGGCCAAGGGACCCCTCTCTCAATTCCTTCCTTTAAACACAAACATGTAAAAGGTCTACAAACACAACGGAAATACTGAAATTTACAGAAATTGCCCCGCGCAGGTTTACAGGGGCTGGTTGAAGTTCCAATGCAAAAGTTGAAGCAGAAAACATGTTCAACGCTGAGAATTCTTGCAGTCCTTCTCTTTGCGCGTTTTCTCCTTGTCTTTCCTGGCCAACGGTCAGCCCTCTGGACAAGTGCATCCGCATCCCATCACAGAACTCAAGTGGTGGGCCAAATCTGAAATGATCAATCTTTTTGTTGCCGGCAAAGGGCAATGTGAGGTGCAAATTGTCAACACAATTTGAGCTGTTGACAAAAGTAAATTTGAGCAGATTGTCCCATATTACATTTCGAGCTCTTGAAGGGGTGTAACAAGAACAGCTACCGTGACGGACACCATGATGACAACAATGCCAGTGTCCACAATCCTATCGCGGGAAACACGCGACAACGACAACAATGTTTGAGGATGCGTATCTGCATGAAGGTAAAGGTAAACATTACACAAATACGCTGATATACATTTGAAGCGTGAGAAAAAATATGAATCAACACCTTATGTGGGTTTCTCCTAAGGTGCTTTACAAGTGGTTCTGTAGTTTCCCCAAAACGATCAATTTTGCGGGTTTAGGATGGTTTAAGGGTAGGATACTCCGATGCCAACAACAAGAGAGTGGTTGCAACTAAGGCGCTTTCGCTCCACTTTCTCCTCCTTGTCCTGGCAAAGCCATCGATCGCCATGGATGATCCGTGTCCAAAGGTTGCCATTTCACAGTGATCCCGGTGATCCCCATATTTCGAGAAATCACATGGAGGGCGAGGTCCTTCTTGGATTTCTCCTTCTCGACATCTTTCTTTTTGGATTCCTTCTTGTCCTTGACCTTGTTCTTGCCCTTGTCCTTGGTGGCGCCGGCAACTTTCGGTAACACCAAGCTGTGAGGGCTGAGACGCCGGCATCCTCGAATTTCTGTTCCTTCTTGGACTTTTCTTCCTTGGACTTGGTCTTAGACTCCTTGGGAACTGGAAGCTGACTCTGCAGTCTTTCAGAAAAACTCTCTGGCACACAGTATCATACAGTATCCATCCGTATTCCTATATTGGGGTCTTCGCTGCATGGCATTGATCACGGCTCTCCCGATATTGCTGGCACATGCTGGCACCATCCAGCCCGCGCATTGCGTGCCTACTCCAAGCACCCTAAACCAACCGAGCAAGATCTGGTTATCGTACCACATTTTGTTCCCAATCTCTATGAGGGTCAAACCTACAAGCCCCAACATGAATTATACCGCAGAACATGCAATCCATGTAAACTGTTGGAGTGTGACAACCAGAGCGTGTTCCCTCCGTTGCTGGACAAATGAACTGTTTTGAGATGTTTTTCACCTTTTCACAATGACTTACGATTGCCAAGAACCTGTTTTAGAGAAAGTACACCGGTGTTCTTAGCCCTGCCTCTTTGCCCTTTTGCTTCTCATCCTGAGCATGAAGCACTGCAGCCGGAGTCGATAAAACCGACTGAAACCAGCGGTTGTCTGAGCCTACAAACCAAAGACCGAAGCACTCGCGCATCACAGCCAATAGAATTTTGGCATGCTCAAGTCATCCGGATATCAAGGCAAATTGGTGTCAAACGGTGCAGGTCTTTGTTGTTACTTTGGCATCATTGAGCTCTTGGTGCATCCCAAACAGCTTGAACGATGTTCACCCCTGTCCTCACTTCTACATGGTAGCCAGCTGTGAGCACACTTTTTATGGCTGCTTTCCAGGTGGCAATCCCCTAGTACTCCACCAGAACCCACGATCCTCTTCGACAGTGGTGGCCAACAACGGTGATTACTGCTGAGCCATCGGGGGTCAATCAACCTGTCCAACCCATGGTGGCTTGCTTCTGGCAAAACAAGTGCGGCATAATCCCATCATGATCATGGGCTGCCCAATAACCAGCACCTGCAATTGGGAGGGGATGGGTTTACCATGGTGCCTACACAACTCTGTCACTGGATATTGGCAACTGGAGGCCACAGCTCAGCTGGAGCATCCACACATCCCCCAAATGCTTCGAAAGCCACCTCAAAAAATTATGACCGATGGAATTCGATGGTTCAAACAATCGTAATTCCACGCTTGAATGTTCCCACTGAGCCAAGCATCTTTTGGCTTGCTCTTGATCTCTTTCTCCTTCCAAACCAAGCGACTTCATCACCCCCCGACTTCGCGACGCGGCAGATGAATCTCAGGACAGTGTCCATTAGCATGGCAATCCAAGCTCATGGATTGCAAAAGCGACATGCTTTCAAAGACAACAATTTGGTAAACTGATCAAGTGACTTCAAGTGTGACCCTTAGGATTTGATGACCTGATCAAGTGACCCTTCGGAAAAAAGATAAAACTCCAGTGGTTCCCAGTATACACATCCTGCCGCTCCGCTCCGCTCCTCCAACTTTTTGAGTTTGGCCGCCTCCTAGCGCCGGATCCATGGCAAATAGAAGTGATCCAACCCGTCATCATTCCAAAGTAAGAGCGGATGGTCATGTTACCATGATTTCTTGTTACTGTTGTTGTCATTGTTGTGGTTGTTGGTATTGCTGTTATGGTTGGGATGCCAACCTGCAACCATTGCTTGTCATTTTTGCTACTCGTGACTTGGGCTCCCAGATATCAACATGTCTCTGGTCACAGTAATCGTCAGCTCCAAATCCATCAGGGGTCCGACATTCCAGGCTGGGAGTTCGGTAACAAGTCGGAAGCACAAGCATTGACTCTGAACAGGAAGCCGCCCAGTTTTTCATACGGCCCTTTGCATTCAAACAGCTCAGTCAACAGATGGCCGGAGGCAAGAGTTGGACGGAATTGGATTGAAGAACGTAAAAGCTGAAGTGTTCTTTGCATCCTCCAAGACACCTGAGTACTAAGAGTACTTTTCAGTTGCCTTTAGATTGACCAAAGGATACCTCAAATAGGCTCAGAGCCATCACAGTTGTCGGTTTCAGCATGGCAATGCCTTCATCCCATTTCACCCAAGCCCCATTGTCTTCCATGTGGATCACATCATGTCGTACGCATGGAACCTCAAAAACAAGAGTTCAAAAGCGTTCAACTCCCTTAACTACGAGTGCCTACCTCTGGTCTCAATCTGATAGTTCTATGTACCAACATTTCCTCACCAAGACTTCTTTCCCACTGATGTTCATAGGTGAAGAGCTGAGATATCCCCGAACTCGGAAAGTCAGCATGTCAATGGGTGAATCCCCAAGTTCTTTCAGTGGGGTCCGCCTTGCTCACCCTACCTGGTGCCTTACCTACCTTACCTTGGGGGTTCGGCTGAAGCTCTCCGTGCCTTCTCCTTCTTCAGTTTCCGTTTCTTGGCCTTGGCCTCTCTTTTTTCTTGCACAGCTTGAGCCTCCTTTTCGTTCAGCAACCGCAGGGAGATGTGGCGACGGATGCTGTCCTACGAGCTCCAGCTTCACAGGACCCACCGTCAAAGATGCCAGGATCCCAAAACGGATGATTTTGGTGAAGCACAGTGGCTTGAACACTTTGACAGCAAGTCGTGATTGCAGCGATTTGTAGATTCATAACCGACCGCCTACCAGTGGCCATTACAATGCGCCGCTCATGATACAATGTCCCAGGCTAAACGGGCTTGCCATAGACAGTGTGACCAGGAGATAAGCACCTGAACCGCGAACCACAAAGTTTGACTCCGAACTCAAATATGCCTAGGTTGGTGTTGTTGCGCTCAAGCATTTTAAACATAAATGGATTGTTTCCTCGCTACTGGCTCATGTGCATTACATAGATTTCATGTATACGTGGTATGGTAATGTCGTATTCAGGGCCTTGAGTGTTAGTGAATGTTTGTGACATAAATGGTTTTTAGGAGGGGGTGCAGTACATATGCATGCATGTTAGCGTGCGTATATCTTTACAAGTCATTCATTACTTACATAAACTGTCAACCAGGGCCTGATCCGTTCAACTTCAGAAATGATCAACGGCGAAGCCAGGGACAACGTTCAGAACCCCACCAGTTGCTGCCGGAGATCACCGTTCACATGTCATGGGCCACGTTGGGCGCGTCCTCAGGGCGACCTTTGCTCTTCACCTTTTCCGGGAGGACGATGGTGTCGCACAGCGTCAAAGGCCTCAGGGCCACAGGCGGCTCCTGTGGGATTCGCTGGCGGCACAGCTTCAGTTTGACCCACTTGAGGATGCTCAATGCTGATGACTGATGAATGATGATCGCAATGGTAGTTGGCGATGATTCGCCCATGTTCCATGGCAGCTCTTTGCAACCAGCAACCAAGCCGCTTCTCAACTTCTCTACTTCTGTTGTTTTGTTCAATGTGCACACATCAACGAGGAAACAACTCAAACTTCCAAGAAGACTGGGATATACTGGGTGTGGTTGACCAGAGATATCACTTGTGATGTGACCTCTCCAGGGTCCCCCTTGGCAGTACTTGGCTGACGCTGAGACCCCATGCTGATCCTCGCTGCGAGGTAACCAGTGGATCTTCGCTTCTCCTGTCAACTGAGCCGCTCGGCCTGAAATGATCCTCCACTGACCCTCCGGAAACCACCAGGATCAATATACATTGCTCACCGATTTGTTCAACAGTGGATATCAAGTCAAGTCAGATGATGGTCACTGATGATGATGCTGATGATGATGATGATAATGATGATGTGACGATGAGGATGACGGTGACGATGAAGATGATGATGATGATGATGATGATGATGATGATGATGCTGATGATGATGATGATGATGATGATGCTGATGATGATGATGATGATGATGATGCTGATGATGATGATGATGATGATGATGCTGATGATGATGATGATGATGATGATGCTGATGATGATGATGATGATGATGATGCTGATGATGATGATGATGATGATGATGCTGATGATGATGATGATGATGATGATGCTGATGATGATGATGATGATGATGATGGTGATGGTGATGATGGTGATGGTGATGGTGATGGTGATGATGGTGGTGGTGATGGTGATGGTGATGGTGATGGTGATGATGGTGGTGGTGATGGTGATGGTGATGGTGATGGTGATTATTATGATGATGATGATTGTTATTATTATGATGATGATCATGATGATAGTGATGGTGATGATGGTGATGGTGGTGATGGTGATGATGGTGATGATGGTGATGATGGTCATGGTGATGGTGATGATGGTGATGATGGTGATGATGATGATGATGGTGATGATGATGATGTTGATGATGTTGATGATGATGATGATTATGATGATGATGATAATGATGATGATTATGATGATGATGATGGTGATGATGATGATGATGTTGATGATGTTGATGATGATGATGATAATGATGATGATTATGATGATGATGATGATGATGATGATGATGATGATGATGATAATGCTGACAACGACGACGACGACGACGACGACGAGGAGGACGAGGAGGATGAGGATGAGGATGAGGATGAGGATGAGGATAACGATGATGATGATGATGATGATGATGGTGATGGTGATGGTGATGGTGATGGTGATGGTGATGGTGATGGTGATGGTGATGATGGTGGTGATGGTGATGATGATGGTGATGGTGATGGTGATGGTGATGATGATGATGATGATGACGATGACGATGACGATTACGATGACAATGACGATGACGATGACGATGACGACGACGATGACGATGACGATGACGATGTCGATGACGATGACCATGACGATGACCATGACGATGACCATGACGATGACCATGACGATAACGATGACGATGACGATGACGATGACCATGACGGTGACGATGACCATGGCGATGACCATGACGATGACGATGATGATGATGATGATGATGATGATGATGGTGATGATGATGATGCTGATGATGATGGTGGTGGTGGTGGTGGTGATGATGATGCTGATGGTGATGGTGATTGTGATGGTGATGGTGATGGTGATGGCGATGGCGATGGTGTCGGTGATGGTGATGGTGATGGTGATGGTTGTGATGGTGATGGTGGCCATTGATGTTGGTCATTGATGTTGGCCATTGATGTTGGTCATTGATGATGAATGTTGCTGGCATGTTGGCACCCCCAACTGCTCCCAGCTGATCATGGACTCCTTCAGGCTGAACGCCGGTGCCGTTGGCCGACATATCACGCACCTTGAGGTGTGGCTCCTGACACGACAGGGGCATCAGGGAGAAAGGGGGCGTCTCATGGCTTGGAAGGTTCATCCCAGGTAGGATGGGATCCTGGTAGAATTACTTCATGCTATTTACTTCTTGTTAAGTCGTTGTGAACAAGTTTAGATCTACCAAAATCTGGTTAGCAAGATCAATGACTCCTATATAGCAAATCAGACGATTCTAGTTGTAAAGTCATGAAAACCCCAGTTAGTGAATTTCTGCAAGTTCGGGCCGTCCTTTGGCAGAACGCAAAAAACGTGGCAAAAAAAGGTACAGAAAGTGGTCCAAAGTGGTCCACACACTGTCCTACGCTATAACTCTTGTGACTCTTGTGGCACCTTACGATGACTGCAGGTAAGCAGATCCCAGCCCCCATGGAAGCCTTGGCCCCATGTGGTGAACAGATGATGGGCATCCCACCCTTCGTCGGCAGACCCAGGTGGCGGACCTCATCGATGTCTCCCAGTCGGATCTCTGCATGGATCCAGGAGACGCCCAAGTGGTTGATGACCTCGGGACCCGGTGATGAGTCGTGCTGACGAAGTAGTAACGTAGTGGATGGTGGTGATCATTGGCTAACTCATAGTAGTTGATAGTGGTCATAAATGCTGATCAATGGTGATAAATTCAGTGATCAGTGGTGATAAATTCAGTGATCAGTGGTGATAAATGGGTGATAAATGATCAAGTTGATTCATTCAGTCACCCTAAGATGGGTTTGTTGCCATGAAGAATAGTTTGATAGTGACCATGTTATGCTATGATTGTTCGTCTTGGCTATACATACTGGTCACTCACATGCTGGTTGACGGTTGTTGCTTGAGACTGGTTGATTGCTCTTCATGTTGCATAGTAGTGAATAGCAGCAACCAACAAACAAGCGAGTAGAAACCTGATGACATTCATGCACCCTGCAGTTTTCACCGCTCAATATCCCTGGCCGTTGCTTTTCATTTGGTAAAGAATTGAATGCACAAAGATCAACAAATAAACAACCATTTAGGCAGGTGGCCAGGAAGATAAACGCATCAATAAACAAATCTACATTATGATACGTATCTTAAAGTGACCAGGTGCATACATCTTACCCCCTCCCCATCTTTTGCCGCATTGCTGTGGACAACAAACGGGTCTTTTGATTTCTTGCTTTGGCCACCGGATGTAGATTTGTAGGACCTTATCTAATAGCGAGATAGCCCATGGCATCCAGTGGTGACATGTTTTGATTGTTGTATCCCTGAAATCGTTGTATCAAGGTAGCAGATCTATGTTGTGAGTTACTGTTGACAACGTCCATACTACTTTAGGCCTGTGATCGCGCTGTACCCATGGTTGTTCATTGTCATTGACTACCTTGTTGGTGGTCACCCATCCTTCAGTATCCTGTGCTACGAAGCTACGGTTGGTCCCCCACCAATCCGCTAGGATGTTCTCCAAGAAAGAACCGTGAACTTGGCCACCACTATCAACTATGACTATATCAACCTTTTCATTCGTATATCAACTATAAACCTCGATGTGTAACCATTTTCGGTCATTGTCACCTATCCACCACTGGCAGTTCTTGATCACTAATGCAACCCCTTCACCAAAGTTGCTGCGGCCATCATCGCTCCACATACGCAGCCATCCCCGGTATATCAAACCCGGTCGCAACAGCTGCGGGTCCAAAACGTGGGATCCCAATACCCTACCCTGGGGCAGACCCAAGCACCGTTGCGGCTGTGGCACTGTTTCCCTTGCCGTCGTTTGAAGTCATTGTTCGCTTTCGGGCTTGACGGCTATCGCAAATGATAATGAATATACTGATGATAACGCTTATGGCGTAGATCTGGAATCATAAATACATATGTTTGTGTATATTTAAATACATATATATATATATATATATCGAGAGAGAGATTCCACATACATGTATATACCTCTCCCACAATTCATGGACGACACCATGTGCCTTCACCAGCACCGCTGCTGCCGGGTGACGATCGCACTCTTGGGACATCGGCCGATCCTCACCTCGGAGGCCATGGCACATCACCCATGGGGGCTCCCTCCTAGGGTTACTGGTGGATGATACCTCACTATTTGGTGCTTCCTCAAGCCATAGGGGTACCCCTGAAATCATCCAGTTTATTAACAATTTATAGTGAACCAACCATTTTGTAGGGGTACCATTTTCCACCGTTTTCCAAAATAATGTATCCATCTGAACAGGGAGACCAACATTTTTGGAGGATGTGCCATTTTATTCACTGACCCAAATCTGAACAAGGACTGGCTGATTGATTTCTCGGCGGTCCATTCTTCTTACCTACAAACCAAGCACCTTGGTTGCTCACAAGTCCGCGGATAGACAAGGTAGGAGGCATTCCCTCAGAGTCTCCAACTCTTTGTTTAGGAACGTCTGGAACCGCTATGGATTGCCCATGCTATTTTCACCCTGCTGTTGATCGGTAGAGGTTCGGGCCCAGCAACCCAAAGCAATAATGTCAGCCCCATCCTCCCACTGGGCATGGTACCACTGTAGCATCTTCATCCCCTTCTGCAAGCAGCTGACAATGAACTTCTTCCTGCAGAATTCCAACCCCAGAAGTGTCGCTTGCTTCCAACTTCTAACTCGTCAACCAGGGCTGACGGGTGAAGGTCTGGAAGTGATACCCCACAGTTCCTGACTCTTTTTGAGGGTGGTTGGGGCGACGGCCAGCAAACTCCTGATCGCATGCCATACTCACTTCATCTCACTCCCAGGACATTGGGGGAAAAGAAATAAACATAATCAAGGCCACTCTTGGTCTCTTGGAATCTGAACTTGATCTGGCAAACCCATCCACAACTGTCAGAGCTTGGCTTGACTTTCCAGTTTGCTCACGTTCTGCTAGCGTCTACTTGGGGTGCTGAGTAGCGAAGCTTGAAAATGTCCCTTATTGCTTTGGAACTGCAATGATCAATCGTCTTACTACTCATCGTTGCTTTGCTCGCCAGCGCACCAACCAGCCAGTTCCATCCTCGCCATCAAGTTTCAAAGCAAAGGACAAGGCCTGCACAGCGAAGGGGGAATCCGGGCGGGATTCCCCAACCGGCCAAAATGGTGATGCCAATGGTACAATAGGGAAAGCAGCACCTGTGGGGCTTTGCACCCTTTGCAAATCCCGATGACTTTTGGATCTTCCTTTGCAGAAGCTTGTCTTCTTATAAGACAAAACCACTTGATGAACCAGCAAAACCCATCTCCCATGGCTTTTTTGGCTACCTTTTCACACAACTTCTGCTTGTACCCTCGTCAGGTTCGCATGGGACTGGCATCTCAGACAAAACATGTTCACTTTGCCGAACATCAGAATTATGTTCCACATGAATTCGCTTGATCAAGACTGAAAATCAGCTTTCGGTAGAGTGCTCCTCTCTTCTAGTGGTCGCTTCATGGAAATTTCGGGCACAGGGATTCTGATGTTCCCCCAGTCCGAACCAGGTACTACCGTTAAATCCAGCTCCCACCAGGGATGGATAAGACTCAACATCAAAAACGGCACAAAACAAGACATGTCAATGGGTCTGCCGATCACTTGTTCCATCCATAGCCATACACGAGACGCAAAGCTGTTAACCACAAATTGAGGCAGAGCCGCAGTCGGGAACCCAGATCAAAAATTTTCGCATCATCAGATGGGTTAGACATTGGAGCCATGGCCACCACCGTGGTGTTCATCGCTGGGAGGAAGGAGGTCCTCCCCTTGGCGATTTGCCTATCTCAGCCGCGGACCTCCATCAACGGGACCACCTCGGCAATTGGCTGCAAGTGCTACCTGCAAATGTCTTAGCAAAGAAAATCGTTTTAGAATATCATTTGGGCATTTCTCAAGCCATAGGGACCCCACAGTTATCATCCTGTTTATTATCCATCTATCGTAATCAATCATCCACAACTTTTGGGTCCCCAATTTTTGAGAAACCACCAAATCTACACTATGTGCTTGCCACATCCACCCTGTTGGATATACGCCACACAACAGGACTCACCTTGGCTCCTCATCTTCTCATCCTTTCTCACCGTACATATTGGGTATTTCTCAAAAAAGGGAACCCCGAAAATGAGTTAACTTACTACTATAAATGGTTAATGAAGGATAAGATGGGGGCACCACTGATTTGAGAAACCACCATACACAGGAGCCGTGGGCAATGCCACGTTGGCGCCATGGTCCTGAGCCACCGCACTTCACTGATTTGGTCGTAGCCATGGCCCAGCCGGCAACCCCCGGTGAACGACACAGAGATTTCCCGGGACAATGTGTGGGGCTCGGTCCAGGGGGGTTGTGTCCGTTTGTGGCACGTTCTTTTGTGGTTCATCACATGGATTGGGTGGTTCACCACTATCATTCACCGTTTGATATCAGCACTGATGATAGTTCCTGGTGCGATGACCTGGTAAATGATAATCACTCTGATGGCCATTTTGAATTATCATGCGCCACTATCATGGTCAGCCGTTTCGATGCTCTGTTGGGAGTCACTGGTCACAGCTTTGGTGGTCCATCTGCCTATCTTCACCTTGGAGCCAAACGAGCCATGCTACTGCGATCTCAAGCTGCGTAGCTCCTAGGGCGACCACCGTGGGTAACACCGTTGATGGACCCCTCAGCATCAACCTGGACCCTGGAATTCGAACGCTAGGCCTTCAATCTGCAGCTGTACCGTACTAATACTGGCTGATAGAGGACCTAAAATCATTGGTCAGCAGGGATGGATGGCTAACAATGCTTCGCAACAATTGCCTTTCAAGCTCATTGGTTCACCAAAACACCGACAAATGCGAATGTCCACGAAACTCACCTGAGCAAACCGCAAACGGACGGACTTCGGGGCGAGCTATTTCCAGAGAGACTGGCGAAAGTCGGACCGTTTTCCACTTTGGGAAATCTCCAGCGCCTTTTGTACAATGGAGCCGGGTCAGGAATTGTGACCCGCTACTATCAACTGAATGATTATTGGATAATATCTATGCTTGTAACAATAAGTCGTGACACAAGTCTAATCAACGACCATAAGGTTATGAGAATGGTATTGATGACGATAGCTGGTCGTAGTCGTCATACCGATCACTGTGATCATTCAAAAAAATCGTTTTACTGCAATAAACGAAAGCGCTTAAATTGTATCCAGAAAAGAAACAAGTGACATGTCATCACGGCAATAACTATTCGTCAACAATAAGTAGACAGTAATTTGTCAATAACAAAAAATGCAACCATGACCGTGACATGACAATCTTCTCTGAGCTTCCGAACGACGATGTGCAACTCCGGATCTACCGATTGCTGCTCTTGCTGCTGCTCTCATCGTCGTTGTCTTGGCTGGATCCCTGTCTACAGTTGGTGATATCTGAAGTCTTCATTGTACCCCCATCCTTGGCCACTAGTGACCATCACAGTGAAGAGGATCTTGCTGGCTTTATCCCCCTGTTCTTCATGGTGATGTTCCTGTGCACCAAAGCTGGTAGTCCCCATCGTTTGTCATCTCAACTTGACAACCAACCCCATTTACATTTGCTTTATCCCAGAACAGTTGATTCCTTTGCTATCACACCCCTCAACCCCTACCACCATACTTGCAGATATCTTTGGCTTGCTCATACTAAAAGCAAAAGAAGTCTGATCCACACTTCTTGAAGACCCATGGGAGTGAACTTCTTATGCACCCGATTCGCTGCTGGTGTCTGTGGCCATAACTGACTCCCAAAGGAATGGTGGTCTGACCAACACATGTTTCGTGGGATTGTACTTGTGGACAGAGTCGCTTTGAAGCAGCTTTACACGATCACCTGACACGACAGGAGGAGATATTCACGCCACTGAATACTCATTCCACCATGACTTCCTCAGCAACAGCAAAAAGCGAAACAGCCGGGTATCCTGGATAAAAATGCTTGATAAACAGCTAGCGTCATATCTAGCATAAACCGTTTGAAGTTAATAATGGTTAATAATGGCTAATGATGGACAACAATGCTTAAAAACGGTTGATAACGACAGCTTCCCAATCACAAGTAGAATGGGTACAAAGATCATCTGTTGTCAGGCTGGATGCATCCCGAATGATCCCAGGCAGTCCCAAATGTTGATCTGTTCCACCAGCTGGGTTCTTTTCAGCAATTCTCCGTTGTTTGCCTGGCCATTCACAAAGATTTCAAAGCCGAATCCTGCGTTCTGACCCTGTTCACGCTTGGACCATGCATCACTGCCCTGATGACTCATCAAGAATCGCTCATGATCAAACGAGACTATCCAATCACCTACTACCAGTTATAGTCAGTGATTGTGCATCACTGTCAATCATTATGACCGCCATCACCAATAACAATTACCATATTCCCTTCTGTTGTTCGTCAGTATCCACTTTCCGCGATAGCCAATCATTCATTAACAATCATCATCATCATCATCATCATCATCATCATCACCACCACCACCACCACCACCACCACCGCCACCCTCCTCAATCACCACGGATACCAGCAATCCTCACCATCGCCCAGGTACCGGTTCATCCGCCAGCATGGCCTGACGGAGACGGCATGACCCAGCGGGTGATTCTGTGCACATGGGGGGTTCGCAAGCCATAGGAGACCCCCAGTTCTCATCATTTATATCAACTATTGATAGTACTAAGTGCAGGTATTTCAGTTTATATTTAGCATTTTGCGGTACTAACATGTTGAGGAACACCCATATAGCCTATTCTTGAATGGCATTTGTCAATGACCCATCACTAACCACTACTTGTGCAGTAACCTGAAATGCTAATGGTGGATTCAGCTCTTCATAATGCACTCCCAAACAATAGTACACCTGCCCAGCACCTCCCATCAGCATCTGGCATTTCACCATTGCTTCCCTAAAAGGTTCGGCCTCACGCATCAGCTTCTCCAGCATATCCCCCAAAAGCGCGGCATTGTGATTCCTAGCCGTGCAGCTGTCTGGCGGTGGCCCATCTGGGCTATCTTGAACGGCTATGGATATAGATATAGATCATCAATAAACTTATCGATACGTACCCGGACAATCAATATACAATCACAAACACCTTGCATCATCACATTGCAAATCAAACGTCCTTGAACTCAAGAAGAAAGAACGTGGTTCCAACAGAAGACAAGAAGTACTAATGTAAGAATCCTGTCATTGCAAAAAAGGACCTACTGGATCTTGGAGGCATCAGTCCCGTGTTGTGCCGTCGAATTCGGTCCTTTCCGGGAAGTAGTCCGCTTTCAGCGAAACAACGCCAGTTTTCTGGACGCGGGACGCAGCGATCAACAACCATGACCGACGATCACTAGGAAACATCCACCAGTATCAAGCATGATTGCGCGTCCTTAGCCATCAATCCTTCTGCTGGCCATCATTTCCAGGTGATTAAACATGTTCAATCATCACTATTGATTCTTGACCACCAGCCACCAGAAATGTCAAGCCACTGGCACTTCCATAAGGATCCACTACCGTGACACCAGGGCCCTATGCTGCCCCCCAGCTGCTGACCCACAACGATCTAAACTGGTTTGAAATGCTGGAAAGCATTCGAAAGTTAGGCTTAAAACAGGCTTCCAATTCTTCCCAGTCGATGACTCACAATTCTTGCCCAACATTTCAAGGGAACAATTCTTCCAACCATTGGAAATAATTGGAATCTTCCGATTCTCACAATCAGATTTCTTCTCTGGTTTATCAGCAAGCTGGCTTCCAATTATTCAAATTCAGACTTATTACAATGATTCTTCTATGGCAAATCTATTCCACAAGGTGGCTTCTAAAAGTAGGGGACCTGCAAAAATGGATGGTTCATTATCATTACTATCAATGGTTGATATTGGATGATTTTGGCCACGGGGGTCCCCAATTTGAAGAAACCACCATAAGAATTTCCAGAAGTTGAAGCTTCACAAGGTCATAGTCAAGCTTATAAAGATCACTGAAATCATAGGAATTTCCAACCTTTCACCCTGTTGTGGCGCACCTCACAGACGCGATCCATGCCCACAAGATCCACCAAGCGCTCCTTCTGCCTGCGAGGTCCCGGCAGTTTCCAGGTGGATCCAGGCATGGGAAAATGCTTGGTGAATGGTTGGTGGTTGATGATGGAGAATGGTTGGCTGAGAATCTAAGAATGAATACTTGGTCCAGAATGGTCAATGATTGGTCAAGAACGGTTAGGAATGGTTGATGGTTGGCGAATAATTCCTAGCGATTGGTGAACAATCGACAATAATGCAAACTCAGCCAGGAAATAGCTGTGCATTGGGACCTCTGGTGGTTTCCCCAATGGAGATTGTCGCCCGCACCGCTTGGGTGGATGGTTACATTCCCACTTTCTGGGTCCTAACCTTCAGCTACAGTGCCAGGTGGCACCTGAACCGCTTGAGTGAACCAAAAGTGGGTATTTGATCACTCAGTGAGATGCACCAGAAGCCAGAAGAAAAACCACCTTCAATGGTTTGGGTGGCCTTGGACCACACTCCCACGCCATCCAAGGTCAGGGAATGATGTTCAGTGGGGAAACAAATCATTCGAGATGTATAACATTTGTCCGCACACAGTGTTTCTGTTTAAAGTGGAAGTGACAAATGCATTCGTATCATTATTGAGACACCCATGTCTCGATGCTTTGAATGGTTGGAGCAAAAGATCCAAAAGACATATGCTTTAAGTCTGTACGCAGATCTGACCGAGAGAATTGGTTAGGGCTATTCCTACGCCACCCAGAAATCATCTCTGAATTGGACCCCTGAAGCTGCAGGGCTGGCGAGCCCCAAGATCGCCTTGTTGTGGTGAACGGCTTCTCTCAGAATTCTTGTCAGTTCAACATGATCCCCAATCAAATGAGAGAACCCAATAGATATAATGATTTCATGTCCGGGATCATCATCCCAAGTTTAGTGTCATCCCTAATAAAATCAATGCTCCTGTTGACCCACAAACCTCACGGCTTCGCCGTTACCGCGTCGCCAAACAGGGCACCGTTGCGTCAGCGGCAGGTCGCACAGCCGAACCTGCTCTCTCCACAAGCGAGCGCTCAGTCCAGCTGAATCACTGGGGATGCGACACTCGAAGCACACCGTGACCGGTGGAAAGAGGGGATATACGATGATGATACGATGATGATCATGGATAATGGATGATAATGGATGATAATGGATGATAATGGATGATCATGGATGATAATGGATATTTGATGAAAAAACTGCATGGATCACATAGCCAGCAAATGAAGGCTTCGACTACATGTATACTTTAGTTCTCAGGGTGCATCCGCTCAAAGGACTTGTTCGGAATGTCACCACTGGCGGGGTCATCGTCACACGTGAACAGGCTTACAGAGATACTGTCAGCCAAAAAAATCAAAAATATCAGGTTAAGCAAGCAATCACAAGGGAAATAGATGACATGTGCCAAGGATTACTTCTCTTTGCCCCACCATGTTTTGCTCTTGGACTACGTAGAACCACAAGACTGTTTGGTTTCTCTGCGGTTGTCAATCGGAGAAACTACAATCCCACTATTGTTCTGTTTGCTAGTTGACGCTCTGTTCTGTGATGGTCGTATCTTTCTAAATCCAACCACCCATCATCTCAAGACCAAACAAAGCAGCTTCAATATAGGATCTCAAACACAAGTTGGTAGATCCCCCATATACGCACATAGCGTCAATATGTTGAGACACCAATCTGCTTGAACATGTTGAACAACAAAAAACGAAGAGAAAAGGAAATAAATTTTACAATATCATTGGAAATCATTTGGAAAATATAGAAAAATCATTGGAAATCATTTGACAAGAAAGAAAGTTCCACAACTTTTGCATCTTTCCACTGACCTCCTTGAGTTTATCGCAAACGCCACCCTTCTTGGTCCCCGACTGCCACTGTGCAGCCCACCATGGATCCTTCGTACCTTGCCCAGCGATGACAGCCGTCCTCAAAGTTTCAGAGTCCAAGGGCGATGAATGGAAACTTGGTGATGCTTAGTCTGGAAAAGATGGTGAGTTTCAGAGTCCAGCTTTCCCCTTTGATGAGCTAGTTGTTAGTTAACCATAGGATGGTTATGCATTTTATGATCCTGACCAACGATGCTTAGTCCTCCAGTTCTTGGTGAATCGTTGGTCAGGAGTTGGATTTCCAGTGTAAACCATAGGAATAGCCACCAAGCTTAATCCAATTACCAACCAGCAACGCTCCTTCTTCAGCTTGAACCAACCACCCGTCTGAAGTGGGTCCACCAAGACAAGTGCCGAACTGGCACAGTTTGGTCAGACTTGCAAATGTCTTGGGTACGTATCATTGGTGATGAACGAACGTTTGGGACCTCACGAGTACATACACTAGCAAGTAATATTGGCACTTGCTGTGGCCTAAAATTTGGAAGAAAAGAGAAGACCCAAAGCTAGCCGTGGGATCGAGTCGAGTAGCACAGGTGCCACTGTATGGTTAGTATAATTTGAACTGTTGCAAGAGCCAGCACCTAGGACCCAGGATCACTCATTCGGCTCGTCTTGAACCGAAGGTGGGCCCCAATAGACCTGGAGCACCAGGAAAATTCAGTGAAGAGCCCAAATCCGGATCTCCAGCATGAAAAGACTGTCAAACACTTTGAACAATGGACTGTAGCAGTCCCGTATCGACAGCAAAAGGAAAACAATGACAGTGGTCTCAATTTCGCAAAGCAGCCCGGCAGATCGTCGAATTGACCCTGAGACACCGTCCTATCAGATTGTTTCTTTGAACCAAGTACTCTTTCTCTACCTCTATACATCCTCCATCAATCAACCCCACCTCTCCATCATGAACCCTCCACAAATCAACCCCTGGAGGGTGCAAACAACCCATTGAATAGACCCTCCACGACTTGGGCACCTTGCACAAGTAAGGTACGAGCAATAGACATCGCTATCCCCAGGAGCCGTCCCAAAGCCTTGTAGCTCAAGGTGTGAGGGTAGTTGAAGCGCCGATGATTCAAACTACGAGGCAAAGTGGCCTCATCCTGGCACGCACTGAAACTGAGCATCAAAGTGTCGCGAAATCCTCAGATCCTGAAACTCATCTGCTAAGATTTTTATATATATATGTATGTATATATATATATATATATATAGGGAGAGAGATATGAGATATATGCACAGGTGACAGGTGTATATACGTTTGCTGATGCATCCCTGTCAATCTGTCCAGCGTGTATGAGACAAGTCAACATAATGCAGATAATATGTGTACAAATGTGTACATATATATATATATATATGTATACATGCGTATACCTACATTGTTCACTACATATGAATACATGTGTAAATGTCTTCAGAGAGAGAGAGAGAGAGCAAGAGAGAGAGAGAGAGAGAGAGAATCTTTGTATATATACAATATATGGCATTGTTCAATACATGTATATATTCACATGATACGAACATGACATGAACATGAGATTGAACATGATATGACCTTAGATACACATGCTGACCGCAACTTCGCGGAGCTCCTGTAGCTCGGTCAAGGGTGTTAGGAAGCCCTTGCGGTCGATCTCTTCAGTCGGGTAGTCGTGTGTCATCCTTGGGCGCAGTGACGGGTTGGGCAAGGCCGACCCAGGGTCGGCCTGGGGATCACCTGTGGCAGTTCGCAGCAAAAGTTTGGGAGCTGATCATTGCCAGAAGTTTTTTGCCCCAAAGGTGCTGGTAGGAGAATGATCAAAGAAGATAGAAATCATTGGGGTTTGCAACCCTGCGGATAGCAAGCCAGAATCATTGGCGAATAGCAAGGAGCCACTGCAGGTACTGGCAAGCTGAAATGAGATCATACTCAGCAAGATATGAAATACTTGTATGACCTCGCAAGAGTGGAACGGCTGCTGCTTGCCCATTGCGACCTGTTGCTGATTGTTCCCTGGTTGACTGAATTTGGGATTGCTTATATATTGATTTGTATTGACCATGAACCATTTTGATTCACCGCAAATTGGAGAGCTGTTAGAGAGTTTTAATCTCAAGAATTTACCATTTATCAACTACTCCAACTTGAGAATTTCCAGCATTTCAACACGAGAAGGGCACTTGCCAACGCACTTCATTGGGATCACGTCATTGGGCACTGCTGACAGTTCGTCTGACCCTCTGAAACAGTGTGTAGCACAAAGGAAGGACCTTGACACTGCTTATATCATCATCAGCAGCATCATCCGCAGCATCATGATCATCATCATCATCATCATCATCAGCAGCAGCAGCAGCATCACCATCATCATCTGTGCAACAAAAACCTGCCTGTTCGGTCATCATCATCATCACCGCCATCATCATCATGTGCAACAAAAACCCGCCTGTTGGTTTCTGCCAACTTGTGTGCATTCGCTAGCTGGGACCACTTTCCTATGCACACTCGACTCGTGACATCCCAAGTCCCCTGCGTGCCCGCTGGGTCCCGAGCCCTGCAATGCGCAAGACCCGATAGTGGGTGTATCGCGACAAGTCCTGACACAGGAAAAATGTGGATTGCAAAAGTGATAAAACAAACATCAATATCTATATGTACACAAATATATGTATATATATATGCATATATAGTTACATACATTTACATATATCTAAATATCAATACATATATACATATTTATATCTACATTACATCAATGCTGCAATGCTTAATCCTTATAAAATGAGAATTACCTAGAAAAGAAACAAATGCATTGTTTAAATCATTTTTGTTCAATCACATATTAACAATGGTTGCTTAATCATTTTTGTCTCCATCATCAACCAGTAAAAAATGCTCAATCAACCTAATCATGTTTAATCATTTATCATTTATTTCAATCAACTACCTATACAGTTTAAGCATTTTTGTTTACTCATTCATCACCCAGAACACAAGCCACGCCACAGGAAGCTGCCGGACCAAGCCCCACGCCTCCGACCCCGGGCCCGCCGGCCCCCCGGCCCCAGGTCCCGCCTTCTTCCGTCGGAGGTTGTGCCGGCCATCCGCCAGCACGCCGCGGAGATGGTGCCGAATGCTGCGGCTCATTTGAAAGGGCGTCTCCTGGTCCCAGCTGTGTGGAGCAATGCTGTTCAGGTAGCTTACCAGCACTAACCACCAGAAAATGCTGTATGGATAGATGGCTGTCTGGATGCATGAAATTGGGCCTAGTGATTATTAGTAATAACAGATGTATGAAATAATAATGCCAAGCAAATGATGTTGTTCAGGTCATCTAGTCAACCACATTATAAACCAGTAGCTAACCAGCATTCACCAGAAAATGCTGAATGGATAGATGTATGAAATGATAATCACTAGCAGATGTATGAAATAATAATCCCAAGCAGATGTATGAAATGATAATCACTAGCCCAATTCAACTGATTATAATTGTATAGATGCATGAATAGATACATGAATCAGTTGATTAGTCAGACCTAACCAATGAAAGTCACCATTTAAGTGACAGGTTGGTCAGTGTATGTCAGTGTTGCTTCCAATCTCCCTCGTCTGAGTCTGGTGTTGCTAAGTCTGGTGTGTGTGTGGGTGCATGAAATCTTGTGGTTCTGGCTCGAGATTTAGCTGCCAAGCAGCCTGCTGATTTGACTGCCCGCAACCAGTAACCCCCGTGCGCGTATGTCAAAAGATGTGGGAGCCCGATCAACAACCGAAGATATTCAATCATCTTAATCAAACGATCATGTGGGTCATATTGGGTGATCAATCTATTCATTGTGATTAGCATTGTCATCATTGTCATCATTGTCATAGTCGCTGTCGTCAGTGTCATCATGAACATCGCACGAAGACATGACCACTGCTGACTGCTGCCCTTCCATTGTTTTGCCCGGGGAGTTCCATGGCGCTCCGGATCCATGACGTTGTCAAAGATGCGGTCTGGGCGAGCTCCCGCACTGGCGGCCTGAGAAGATCGCCACTGGGGCAGCTGTAACTAATCTGACATCATAATGGAACTGAGAGAAACCACCAATATCTTGATAATCTGGAAAACCGCCACCACCACCATTTGGGTTCCTAACATCTGAAATGGATTTTCACTATATTTCTTGGTGAAACCCTGGGAAACCAGCAATAAATGATGGATTTTCTATTGCCAGGTTATTTTCCCAGAGGGTACTCACCCGCACTCGTTGTACTTCCGCAACCTCTGCTTTGGGAGGATGTTTGAAAAAAACAAAAGCCACAGGCAAAACTGAATGCCTTGCAAAGCTTTGCAAAGGTCCAGCTGTGCATCCCTCAAGTACCTGCGAACTTCCCGCATCGTATCCTTGATCCCAACAACCATAGCCCCCGTAATGACTACAGCACATATCCAAAACCATCTTTTCAAAAGCATTGCCTTTGGCAACCTGCAAATTGGCCAAGTTTCAAAGGCTTGATATCAGAGAAAGGGTCCAAATCCTTCAGCAATCCATCCACATCCATAGCCATAGCCTGCCTTCTGATCCGCGGTCCGATCTTCGCGTTTCGGTTTCTTCTTCCGCTTGCTCTTCTTGGCCCAGCGCGCTTGGAGGGGCGCCTTGACCAGGGCGCTACACAGGGCACTGATGGCCATCCAGCTACCACCGTGGCCTCCACCTATCCAGCTAGCCAGCAGCTGTCATGCACCCAGATGTGTATCCAGACACCCAGGTTTCTCCCTCCTTGGTAACCTGAAGAAGGGCTCTGCTAGGCCACCCGACCGCCAAGCCCAGTAGCTCGCCTCAGCCGAGACTACCCATCAGCCCAACCAAATCATGACCAAACTGCTGGAATAGGCCTACCATGTTCCTCCACATCATTCTCGCCGATGTTTTTGCACCCCAAAAATAGACAGAAAAGTGAAGCTAATGAGGTGTTCATCTAACCCGTTGTTTCAAGACACCTGACATTGATCCACATCCTCAGGGATCTCTGTGGCACAGCTTCAGCTTGAACCAATTTATGCTGCTTAATGATGGTGGATGATGTCTAACAGCCGTTGATGATGGTTGACGTTTCATCATGGATGATGGTCAATGAACCTTCATGGTTGATCATGTGCTCAAGCATCTACTGAAGCTGAGCTCGGAACAAGAAGCAGCATGATGCGTAGGCAGCTTCAGCAAGCGAAAGGCAGCCAGCATGTTTGATGCAAAGTAGTACAGTGGTAGGTTATCCAACTTGGAGACAACTGGAGGAAAGACTAAGAGTCAGGAATGGTCAGGGTAAAGATCACTAGATCTAGTTGGCTTATCAAGCAACTGACAAGAGTGAAATCAAGCAGACTGAAAACTCTGGATGGGTTCCTCAAAAGAGTTGTTTGTGGTGGCAGGATTTGCCCTGAGAAGCCACTATCGGAGCCGCCGAACGGGCGACACCAGCAGAACATACTGCGCAGGCAATGCATGGAGGATTTCCTTTCCCAGAGCACGCCCTGGCGGATCCTGGGACCACTTGTGCCTGGTGATCATGATGAACCTTCGTGCTCTTGCCCCGTGTTGTCTTAAGCATAGGCTTGGCTTAACCCCTGTTTGTTTATACTCTGTCAGAGAGTCTACTTTTTGGCATTCCAACGCACCCGCTACGAAGATCTACTGATGCCTCAACACCCCAATTCACTCAACGAAGTCCACTGGCAAAACACCAATTCTGCAACGACGATACCACAACGATAACACCAACAACCACGAAAACAGAAAAACAACAGCGGCTCCAGCAGCTGGAGACTGTTCATTGACCAACAACAATCAACAAGCAGGGCTTTCACAGGGCTCCGGACCATTGATTATTTGAGATCTAGTATACAAATCAAACCACATATGTAAGTGTCGGTGATGATTTGACACTCGCAGAACATGCTTTTGGTGTGTAGCCACCATGTGTTTTTGGACTGATGGACCATGGTCACCATCTTTGGCAAATGGTCAAATCTTTTCCTGATCCGAACTGTTACTGTCAGATCAGCTCTTGGTGGTTCCCTGCATTTGTTGCTCGAAATTCATGGTTATGCACATTCTTGTTGCCAATTCATCAAACCAATCTGTGGTGCAAGTTCCACAACCGAAGAGCAGCCAACCTCGCGTCTCTCAACGTTGTGGAGTCATGTTTCTGTTTAGCGCGGCGGCCACGATACAACGAAGGGGGCGAATCGCCACCAGACTTTTCTGTGCGACTTCGCAAGTGCCCCTGCGGAACCAGACTTCGCAAATGTGGCAAATCAATTTCTCTATTCTGAATCTTTCTTGTGAACGAACCAAAAGTTGGCAACCCAAAATATGTGCCGCAGAAGAAACTTCCACCAAATATAAACCTGCCACCAAAATCGCCCAAAATTTCATTCATCTTGAAACGAGAGATCTCCACAAAATGACCATGCAGAACTGTAGAAGTCTTCGCTTGAACGGAGCACTATGTGAGCACAACTGGAGCTCCAGGTGCCTGAAAGCAGACGATCTAGCCCTTCCCACCATGTCTGGTGCTGTATGGAACGTTGACTGACGCCAAACAACAGTTGATTCTTCTTCAATAATGCTGAACGGTGGTAAATGATCGACTCTTTGCTATCAAAATTGGTTGCTTCGTGGGTAACAGATGCAGTCAACAGGTGATATCGACCGTACCCATGTGAAGCTGTTGGCTTCACTTCCTCAGACACTGTGAGATGAGTTTGGCTTTAAAAACGAGTGTGCGCGCGCGAGAACATGAAGCGCGCGCGCAGAGAGGCACCGTTGCCAGCAAAGCTGACCAAGCTGTCGGCATCACCAACGCCAGTGGAGACTCTGTCGGAGGAGCTGTGCGGCCGTGCATCTGCCCACCAACTCCCTTGGAACCATTTCTCGTGGGTACTCGCAAGAACAAGAGACGAATTCACCAGCAACTGAACCAGCTTATGATTCGCACAAACTTGAACAAGTGCAACAGATTCATCAAGAATTGTTCATTGAGTGATGCTTCGAATTATTAGCATGAGCTGCATGACTGACCAACAACACTTCGCTGCTAGATAGGTAGCAGTGGGTCAACACCCTGTTGCCTTTTGTCCACATCTCAAAAATGATGGAAATGGTCATGCTGTTGGGATGTGAACTCCTGCCTCTGTTTCCTGCTAGATATTGATCCAAAAGTCGTTGCGGACATGCCTTGTAATCTCCCTATGTGGTTGATGAGTTTTGTCCCCTGGTTGGCTACTCTACTTAGTAAATCCCCACTGTTGGACGGTCTTCCTACGGCTGTCGCTTAGCTGGTCACCCGCTTCTGCTGTTGATCTTCCATGTTGGTTTCTCCACTGCTTGCGCCGTTGCGGCGTCCCAAAAACTTCGCTTTCGCTTAGGGTCGGTGATCGCCTTAGCAGCCACGCGGCGGTGCGGCAGGTGGGTGGCTGAGAAAGTCACCCGCTGAAAGGGGTAGTTCACTTACCTTATAGGGTCGATTGCTCTGGTTACATCCCAGTTATAACTGTAACTGCACATCCAAGTATCTTTCCCGATGGCTAGCACTAGCACCAATGGAAGAGACAAAGCAATAGCAATGGTAGTTCCATGATTATCGATGGTTATTGGGATTATGGAACCTATGACAAAATGATGCTGCTGGTGTCGCCAAATGCTAGGTTAGTGGGGTCCATGATCAAGGAGTGATGGCAGTTGAACGCCGGCAACAGCCAACGGAGTCAACAGACTCAATGGGAATGAGTTGGTTCGTAGGGGCTTAAGCCTGGTTTCTAGTTGGTAGCTAGGAACAGAGCCAGTGAATGTGCCGCAAACACCATAAACAACCGATCCGTTGGTTCGCGGCCATTGGTGGCTTGTTCATTGGACTTGGCCTTCCTATAAAAGCTGCGACTGCGATGCCCAACGAAGCCTAAGCTCCTTGTTAAGCAGGTGGGTTCACCAAACCCCCTGCAGACAGCCAGCAAAAACTGCTGCGATTACTAAGGACTGATGGCCGCATGAGCAAACAAAGACTGGAGATCTAGCCAACAATGTATGGATTCAATGTGAACCTAGTAGTGGTGTAAAAGAGGCAAATCAGTTCTGTGGACGTGTCATGTCTTTGAACATTGGGCCAAACCAACAACGTGGTGGGCCCCTTCGCCTTGGCGCTGTCTATGCTTTGCTGTTCGCTGCCAGCTGACCAACCAGGACCAGCAACTGCCAGCTGGCTCCACGGCGCCGCAGGTTCCGCAGGTTCCGCACCTGAGTACAAGAAGAAGCCAAAGAGGCCATCATCCGGCAGAGCCCCGGCCTGGCAGGGCCACTCCTGGGGGCCGCTCCTAGCCTTGCTCACCCATATTAATACGGCCCTTTAAAGGGCGGCCCGCACTGGGTACCGCTGGCTCCTAATCGCTCCCTCCCAACCAACAGCAAGCATAATCAGTTGTTTTTTTCTGTGACTTGCTCCAGTGAGATATGGAAGAGAGGCTGCCTCCAAAACAGAAAGATCCACCAACAGCTGGAACCTCTGTTTGTCAGTCAATGACTTGTTCTAAGGGGTTGATAGACCCAGCCAACTGATCGGTAATGAGCTGGTTGAAACTGGCAAATCGCCAGCATGGCAACTGGCTCAAGAGCATGGGAGAAGGGTCTTTGAAGCTGGTTTTCTAGGGATTCCTATGTAATTCCTATGTCCTGGAGATCATCCGAACTTTGGACGAGACATTGTTGATGGCACCCCATTCGCAACAACCATGAAGTTTGACCTTTTCGGGCCATGGCTGAAGCTACATATCACACAACTGAGTGTTGGGTCGAACTTACCATTCAATTGCTGACGTCCATCCCTGTTGTGTTTGACCGCATGGAAATGATTACTGCAATGCAACCAACGGCAATCCATATCAGGCAAAGCTACTCTCATCTTTAGGGCCGGTAAACAGTGTTTCCTTCACCTTAGACCCAAGTGCTGCTTCTGCTGCCCCACTGATTCTTAGCCCAAAAAGATCCAAAAAGAACATCTTGTCAGCGGTTTCCTCCGAATGGCATCCGCCAGGGGTGGTACACTGTGCCTTGCCTGTTGATACATGCGTAATATGTATACAAATATGAATAGAGAGAGAGATGTGCAAATACAACCATCCATCTTTTTGGTTCCGGGTAAGAATAGCAAAACTGCAAAGAGACCATTCACTTTGAGAAGGACGTGATGTCACAGCAACATGCTGTTGGAACGATGCGGTTTCCCATACGCATCTGTTGTCGCAACCTGATCCCCTGTGGTATGGAGGGTAAGTGACGGGTATGGATGATTAAAATCGAAATGATCGTAGTACTGGTCTTCATGATTCTGATGGTCATTCGCACAATGTCCGCACGAAAAGCGATTCCCGAGGAGTTTAGAAAGACACAAATGACCAAACCCTCAGCTGCAAGCTGACCCAAGGTGTATTCACCTCACCCGTTGTGTGTTCAGTGATCGGACATACACAAATATGTTACGTCACATCTGCACGCATTAACGATTATACATTTACATACGGTATGTAAGGATGATTGCATTCTTCGTTCATCATCTTTGAGTTTACGGGATATCGTATTATTGGCCTCGCAATGGTTGGATATTTGAAACATCGCGATGATCAACTATTGTCATGACAACGGATTTCCAGTATTCTTAATCGTTAACCTCCCGGTCGTTGACAGTGGATCATGTTCGATCCAATAGTTTATCGTGCTAACATTCCATATTACTAACCTCTCGAGATTTGTTCGTAACACTAGTCATACTAATATACCATACTAATAGCCAGAGATGTTTTCAAGATTGGTCAAGATTTGTCATCGAATCACCTATGACCAGCGTCGATGATAGCTCGTTGGCACCCCGCCTGCTTGAGGCTATCGGTCAGCTCACCTGTCTCCTGTAAAGGCACCAGTCCTGACAGCAGTCACCACAGAAGTCACGTCCCCTACGACAGCCTTAAGCTGCAAAGTAGATCAATGGCTACGGGTCACAATTGTGGATAATACCCAACAATAGCTTGGCCAATAATGGGTTGACTCACCAATAATTAATGGTTTCTGGTTGATTAATGGGTCCATTCTCCTTAACCAACAATAATGGGGGATAAGTTCACCAACAATAATGGTGAATGATAGGGGAACCACGGGATGTTTTGACCCACAGCCAAATGTGATCAATTAAATTAAACAAATGGGGAATTCCCAATAGCTTCGGGTACCCTTTAATCATCCAATGTAAATCATTTATAGTGACAAACCAAACATTTTGGGGGACCCCTATTTTGAGAAACCGCCCAATATCAGTTGAATCTCTAAGCAAGAGCCATAGCATACAAACCACAATATAGCACTGCGCATAGTATTGTGCCAACAAGTCAGGCTCTATGACTGACAAACAGCGCCGAAAAACACTGGGAGCACCAAGGGAAAGTCATCATGGCGTGTCCAGGTGGATCATGGGAATTGGCTTGGTAAGGAGCTGTTTCTAGAGGAGTACCAAGAGCCAGCCCAAAATCGAAAAGCTGTGAACTGCTTCCTTCCACTGAGATTTATGAATACACTTGGCCTCACGCACAACCATCTGCATGAAGTTACAGCACCCGGCTTTGAATCCCATCACACTCGGTGATGCCGATCCGTATTCCAGTACCTTGTCCCCTCCAATGTTAACCCCGTTTGGCCCGCCTAAAATGTATAGCTACAAAATCACGGTTCCAGGGCCGGGGCAAACAAAAGGGGGACCCAGCATCAATTTCAGAGAGGGACGCGTCGCAGCCACGAGTGTAAAAGGAGGCAGGCCCATTGGTGAATCAACACAGGCTTAGCATAAACCATGATAAGTCACTATCAACCATTGCCATTGCCAATGCCCCACCCGAGGACCAATGTCCCCACCTGGGTCTCCATCTATAAGGCCGCCAACCTTGGGACGCTGGGAACATCCACAGTTCGATCTCGCGAGGAACAAGCAAAGCCTGTGTGTGCATATGTTCATATGAAGACATACAGTCCAATTATGTTGGCATATCTTCATTTAAAGACAGAGAGTCCGATGTTGGTGACTTGCAAGTTAAATGACAACTATGCTTATGTGTGGCGCCAGAAGAACCGTCATGGAGCCCATCATTTGGAGGGGTAGCGCGCTAGTTGGGCTGTCTTATAAAATCCATGATGGTGGTTTCTTGAAATAGGGGAAACCCTCAAAAATGGTTGTTTTTTTCCTCCACATGATTAATCTTGGATGATTTGCGTGTACCCCCCATTTTGATAAACCATTACGGTGGTACCAGTACAAATCCATACTTTTATTTATTTTTCAGATGCTCCAAAATGGGTAGACCAAACAGCAAAAGCAAGTGAACTCGTGAGTGTACACAAGTAAACACTATAAAAGACTATGAACCTTGACTATGTACACATGTGTGTGTAAAGACATAAAACCATATTCACTTAGTATACATGTCCATACTATATCCAACACAAATCAGGAACCCGAAAATACATAGGTTTGGCAGGGAACCATTCATAAATATATATATATATATATACACACAATAAATATGTATATATAAATATATAAACATATGTAGATATTCAACATGTCTCTCTGTGATAGACAACTCTCAGTAGGATCCTGGATGATACATCCTGCGGTCTCCCATGTTCCGGACCCAGCTCGGCTCCCAGACGCTTCGGCCACCGATGAAGATGTGGGGCATGCTGGTGCGCCTCGAGCCGCAACGAAGATGCTGAGTGATAGGGTGGTTTATGGTGGATAGTAGTGGTTGATAGTGATGGTCAATCATGGTTATCAAACCCACAATCAAATAGTGGCTAATACTGGCTAGGGATGGTTAGTGGCTAATAATGGTGGCTTATAGTGGTAATGATGGTTGATAAACCACTACTATGGCTAGTGATTGGTGGTTTATTTGATAGCTAATGATTGATGGCGGGCCATAATTATTTTGGTTTAATGGTTAATACCGTTGATATGGTTGATATAGTGGCTAATAATGGCTAGTGATGGTTAATCATGGTTCTCAAATGCTTAATAATGATTGGTATTGTTTAATAGTGCTTTTTTTCTTGGCTGATATGAAGGTTTATTGTTGATAATGGCTGATAATGATCAAGAATAAACATGCTATCATGGTTTAGCATGGTTAATGATGATTAATGGTATTAAGCTGATAATGGCTAATAACAGTTTGTCATGGTTAAATGTGATTAAAAATTCAATGATCGTGAATGATGGTGAGTGATGGTTGATAATGATAAATAGTGGCTGACATTATAGTATGTGTAATGGTTTCATAATGGTTCATTATTCATAATGATTCATAGTTCATAATGATTAAAAATGGATAATAGGGAGTAAAGATGGCTAGCGAGTCGTTAATACCAGTAGTAGGCATGTTGCACAATATCAATGCCATCGGCAACCACGGATAAACATTATAGAATATGCTTACTAGTGACGCATCTTACATCATCACCGTTGTTTGCAATGATTGATCATGGGTTGGATCATGTGTGATCCCAAATCCACTGGCTGGTACATGGGGATTTGCAAATGACAACTTCAACGAAGCAACTGTAAGCTCACGTGACAAGTAGTGTTTCAAAGGTTTTTATCTGACGTGTGGGGTGTGTCCGTGAACTGCCAGGAATATCATGATCACTTTGTAAGATATTTGAAACCTGGGCCTGGGATTTTTAATTCATTTCCGTCCGTCGTAAGGTATACCGCATCATCTCTTTGCTAGACTCCGTCGGGAAACCCGGATGAATCCAACAAATCACATGGATTGAGATGGAGTGTGCACAGAGAGTCGTGTAGAAAAGAAATAAACCAAAAACCCAGGTAACTGAACTGGCAACGGTGAAATCGCACTTGCGGGCGGGACTTGGTAAGCGACTCCTTGATGAAACCTTGCCAACCTGGCCATCAACCTGGCAACCCACTGACCCCAAGAGGGGCACTGCAATCCAAGCGTCCCGTAGAGGTTGCCTAACCTGCGGACAAAGAAGCCCCATGACCTCCTACAAACCTGAGGCATATGGTGGTTTCTCAATATAGGGAACCCCAAAAAATGGTTGGTTTATTACTAAGAATGGTTAATAATGGATGATTTAGGGGTACGCCTATTTTGAGAAACCACCATATGAAATGACCCCGATTTGGGACCCAAATAACAGGAAACTTACCACGGTAGGACCAGTAGCATAAGCTTGATAGAGAAGTAGCATATCTTTGCAAGGGAAACACGGCCAACTTTTGGAGAACAAAAAAATGTACAATTTACAGAGAATCTGCATTGGTCAAAAATGCCTAGCTTTCGAATGATTTCGCTTGTAGTGTGGGTTGGCTGCCTGTGCAAGATTACCCCACGTCATGCGCGAGCTTGCCCACCAAGAGCATGCGCTGTATGTCACCACAAATGCCGGTGATTTCCCTCCACCGGCAATATTTTGGGGTGATAAGTGAGCTGTTTTGTGTTCGATGGACAGCATCACATATTTCGCAGAGGGACGACTCTTTGGTGACGATCCCTTCGTACATGAATTTCTGCCACTGGATCCGTTGCCCTGAAGGACTGGATCTCCATAGATCTTGGTGGTTGAAGCTCGTGATCTGTTGCAGCACCCAGGGACAATGCTACAAGTGCACTAGGTACTACGATCCACCATGGCAAAACCCTTTAAACTTTTCTTTGCCTTCAGAGATCATATGCCAATCGCCTGAAAAAATGCCACAACCATCCACAGCCAGCAACAACCAGCAGCCCGCAACAAGTAGAACCCCCTGTGCCCTTCCAGGTTTAGGCCACCGGACTCGGCTCTCTTGGCCGCTTGCTCTGGGGAGGCCAGGAACCACTCTGCACCCAGCGACACCTGGAACCAACCAGGGCCCCAGACGGCTCCCAACAACGGTGGTTACCAGGGAGATACTCCTGGAATTGGTACAGTAGATCATGGAGGATCTGTACGGGAAACCACACGTTGGGCGATGAAACCTGAGCTTTCCTGGAGATTACGCATGAAGCTGTGGAGTTGATCGGGATGCGACTGATGCACGCGTGATTTGTGGTGCAGCAAGTGGGTTACAAGTTGACTTTGATTGGTACAAGTTACACAAAGTGGGGATTGAGAACAACAATCCTGGGGGATGCAACCCACAAGAATCCGCGATTCCTGTGACAACAATCACACCAAATGGACAACCACAGCTACGAACAAGTTCCTCACTGAACAACTTGGCTGTCCGTACGGGTTCTCACATTGGCTGGAAGTGAGTACGTCTGTATTTGATACAAGAAACAAATCATCTTGCATGTGAAAATGTTGAAGTCGAAGCCCTGTCCTTTTCTGTTGCCCAGGAGTGCTCCTCACTACTACCCCTGGGTCACAAAGCAACGAGCGCAACCATGGTTGGTCGGTTTGTTCCGTCAGCGGGGGTAGCTCCTGTTGCTGCTCATGATTGTTAGTGGTGAATCCGTGGTTCATGATTGTTAATGATAACGAATGAAGGTTTCACGATGAGCAGTGCTGATTTGCCAGATTTGATCATGGCGACATGTATAGATGTATAAGTGGATAGTGTCTGCTCACTAATGATCTTGGTCCGCTAAGATGCTTGTAGCAACTGGGGCACCCCCGTTGCTGGAAAAGCTCATGACTTGAAACATCATGCCTGAAAGAAGTATGGCTTGCACCCGCTCCCGCAAGCTGATTCCTGCAGGATTTGGGAGCGTCCGAGAACTCCTCAGGCATTTAAAAGGAGCGCATCTGCACTTCGGTTTTGCATCTAATTATGTCGGTCAGCCACATCAGAGCCGAGTTACCCTTCCGGTCATCTCAGACTGTACCGGCAATCCATAACATATGGCATACTGTGGCCATGTGGCCACCTGCGCTGGCTTCCAAGCATAGCGCGTAAATTTCTCAGAAAAATTCAAGCAGAGCCTTTTGGAAGGCTGGGACCCTGAAAGTCCAGCGAGAAGTCACCGGTGAATCAGGATCCAGCTGCTTGCTGTACGGCTGGGACCACCGCCCACCTCAACTTGCCATGCCTGGCGCCATGTGTTGCTTGTGCTGGCTCCAATTCGAAAAGAATAAAGACGAGCATAGATAAGTAGATAAGCATTAATCTCATTCGTTCATGGGCATGGGCAATCCCAAAATATGCTTCATTTGAAGCCTATCAGGTACATCCAGGTGCTAACGGTTTCAAGTGCAATGTGCATACTTGAGAAACAACGGCTGACAAGCAAGTTGGAAAAGGGTGGCGTTGCTTCGTCACCAGAAAATACAAAATCATTCAAAGAAGGACAGACTCATTCATTGGAATCCACTTGCCCATGGGCAAGTGGTTCACCAAAGAACTGCAGTTGCCAGGCTCTGACAACATGCGTCCCTTGAACCAAACAAACTGCATCAAGAATCACAAAACGAGCCCTTCAGCATTCCCCTGTCCACAGACGGAAGGCGGAGCCCTGGAGGCTCTTGAAAAGTTCGAAGATCTTCGAAGTCGACAGGTACTGTTCGAATCGGACCCAGCTTGTTGCCCAGTATTTTGGGACATAGCGGACACCCCCATGCACAGCAAAACAACAAAGCAAATGACTTGGAAACATTATGTGGTGAATTATCAAACATTCACGCAACAAGGGGTGTCTCTCAATCATCCTCCGGAAATCTAACATCCAAGGCTGGAACTTGACACTTTGCAAACGACGTTGACCATACGAATGGCAAGCATACAAAGCCAAGTATAAGGATTCTATGTCTGCCTTTGTATGGTTAAGATAAATCAGCGTGCACATATGTATGCATGTGCGGAAATGTTTCCAAGGATAACCAAAAACAAACATCTGAATCTATAGATTTAGTAGGTGACTACGATGGATGCAAAGAAATATAGACATCGCATGCGCACGCACGAAAATATGATGCTAAATCTGACCAGAGGATAAGTGGTGCTCATCGAATTTTCTGGGACCGATCTGCCACAGCTTTCCTCAAACTCCTTGGGCCAAGCTCCTTGAGCCATTGAGCCTCACAATTCGGCACCTGGCGCCATGACCGCACCGCATCGAACGACTTGTGACCAACTGCATCCGTTGTATCTTCATTCGTTGGATCTACCAACAAGCTGACCATTCACCACTAGCCAACCATGAACCTGTTAGGCAACCAACCACCAAGTAGAAACCAACCACCACGCAACCATCAAGCCATGATCGACCTGTTCGGAAGCCAGTCACCTGCCGTTTTAAGGCCTGGACCAAGGGATCCTCCGCCAGCTTGGCAAAGAACTCCTCGAAACCCCGAGGTGGCGGATGGCGCTGTAGCTGAGACAGGTGCAACTGACGACTTGGAGCGGATGGCGAGTGACCTGACTCCTGGAAGACCTCGATGCGTCAGCCAAGAGCAGGGATGAGAGCAGTGCGATGTTGGATGCGCTTCGCCGCTAAGACATGGATCTAGATGATTGGAGAGTCATTGATTGCTGAGATTGTTGGTGGAACTGCGTCAATAGAGAGGTGGATTCTCCGGTTGATTGTTCATGGTTTGGCAATGGCTTGTTTATACTTAGAGTCAATGTTCGGTGGTGACTCTTTTGGTTAATCATGGTCAATAATGCCGAAGCTTTGCGTTGATATTGCCGGAATCATTACTGGCTGATGACCAATTGGTGCTTAGTAGTTAAGAATGGTCAACTCATGGTTGACAGTGGCGAATAATGGTGAAACTGTGGGTTTGTGGAGGGATGGGGTTGACCTAAACTCTAAATTGTCATCATGATGACTTCTTGAGGGCATGTTAACATTGGGGCTGGCCTTTAAGATCTGCTGGTGTGTCTTCTTGCCCTTGGCGTAGTCATAGGCCGTGCGGCCCCAAGTGTCCTTCATGGCGGGAATGGCGCCGAAGAGCAACAAGTTAGCAGTCATATAAGGATTGTTCTGCTTCACTGCTTCGTGTAAGGGGAAAGTCACGAAGAAGATGCCCTTCTTGCCATTCGTATCACCTGGCAACGACCCAGAGAGACATGGCCCAGTGAGGTCAAGCTGGAACATGTTCCATGACATGGTCTGTGGCCCAGCACCTGAGGACCGCGCCTTCTGGAAAGTCATTGGCCTTGAGAAACGAGGTGATTTGCTCGCGGGCCTCCAGCAGGTTCGTCTGGCGCTTGGCAGCAATCTTGTTCATCTTACGCTGCATCCTGCTCATTGAAACCTCCGAAGAAACCTGGCTCATCCTGTGATGCGACGCCAGGAAAAAAGAATATTAACTTCAAGCTACAAAAGGCTGCGGAAACGTGCATGAAGCTAGGATTGTTGTGTCAAAGAGAAATGTCCTGAAGCGTTTTTGTAGGTGAAGGGATGAAGAATCTTGCAAAGCAACCCTGTTTTATCAGGTTCAGTTGGGCAGTTGGACCCGTACAGGAGCCACCTTGGGCTTTGGGATTAGCACTAATAACATCTAATAACTAGGTTTGGTTTGGGTAATCAATAGAGAAGTTTTGGAAAATGAACCCAAACCATGTAATGTGAGCCCGAGAACCAGAGACTAACCATCGCTATTCATTGTTGACACCACTTCTTCACCAAACAGATTTGGTTGTAGCCATTCCTGGTTCTACCCCAGCGCAACAATCTTCATCTCCAAAAACAAGGATTGAGATCCTGTTCTTCGACCCTCTTTACCCACCTCCATCAGGACATACCTATTCTATACCTTGGTTTTCATTCGTCTCTACGGCACACCACAGGGTACATGAAATATTGTGGTGCCCTGTCTTCGACGGTTACAATGCA
>VSDK01005868.1:215829-227448 GCA_009767595.1 Symbiodinium kawagutii
GGTTCCCCAAAACCATCGGCATTCCGAACCAATGATGCCGATGTCACCGTGTGTTGGGATCCACAAGTCATCGGCGCCTCTCTATAGTCTGCCCCTGCGGAGTCAAGGACCTGTTTTGCCTTGGTCAAGCCATGGTTGCTGCGCACATTTCAGGGCAATTCTTTTGGGCTCTTTCTTCTTAGAAGTGTACCTCGTACGCTTTCTCCCAAGAAAATGAGGTGGATTTCTCCCAAAAATGTCCCGATTTCTCGGGAAATCGACATGTTTTGTCCAAAAATCTCCCACAGAAGCAGCGAAGTCTCGTGTTTCACTGAAGTTCCCATCACTGGAGCTGACTGACACCGGGCACCTCCGAAGAGAAGGGCGACCAGTCATAGGTGTAGATCACCACAGGTGCCTGGCTGCAGCAAGGTGTTGGAGCCGCTTCTCTCCGCTTCTCTCAGCATCTTCCAAGCTTGCAATCTTTTATGTATAGAATTCGTATAGAAAATGCTGCTCATTTACAAACCTTAAAGCCTTAAAGATATTTCTTCGTGTTCGATGTCCAGATCTTTGTGCTTCCAGTGGGTTATACACGGCATCCTCCTTAGCCAGTTGCACAGAAACTCCTCAACTTGCAGGGGCCTTGATTTGTGACCCTGATTTAGATACGAGTCTGATGGCCTTCCCTAGTTGATTCTGCATCCACACGTGCGGGGCTACCAAGATTCTCCATTTGAGGGTGGGTCTACCGGGTCATAAGAACAAGTTGAACAGCTCGCAACAACCAGTAGCTTTACAGCTTTACCCACTAGGCAACCACCAGCTGGTCTCCATGCAATCATGGCACCAGCAACACAGCTGGTATCGCAAACAATGGAACCGCAGCTCTGGGAGGGGAAAAAAGGCTGAGTCGAAGCGTCCTGATACTTTATCATCTACGATGTTTGGCTTTCAACGTTGGTTTAGGGTTTGTTGATGCTTAACTAGCATTGTACCAATGATTAACTAGTAGATCTATTGATGATTTCGAAGAAAACGATGCCGGCAACACCGACTTGATCTCCTCCTCGATCTGTTTCCTGATCTGCCACTTGTCATATCGTCCCGCTTGAATGGACGCCTTGCAAGGCGCGCTGGCCGCAACATTGCTGCGGCTCGTGGTCCCGTGGTCACCGTCCACACCTGCACCTGGAAGAATGGCCGCAATGCGCCCATGGCGAAGCTCGCAACCTTCAAGGGGATGTACCTGCGGCAACGGTGAGCGCCTCATCATACCTTGCCAAACACGTCACAGAAAGAGAAACAAGATATGACAAGATATTGTTTATTTCCCATGTTTATTCGGTTTCCCAATAATGTTGTTAATATCGTTTGGCCATCGCATCATCGTCAATGATGCTTGGTTTCTTTTGACCTCTTTCTCAGTCACGGCACTCACCAACTGCTGAGCCATAGTGGTTCACCAATCCAAAGGTACGACACATGCCTATTTTAAATCACGTTCGCATTTCCGAAATTGTGGCAATTTTCAACTCCCTGATTGCCATGGCCACTCCTTGTGCAAGTGTTGTTGCAGGGGGTCAATCCAGTAACCAATTCTGACCCGATTGTTGGTCCTCCCCTGCTATCCAATAGTAGCCAATATTGCCCAATATTGATCATCAATTTTCATCATCAAGCAGCAGCGATAGAAGCTACCCGACACCCCAAGATCTGCAGCTGTTGAGGTTCAGGCTGGGTGGCAGCATTCTCGGTCCTGGTTCAGCATTGTTCTACGGTGGAAATGGGCAACATCGACACAGAATGCCTGCAAAGTTCCTATCACTTGGACCCAAGTTTGTAGGTCAAAATTGCTAGATCGAATTGGTGATGCACTGAGTTGTGAATGCGCCAAGTCCATCTGCTGCTTGATTATCTTTTCGGGGATCAGTATCCCACTGGGAATCCTTTCTCAGTCAGGTTTGCCAATGCGGAGCGTAGCGACTTGAAGAAGAATTGGCCAGCTCATTTCGTGGAGCATTCTTGAGAATGCCAAAACTTTGAAGGATATAAACACATAAAAACATATAAAACAACATAAAACCCATTGGTTCACCGCCAAAACCCATGCCTCCCAGCCACCCAACGGTGTCTGTGCCAGGTCCTTCTGGTCACGGGGGCCGTTGAGGGAGTGCTGAAGTTCCTGGATGCCAGGGGGTCCCAAGGCTTCACAGCCTCACAGCATGTCCTCCATGGGTGTGGTCATGGTGCAGCGAAAAAAAATGTGGCTGATGTTCGCATCAGCTTGACGACGGCACCAGCCTTGAGAAGCCAGAACCCACGGAGATGAGTCTACTGGTCTCTTGGCATTTTCAGATAGTTGGTTGGAAAAAAACAACAACAAACCATCTACGACAACGCCATCACAATTCACCAGGCTTGGAAAAATGCTTCTCAAGTGACACTAGTTCCGAGTGATAAGTTTTGCGTGGTGTCTTTTTGAAAAAACGACATGAGCACATTGTAAACTACAAGGTGGGAATCCCACCCGGCAAGAAGATCAAACACAAACCCAAATTTCCTGAGAAACTCTGGTGATGGGTATCGGCCACAACGGCAAGGTTTGGGCGCGCGCGCTTTTTGTACAAACCTAAAATCCTTAAATTAAGAGCCATCTCATTATCATGTAACTCGGCTATTTGGCCTAGCACTGCTGGTTTCGCAGTACTTGTGGGATACTTGTACCGTCGGATGGCATTCCCAGCTGTATTCCCAGTGGCTCCGAAAAATCAATCCTTCCTCCTGATTGTGCACATCTATTGGGGTCGCTTGATCATTTCTGGTTCATTTGCACTAAGAGGACATGTTCTGTAGTGCTGTTCGGTTGCTGCTTGGTTTCTTTGTTCCTCCTGGTTGCGATTCTTACTTCTATAGACCCGTTCAAAAAGTAGAGATATCACAAACCAATCCTGTAGACTCAAAATCACCAAAAACTCCAGCATTATCATCTCAACAGCTTGGGATCTGGCACAAAGGTGTAGAGTCCCAATAGGAAGGGCAGCACAACAGCCACCGCGGCCTCGAGAGAAATGTCAAACCAGCTGTGTTCGGAAACTTAAAAATATCAATTTGATGTGTTGATTTCCATTGATTTGAGATATGGGTGTTTCTCAAAATATAAAATATGGAACCCCCCCTAATCATCCATTGTTGCCCATTCATAGGAGTAAACCAACTATTTTGGGGGTACCCTTTTCTGACAAACCCCCGTCTTGTGAAGGCGGATATCCTCATGCACAGCAGTACATGGCTCATATGGAGTGACTTTGTCGCTATATACTTCGGTTGTGGAGCTGTGAGACACTTGGGAGTTGGGCAACTACTCACATGAATCACCAACTGTTGCATGGTAAGTGGTCCTTCATCCAAGTAGCTGTGTATATATGTATATATATAATCTTTATGAATGTAATGTACTTTTATCTATATATATATATATATATATAATCGCTATCCCCTACGAAAGCAGTGAGCATCCGAAAGGAAACCCGACACATGCTGGTGAGAATTCTGAGCCGCGCCCCTCTTGTGACCCACAAAGTATTGCAGAATGGCTACCTTTATGGGATGTTTTCCTCCCTGGCGAAAACTCTGATCCAATGATGAAAAGCTGAGCTGAATGGTCGACACCAAAAAAAAACGCGATTGACCACTGCCGACTGTGATGTCAACCGAAATTTTGAAAACCAGAACTCTGCTTGTTATTCAACTTGCGCCATGGGGTGTTTTGTGACGCTTTGTGTGGTTTAGTACCCCAGTTGATGAATGAGGTACAGTACTTCCTTCAAACATCAAACACTCTCAACACTCCCGACACTCCTGAATGTGGACGTGTCTTCATGGCTGGGGTGTCTACTCTTGGGTTGAGTTTCTGCTTGTGAGCAAGGAATATTGTTTGTATCCCTGCTCTGGCTGATGTTTGCACCCTGATTTAAGTTAGTTGTATTGCCGTGGTCCCTAGTACTGTTGCTTGCGGATTTCCAGCTATCTTGGTGAATGCCGGGCACCATGCAACTTCACAGGAAACGACTGTGCTTGGGGCATGAAGTCATGATCAGATGTAACGACGTGCCAGTGTCGCATGTGAGAAACATGTGTATCAGTGTGTATATATATATATGTATATATGTATACATACATGTATGTTTGTGTGTCTGCATCAAAATACATATGCATATATTCGTATTTGGTGTATCTATGTATATCTAGATAAGAAAAAATGTAAATTTTTTGCGTGTATACAAGTATACATAGATGCATAGATATATGTGTATATACAAATATACATATATATATGTCAAATACCCATACGGGCGCTGCAATGGGCTAATGACCCTGGGTCTTTCATAAGTGCAGATGGACGGTTAGCCCCAAACTCGAACAAAAGTGGTCACCACCAACCATAATCCCCTTTTTTGACCAAGAGAGCAACCATGAGCAACCAATCACAAGCAGGAGGAACCATCTTTAACCATGATTCAACTACAGTTAAACCATCATGAGCCAGGAGAAACCACTCATTGAAATCTTGAAACCAAGCACAACCGCAGGGGATACTCAACAACCTTGACTTCAAGCTGCACCCTTTGGCAGTCCCACTCGCAACCCTGGACGTCGCCGAGTGGAACCACTCATGGCCTGATCACGGTGGCCGGTTGGAATTTTTGCTTACGAGTAACTGTCCAGCATTGTTGAAGACTAATGGTGGGTAAACAAGCATAAAAACCAGCTGATGATTAACGGGCATTTGTGAAGACATCGTTTATGAAATGGTCACTACTGGTGAACAATTGTTAAGAAATGGTTTGGCAAATTGTTATTGATATGGGCATGAGAATTGCCACCCTAGCCCTAGCCCTACCCCAAGACTATGAAGCAGGAAAACTGGCACGCCTCACATTCGAACCCACAGGCTTAATGATCATCATCACTAGCAGACTTATGATGTTCTTTGGTCCTTAGTGGTAAAATCAACATATACAGTATCATGTCCAGTAGCATTGTTAATATCGACCAAAGTCACTGGCCACGATCATTGGCCGAACCAGCTGGTTGCAGGAGCTGGTTCACTTGTGGTTGATGGTGCCCTCATGTCAAGAAAAGATCACATTGATGAGGGTGTGGCAATGAGAACGGGACAACAATTCTGATAGCTATGTGGAAGTGCAGTGCGACCAAATGGCTACTAATGGTATATTCTTAAACTCCGATGCTGGGAGGAAGTCGTGAGCCAAAATCTCGCTCACTTACCATGCAAAGGGTCATCGTAGATTCTTGGGAGAACATGAAAGTCAAATGTTCTCCTATTTCACGGCGCAAACCGAATTGTGCTCAAAAAAATGCTGACTCATCCACAGGCGTTTCACTGGATCATGATGGGCTGAAGAAAATCAGCTTGTGTCAGAAAATCCTAGCGTAAACCAGCAACCAAGAGGGGCAAACGATCAGGGAAATCTAAGTATCACACACAATGCTTTAATGATTGCTAAGAACCACTGATAAGGATTTCAACAAAGGAGAGGTTAGTCCACTCCTGACTTAAAGCTGATCAGGATGATGCAGGGCGATAGGGATGGTTAGTGTTGCTTTGTAACAGTGGTTCATAGTGGTTGGTAGTGACCAGTCACAGGAGGTAAACAGATTCTGCTTCCAACGCTGCGACCCAATCAGGCCAAGACATCTCCATGATCAACTCTAAATTGGCATTGAGATCCAGCCCTTTCATGGATGCTTACTGTGTATTCGTGAGACCTGATGGAAAACTGTCTTTCATGCAGCACTGTGTATGCTTTTACCATCTTTTGCCACGCTGTGGGTGGAAAACTGCCATGTCCAGCATGCAACTTCAGATCTGCAGTGTATAGAGTTCTCCATAGGATCCTGGTACCCATGGCACTCTGATAGGATGTTCCCATCTCCGGCCTCAGCGTACTCTGAAAGGAACCCCGGACACGCCGGAACGCGAACTCCGAGGTTCTGAGATTCAAATTGCAGTTCGATTCCGAGCGAAGTGGTACCCTCATTCGACCATCTCGGCTGAAGTCCACACTGTTGATTGGTGGGGACATCCCCAGAGATGCTGGTTTCAATTTGGCTGTGGCAGATATGTCCCTCAAAGTTGTGGGGTGAAGTCTCTCCACTTCAAGAAGTCAGGGAAGGGCCGGTGAGGCTGACTGTGAGGCTTGACATCCACAGACATCCCATTTACCAACCACAACAAGCCATGTCACTGGACCTTCTTCGAAACCATTCCCCACAACCGACCCTTCTTTTTCTCGCAGCTCAGAGCGGTTACCATCCTGGCCGGGTGCCCACCAATGGTGTTTGTGTAGTGACACACCTCCCTGGTCAATCACCATGTATCCATGTTTATACTTCATGCTACTTGTACGTATGTAACAATATTTGGCTGAGAATATTTTGATTTAATGTTCTTCGATGAAGATCAACCACACAGGGTTCCATTGTCTGTACCACCTGAAGACTGGCGCATCGTCGCACCTGACATGGCCAGCAGCGCGAGTAAGGGCAGAGCAGCCACAGCAGAGGGCGCAGCCCCATTCCAGTGCGCGATTTTGTCCTGGTGCCCCAGCTTAGGTGCCGCGACCCACCAATCCTTAGAGAAGTCAGACTGCCTTGGAAACCAACGGTCAACGTCTGCACCTCACAACAATTTTTTGGGGATCACAAACAGCTCGTGGACTGCCCCTATAGCTTGGATCAACTGCGAAACTGGACCACGACGGTGGATGATTTGGATATGCTGTTTTGGGCGCACTCTATCAGCAAATGCTTTCCACTTTGACCAAAATGCTCTTTGCATAAAATTTGTTGAGGGTTTGGATTTCTCAAGATTGTTGGCAGCTCACGTGAGAAGCCTCCAAATTCCATGGAGGTTGGTTACAGGAAAAGATTGAGCATGAATTCAGAACAGCTAAGGTCATTAGAAGAGAATGAAGACTGTGTGTGTTTGATTTTCACACTCGGAGGCCCACAGCAGAAAATTGTAGTATATTTGGGCTACTGGCAGCTGCTTTTTCGAAAGGCTACTGTGCAAAAAATGCACCATGATTTAAAGTACATCATTGGATAGGGTCAATGACCACAGGTAGAGATTTGATCTGATATGTGTGTTGCAGGTACTATCTATGAATCTAGCTCTTTGTACCTGAGCATGTTTGTAGATTGATGTTGTTCTCTATTTACAAAGAGAAGGAAGAAAAGAGAGAGAGAGAGATGTCTGCCTATACATACAGATATCTATATATATATATATATTTATTTATGTATATATGTATATAGCGAGAGGAAGACAGCGATGTGTACATACATATGTATATATACAGCATACATATGTATATATACAGAGTGGAAGAGGAAGAGAGAGAGAGAGAGACGGATGTGCACAAATACATAAAAGCATGTGTGTATATCTGTGTACATAGATTTATGTATATACACATACATGTCAAACGAAGAAGACAAAGCAAGAGAGAGAGAGAGAGAGACCTGCACATATGCATATACATATACAAAGATAAATATATATATATATGATGCACAGGGGACAAATGCACAAATGCCCATTGGCACGCTTAGCCATTCACATTCGATTTCGTTGGCCCCCAACAGTTCCCAGTACGCAAATAAGTACGTGCATGCATACACACAGTTCATACTGTCACATCAGGTCACATTGCGTTACAATGCGTTACGCCACTTGACATGATCTTGCCATTGTATGTGGTGTATTGTCACACTCGTTGTGTCGTTGAAAATGGCCGTGCCGTCAACCCGTGACCGGTCCTCAATGCGCTTGAGGTCCCCATTGAGCCCGTTGAGCTTGGCAATGGCCGCCTGGGCAGCCCACAGGCGCACACTCGGCTTCGCACACTAAACTGCTTCGATCTGTGTATTGAAATAGGATAGATATACATCTATAACCCAGTAAATATCTATTGAGTTAAAAATAAATATCTATAAACAGTGATAAATACATGGATAGAGTGTCTAAACTTGTACCTTCATGGATGGGTAGGTGAATAAATAGATGGATAGATGGATAAATAGACATGCATTTTAGGTTTCTCTGACACAACTCGGGTCTCCGTTCAACAAGGTGATTGGGTTTGTACCGTGCATCAATCCCTGACCAAAGAACCACGGGGTTCTCTCCAAGGGGTGTTCCTATAGTCCTTTCCGCCAATCATTCCTCTGAGCGAACCAACTTCCTCCACTACACTTTAGTAAACGGTTCTGAGTCAGAAATTGTATCCCCCAGAACAATTGTTTTTCCTCGCCCACTTATGGTACCACCCGTTGCTGTGCCTGACCCATTGACTGGCTAAAATACCATTGGGTCTACACATAATATATCCCCAAGTCAATGGTGGTTTTTTTTTGAAACCAATCACACTCGGCGCATCGATGTTGTTGGCGGCTAAACCCCCGCAAGTTGTTATACATTAGTTTTTGCTTACGTGTCTAGTCATTTAGCGGTTTATACTGCCATACTTCTCCCATGCATCTCTACGTGTGTATAATTGCATCCATGCCCACATACAATACAAACATCATACACATCATGTCTGGGTCATATTTCCGTTCTTATGTGTCGACCATCCTGACAAATTCATCGATATAAAATATGCATATTGATTATATGCGTGTAAACCATCGTGTATATCATACCCACCCGATATGTTGTTTTGTATGTGTATTTGCTATTCTTAAAAGTTAGAAGCACAAAATTAGTGGCCATGAACTACATGTTGTTTATTGTCTTTTAAGCCCTCCATCACCCACTATACCGCCAGCGAAGCTCAACCATGATCCTAAGGGTACAATAGGTCTTTGTCAATCATCAACAAGACCCCAACCATTTTCATTAAATCCAGAAATTTGGTCCTATCATCTAGTTATCAACCAAACCTAGCCATATGTTCAACGTTGGATGCATAGTAATCCGTATGTTGATTGCCATGTTGGATCCCTATCAAGAAACCCCCAGTGTTCGCGGTAAATACCAGGCATTTCAGGTGAAGCAATGGTGGCCACAGCGGCCCCACCAGCGGGGCCTGCAGGGCCGCATCGTCCCCCGCTGATTTGGCCTCGGCAAAATGGATATTTCTCAAAATAGGCAACCCAAAAAATGCTTGGCTTCTTACTACAAATGACTCATATTGGATGATTTGGGGGTACCCCTATTTTGAGAAACCACCATATGTATGTGTATATATCTATATATGTATCTATCTATCTATCTACCTACCTATCTATCTATATATAAATAAGGTTATGCGGGCGTTTCGCCCTCCCATATTTGGTGAATTTTTTGTCAAAGTCCTTTTCGAAGCACAGGTCGCAATCATTAAACATGCAAAGCACATAATAGTAATTTGCAGCCTGGTCGATGTGACTTCAGCTGTTTTGAGGTAACTTCCCCTGTGCATATAAATTGCTGTCCCCCCATTCACTTTGCAATGGGAACACATTCAAGTGACTGCAGTTTCCAAATCTTAAGGTCGCAATCAGTAAATGTGCTCTGCACATAGTATTAATGTGCAGCCTGGTCGATGTAACTTCAGCTATTTTGAAGTAAATTCTCCTTGTGCATAGAAATTGCTGTCCACCCATTCACTATGCAATGGGAACACATTCAAGTGACTGCAGTTCCCAGATCTTCCAGATCCTATGTCTTCAAGTTGTATTCACATCATCCAGATGCCGAGAAAGAATTGTAGCTGTAAGATCATACTTAGACTTCTCTAATGGCCCAAGCCAAACATAATCTATGTGGTTTAAGGAATCAAGGAAGCCACATTTACAGTTCCTGTGTTCCAATGACTGTGATGCAGGTACTGTGCTCCAGAATTTGTTTCAATTGTAAATTTGCTTTGCTTACAGTTTTTTTTGAGCAAAGAAACTCTTGTAGTTCCTGTGCTGCAGTAAATGTGCTGCAAGTATTGTAGTCTAGTTCTTGCGCTGTAATTGTTGTATTGCAGTTTTTCTGTTTCTGTTGTAAAATTGTTTTGCCTACAGTCCTTCTTGTAAGTTAATGTTTTTTTGCAAGGCCTTTGCTGCAGTTCCTTTGTTGCAGTTACTGCGCTACAGATTTCTTTTTCAGTTGTAAATTTGTTTTGCGTACATTTTTTTGTAAACAAAAAATCTTGCAGTTCGTGTGCTGCAATTAATGTGCTGCAGGTACTGTGGTGCAGTTCTTGTGTCGTAACTGTTGTGCTGCAATTTTTCAATTTCTGTTGTAAGATTGTCTTGCCTGAAGTGTTTCTTGTAAATTGTTTTTTTCGTGTTTTAGTTGTCAGATTGGTTTACCTACAATTTTTCATATAGCTAAATAAAGCAATTTGGCAATTTGTTTGCTGCAATTCTTGCGCTGCAAAGTTTTGTTTTAGTTGTAAGACTGCTTTGCCTACACTTTTTTTGTAATTTCAATTTCGAAAATTTCCTACAGTTCCCTTGGTGCAATTCTTGCGCTGTAGCTAATGTGCTGTAGAAACTGTGGAACAGTTCCTGTGCTGCAATTGTTGGGCTGCATTTTTCTTGTTTTAGTTGTAAGATTGCTTTGCCTACAGTCTTGCTTGTAAATTAAAGATTTCTTACAATTCCCTTGCTGCAGTTCTTGTGCTGCAGTTACTGTGTTAGTGGTACTATGGTGCAGGTACTGTGCTACAATTTTCTTCTTAGTTGTATGATTGCTTTGCTTACATGCCACATCTCCAACACAGTTTGGCAATTAAATTATATTTGTATGTATCTTCATGACTACACACTCACACCCACACATCTTTATATTTCCTTGCTAAATACATCATTTTATGTTTCCCACAAATGTTTTTTCATCAAAAATATACGTTTTATTGTGTGTTTAGGGGCATGACAAGCATAAAACACTGTAAATTATAGTGTTTTTAAGCCTTTGGAATTGAAAATTTACATCCCCCACAACGCCCGGTCTCCAGAAGGGGCGTTGAGGGGGATGTAATTTTTAAGGTCAAAAGGCTTGAAAACACTGTATTTTACAGGGGTTTTTGCTCCTCATGGCCCTAAACACACAATGAAATGCATATTTTTGGTAGAAAGAACATCTCTTTTGAGCTTTGCAATATGTATGTTATTCTCAGACTGTCTCTGAGATGCAGGATGGTTGTGGGCATATACCTTGGCCTTTATGCTTCCATTCTTTCAGTGGCAAGACAAATTTAGGCAAAACACATTTAGAATTGAAAAAATATGTAGCATAGTACTCGCACCATAATACTTGCAACACAATAACTGCAATACCAAAATTCCAAAAGAAATAGTTTACAAGAAAACCTGGGAGCAAAGCAATCTTACAAGTGAAATGAGAAATTGTAGCATATTAGTCACAGCACAGGAATTGCACCACAATCGTTGCATTGCAAAAAAAATGTGCAGCGCACGAACTTGACCACAATGCCTGCGCCACAGCCATTGGAACACAGGAACTGTAAAACAGCAACTGCAGACAAGAAAGAACGGAAAGCAATCTTCGGCAAAAAAAATTCAAGTAAGGAGGAGCAGCAACACAGCAACACTTACTAAGAGGGGGGGGGGAGG
>VSDK01005868.1:229432-245427 GCA_009767595.1 Symbiodinium kawagutii
GACCCACGTCTTCCTGCTGACTTGTTGACCACGTCATCACTGTAGAGCAAGCCTTTGAAATGCCAAAATCGTGGCCCTTAAAAGCCCTTGAACTCTTCAAATTGACTAACCGAACACTTGTCCGAACTTAAGTATGGGCCATGGATACCGATTCTCTGCCCAGAAAGGACAGTTTGTTTCCTACCACTCAAGATCTCATAAAATCTCGGAAAAGCCCTGCGTTTCACTGCCTCCAACAAGTCTTCCATCTTGTCTTCATCACTGAGCTTGGACTTCGCGTGCTCCTGAGCTTGTCTGCATGACAACTGCAGAAGACTGACTGAAACTTCTTCCAGAGATCGACAAAAAAGAATTCCCATCGGCTTCTCCGTCACTGAAAAAAACAGAAAAAAGATAGACCTACTCAAATTGACAGCACAGTTGACAACATTGAAATAAATGCTCGAAGTCCCAAAGTTCTGGCCTTGGAAGGAAAATCATGAGCCCTCAAACCTGGATGCTATGGCTTTAGACTTTGCGTTTCCGAAGCCAGTGAAAAATGACTACTTGACTACTCTTTATTTGTACCTTCGGCGGTCAATGGTTCAAAACCCCAGCAGCTCATAGGCTCGCATCATTCCGTAGGGGGATTCCAAGCAATGCATCAACCAGCACAACCCCGTAGCAACAACAGCCTCAACTGCATCGCGCCTTCAAGCCTGGAGTCCTGGACATGAGGATGTCCAAATGGTACTGGCAGGGCACAAGAAGGGTAGGGCTAAGGATCAGTGGTGCAGGAATGGCTATCAATTGTGGTAGGGATGACACCAAACCAACTGCAAAGCAGAGTGAGTAAGTACAGGAAAGCAACAGATTGACCACACCACCCCAAGCTTAGTTTCGGTCCCGGGCATCACCATGGATAAATCTTCAAGTGTCACGCCTGCTGAGATTCTCAAAATGCTTATTTTGAGATGTTTTTCCCTGACGAATCAAAATACCCAAGTGTGTGTGTCTGTGTGTGCGTTTGTGTGTGTGTGTGTGCAAACATGGCCGTGCTTTCTCTGCATGCTTTGGTTGGAAAGGAATCATTGGTAGAAAGCCAGCAAGCCACTGCGTATCTTAGCACAGCCCCAAGCATTTGACAGGTCAGGGGCCCAAGAAGATTTCCAGTTCACAAGCATGGCAGCATGTGCTCTCTTGGCAATCGAGGGTTGGTTCTGAGAGACAGGCTTCGACCACTTAGATCAAGGTGCTCAATTCTCGGCACAACACCATGTTGAGACCCACTTGCCAGAAGATTGTCGCCATGATACTGATACACCCCATGAGATTTCGTATCCAGCGCACGGCGCCCCCCAACAGAGAACTCCGAAAAGTTTCACAGTTCAAGATCTGTCAGCTGCACCTGCGCTGCGTTGTACTGAGGTCCCACCTGTTCTAAGACTCTTCGGGCCTGCCGCGCCAGGTTCTGGGACGTTGAACTGAGCCACCCATGCGCACCCCCAAAAGCACACACGTCGGTCTTTGATGTTGGGATGCAACTCCCATGGCTACCGCTGCAAGAGGGATGCAAAACTGCTGTTCCCGCTGAAGGGGCCCCACTCTCTGGTGCCCAAGAACCAGGCATCCCAGGCTTCCAACCAATCTACACAGTGAAGTTACTCTGATCACTGTGAGTTCTGCCCACTTCACCCAGAGTCACCCTACTTGATATTTCACAGATTCCTTTTCTTACTCTTCTTACTCCTGACTTCTCCCACCAGACCAGGAACCACGACTTGCCAAGGGCACGCCATCGCCTCATCCGCCTTGCGCTTCAGGTCATCCCGGCGTTTCTTGGCAATGGCTAAGGCCACAAGGTGATCCTGTCGTCGCGCTTGTAGGTGGGGGACCTACCTCCATGCCCAGCACTGGATCTCCTTCAAAGAATTAGCCATATATTTCCTGCATACAGTATTTCCTACACATTTTTCCGACATCTTCGACCACAAGTCACCAGGGATGCTGCATTTTTGTTGCCAGGCTGGGCTTTCTACACTCCATCATGGCTATCCAGCAGAACTGCCAGCTCTTGACCTGCCATAGTGTCTGACAGCTTGTCATGGCCCCTCCATGGAGAGCACTGTAACAACTACTGCCCCTAGAGCTGTCAGGTGATCTCAGCTATTCATATCCATAGGTGTCCATGTGTGGTGTCCCTTACTCGGCTTCTGAACCATCGGTTTATTTGAAATCAAAAGAGGTAACCGCCAACCAGCACCGAGCCACCCCCAATCCACTCACCGCTGGCCGTTCGCCTTCAATGCCTTCTCAGCTCTCAAAGAATCTCCATGGGCTTTGTAGTACAAATCCCCAGCATGCGCCACCTCTAACTCCTGCTTGTCCAGTTCCTTGGCTCAGTGCTGGTTCGTGGACTCTGAAGTCACCTTAAGCTTCAAGGATGTGTCACTAATTCATTTTAATAAATATGTATGTATACATTGTCGAAAATCATTTTGTCATTACTCTAGTGTTGATTGTTTAGACATCCATTATTTGCTAACATGAATTGATCATCCACTAGTTGATGTCGTTTGTTGGCTTGTAGTGCCTAGTATTTGTTGCTGATTTGCCTCTTTTGTTTGATCATTACTAGAAGGCCTACGTCAGTATTGTTGTCAGAAGTATGATGGTCCTTGCTGGTGCTTGTTCTGCTATGTACATACCGCTGCCCGTGATTCTTTCTTGTCAGAACCATTTATGCTAATGAGTGGTGATACCGCTACATCATTGGTCATACCTGTCAGAGGTTCTACCCATCATTGTTCATCACAGGTATCTATCTGTCATTTTACTATCTTACACTGATCCTGGAGTAGATAGAATCTGTGGATCGTCCCAAGGCTGGCAAGGGGGTGTCACAACATGGATAGGATATCTTTCAAGAACTTGAAGTTGCAAGAATTTCAGCACCTACTTAGGATGCTTGGTTGTGATATTGAACACGAAAACTATTCAGTACTAATACAGTTGGTATATATCCCCTATAATTGTTAGTTATCATCCCCTATTATCAACCATCAACCAGCTACTATTGGTTGGTTAAAGCCATGACCCAGCTCGCCATATCTTTGGCAGCGCTGGCTGGCACCAGTTCAGCTGCCCCTTCCGACCTCGTTGTTCTTCATTAGCTTGGCCGAGTCATGCGCCACTACATCAGCCTGTGCATCCAAGGACTTGGGACCTGTTTTTTAGCGTCCACTTCGCAACCAGGGAACGAATTTCGCGAGGAAAAAATTGGGGATTAACCATTCATTAAATTAAGGGGATTATCCATTCAAATTATACTATTTACAACCATTATTACTAATAGGAGACTAATACTTAAGAATGGTTGTTAAACTATTGTTGACAATAGCGGTTGATAATGGTTAAGAATGGTTGATCATAGGGAATAACCACCAACAGACTTATGCTTAAACAACTACTGTGTGGATGTTTCTCAAGTCATAGGGGTACCCGAAATCATCATTTATATTCATCATGTTTAGCCATAAACAAACCATTTTGGGGGGTTCCTTATTTTGAGAAACCACCATGTAATGAAAGATGTTGAAAAATGATTATGGGGTGGCTTGTAGTTGGGTCAGATGGCGGAAAACCACCTTGACATCCATGCATTGAAAATTCAGCGTGAGGTCGTGAGGACCCAAGGGGCAACAAATATGTCCACCATTCATAGAGAATGTTCAAGCTGTATATTCCATCCACCTTCGCGTTTGCTTTCCAATGCTTGCTTGCAGAAGAAACGGCACTCCTTGACCTATAACTCTATTGACTCTGACAACACACTGGTATTGCTTTGTTCAAAAGAGTACTTCTCTTCGAATGATGTCCCCACCAAATTGAAATCATGCGATTGGTTTCATGAAGACCTACCAGTTTTTGCTGGTGGGTCCTGGAGGGCCAGCACCAGAATTCGTTCAGTGCGGCTGGTGGCGACGGCAACCCGAACCACGCTGCTGTTGGCCACGCTGTCGTGTCTGGTGCTGCCTTTTGGAAATCTGACCACCCCTCATCTGTCGGAGGAAACACCAAAGAAACAAAGAAATGTTTTGATTTGGGAAATACCATGTGCACAGTCTTGATGAAGATAATAGAGCCAAGGTGAAAAATGCCAAACAACACACATTCTGTCCTCTTTAAACAGAAAAATATGTTTCTGCGCATGGTCAACGCTGCAGCCATAAAACCGAATGATGGGTTGTTGCAACCACTACTTGCCAATTGTTTTAAAAAGTAGAAGCTAAGTTTTCCTAGTTTTCTTTGATCACTTGCGACGCTTCCTTTCCACAATAACATGATTCATCATTTCAAGACTTTCTCTAATATTCCTTGAATCATGCGTTCGGTTCCTTCTAAGGCCATGAGAAATTGTAGCTCCAATATTATTCGATCTGTTCTTGGTAAGTTGACAAATATGATTACTGAATCAGCATTGCCATGTTCATGTAGCTGATTTGCTATCAAACTTTTCACTGTATGCTATTATTTTTCACGGTATGCTGATTTTCTATACAGTTTTCACGTTTGCTGATTGATATCTGACTTATTCAGCAACTGTATACAAATGCCTGCATGCTGGAGGTGCCGTGCTCTCGCAGCAGGCTGCAAAACCACTCTCTACCATCCGATCGAGTTTATTGTTGTGGTCGCTGGAAAGAAATCTCATTCAAACTCTCCTTCATGACTCTAGATATCTTTAAAATCCAAACCAAATGGCAAATGTTCGCCAAATTTGCAGCTGAACACCAATGTACATCAACCGGGTATGCACATCCCAGTGATTCCTGCGCGTTTACACAGAAATTCTCCAGCACAGCACCTGACCATGGACTAAATGGGTCAGGTTGTCGTGCTGGTCGTTGAGAGCCTTCAGTTTCGGGTCCTGGAGGCAGTCAGGCTGTCGCACAATGTAGGCTTGTCCAATGGTGGTTCTCCAACATCCAAACAAAAAAATGCATATGTTCGACAGGACATGGTGCTTTCTCAAAACAAAGGACCAAAAAAATGAGTGGTTCATTGCAATAAATGGTTCATAGTTGAGAAAAAGCCACATCAACAAGCGGAGGAGCATACCTGTGGACAAACCTGACAAAGAGTTGGATGAAATGGGGTTGCGCAAGAGAAGACCAAAGCCGCAAAATATCAACAGCCAGGTGTCTCTGTGAACGACCCATCCTAACCATCCACATGTGTTACAAGTGCGGCAACCGCAACTGATCTACTTGGTAGGGATCCTGGTCGTTGCAACAACCGTTCGTTGCATGTCCTTGGACCTCCACGATCTGTGCGCCCCTCCCCCAGCTGGGACGGTCCGGGCCCTTGTTCGCGGACTTGTTTCGCGTGTGGTTCTCGGACTGCACCTGTGGTGTTCCACAGGTGTGGTAAGCAACAATTCAGATCCAAACATATATCTGTTAACTTTTTTGTGTAAATTGACTTTTTCTATACATGCATACTGGATAAGTGGATATGTGGATATGTGGATAAGTGGATAAGTGCATATGTGGTAAGTGAACTCCAAACAAATACTGTTCTCGCCTCATTGTTGGATCTTCACCACGGGTGTTGACACCCCATCCCTTTGCACTGCCGGAACAGGAACAAATAAAACAAGTCCATGGCATCATAGAACCGTTGCTAACTTGGATCGCATGAGTCACAAGAACCATCAGTGGTCCTGTTACAAGTGATTCTATAGGGAACAATCTGACCCAGGTTGACTCGGGGGCGTCCTACACAGTAGCAAATCATATTCCGCACTTCGAGGGTGACTTGTTTGTTTGGCACATGTTTTAGTGTTACACCACTTGTCATGTTGTTGGATTCCTTACATCTAGTCCGCACCCGCAGCGTAGCGGCGGTAGCTGGTTTCTACCACTAGAATTGCATACTATTGATCAAAAAATGGTAACGTGGTAAGTTCCCAAATCAACCCCACTGGAGTATCGTTGTGATCACCTTCCAATCGTAGGATTGATAGTATGATAGATCCGTCGCCTGTTTATCTGCGAGCAGCTGGACTTAGTTCAACAAATGCCAGTCATTTCCAAAACGTCAAAACCCCAGATTGACTTTCCCGTTGTTTGGCCAGCTGTATTTACATATTTGGATAAATATCACACTTATGCTGACCAAGATGTGATACTGAGTGGTGGCAATTACAGGATAGAGAAATCAAAGATTTCCAAATAATGTCTTTATTTCAGCGGCCCATGATTCAAGTGAAACGGGACTTGCATTGCAAGAAAAACCTGATATCATGGTGCATCATGTCCATAGAACTGAAGACACCACCAAACGCAGTGAAGAACCATAAATCATGGGTACCCAACAAGCATGCCATGGATCAGCAGTCGTGGAATATTCATCAACAACGGCCCCTTCCACCGCTTCCAACGCCAGCTGACCAGCGAAGTTCGGGCGAAAGCCTGGAGCCCCGAACTAAGGGGAAGTGGTCATGGTCAAGGATATCTTGGGTGCCAAGCCATGGCGAGTAACCAATTAAGCAATGGGGGCCACCAGTTTGCTAATGACCATCTTACCGATGGAAACCAGTGGTTGACTGGCTTGGCCCCACTTGATAGTCAAGAGGTCCAGAGTGCTGGAAAATAATGCTATCAGTGAGATCTCCAGTTTTCCAGGCAATGGGTTTGTTCCAGGTTCCAGGAAGCCCGGAGCGAAATGCGTGTTTCGAAATCATCTGGAACAGTGTTTGGAGGAGGTCTTGCACGAAATGCGTGCTTTGAAGCTGTCAGCTTCAAAAATGTTACCGAACAAAATGCTATTTCAATTTTTGAGTACCTGTTTTCAGTGAATACATCTCACTTTGCGTACTCTTCTCTATTCTTCTACGGCAATAAAATGCAAGAAACTCGTGAAAGAGTCTCTTGCAAAAAGTTTTGGTGACGAAGGAAGCCGTCTGAGACAAGGAACCCTGGAGACACCAGAGACGATGGTGCGAGATGTTGGACATGCTTGGCAGAGACTCGTGCGGGACTTGTATGGACTTGTGGGGAGCTCATTGAAAACACACAAAAGTGTGAGACTCACAACTGCTTGGAGACACCACAATTGTGAGACCTAGGTTAGGGCTGGGGAGAGCTGGGCTGGGGCTGGGCTGTCTGAGCTACAGTTTCCACTCAGACTTAGACCATGATTGATTCTTGACCCTGCCGTTGTCCAACATTGCACAAATATCAGATGACATGACATTGTTTTTCTGTAAATCGGTTGTTTTTGTCAGCTCTTCCAATCTTGAAAGCAAGCATGACTCCTTACCTTGCCGTGCCTGGCCTTTCGCCTACCTATGTGTCTTTGCATCTATGTATCCAATGTATGTATATATTTACATACATACATACATACATACATACATACATACATACATACATACATACAATTACATTACATTACATTACATTACATTACATTACATACATTACATACATTACATACATTACATACATTACATACATTACATACATATATATATATATGCCATCTGCCTAGCTACGTACCTATCTACACGGACAACTTGTTGCATGCGTCACACCCCAACAAGAAGTAACAAGGTCAGGGTGCACTCCTCCAACTCCATTAAAGCTGGGTTCTAACTCCACATACGACTGACATGTCTGTGCTGCTCAGCTACCTCGACAAGCGCCGAGACATTGGTGTGGTTCAGGAGTTCATCCAAGTTCTTTTCCACCTGTGCTGATGCTTAGACCAAAGCAATCAGTTTCGGGTGTAGAAATCTGTGCAATGCTGGATCTGCTCCAGTGTGGAACTGTCGCAGCTGTGATGGAAACTACGGCCCAACTGAGAAATTTTGGTCCTGACAAAGTGGCAGGCTTGGGAAAATCATGGCAGCTTCGTGGTCGGATCTTGACATGGCTTTGGGCCACTGACATGAGTCCGTTGCAACCCTGACTTACCAATGCCGGTACAAGCATCTGATGGCTTCCTCTCCATAGTACTTGTTACGCAAGGATACCTATCCACATAAGCACTCAACAGATTGGCACTGACACAGAACTGAACTCGGGTCAGCAAACTGTTGGGCGCCACGCACCTCTGATCTTTCATCTTTGCTAAGATTCGCTGCTTCTAAGGTCTTTTCGACCTGGGTCCATCAAGAAAGCGCTGGGTCCGCCAATTTGTCAACAGTGGTATCCTGGTAACTCCCAAAAATACCAGGTATGGAACCCTTCTGACCCATGACCAGCACTTTCATAGTCCTAGCGCGGATTGCTGAGTCGACGGAAAATCCATCCACAACAAATGATGATGATGATGATGATGATGATGATGATGATGATGATGATGATGATGATGATGATGAAAACTTTTGGTGAGCCACTGCTCAGAAATCTTCAGTTTTCTTGGAGAGGTCGCCAAGTCGGCATTGTCCTTTTGGCATTTTTGTTGGAGGAACCCTGCATATGTTGCAGCATTCCACTGCCCACGTCGAAATTGGTCCGTTCCTTGAGCAAGACCAGAGAGTTGGAAGCCCTCGGAGTACAAATTTCTAACACGAATAGGGTCCTTAAAAGTAGTCCCAAACTATCCCAAACTTATGGTGCTCTCAGGGCAACCGCCAATCACCTTGCTGCATACCATATGGAAACATCAACAAGGCGCAACCACCGCGAGCTTCTGGGATGCCCAGCATCATCGTCGTACCTCAGGTGACCAATGGCTGTCTGTTGGTGGCAAACCAGACACCCTAAATACTAAAAATCGAAGGTACAAAAGTGCCAAAGACATATTGTTCTGTAACTTTTGTATCATCGATTTTTGTAGAATTGTCACTACAATTGGCATACAAAACCACTATCGCACTTGCATAGAGAAGAATACAGTCCAGAGCCAAACATAAAAAAGGCAGCTTGGGGCCTTCCAGGTTGCGACAGCGACTGCATCCAACATATATCTTTCCATCAAATGATGGTACCTTCAACCAGCACAAGCTTTCCATGGCGAAACTACAGACCTTGGGACCTTTGGGCAACATGTCATCCGAAAAAAGAACACTTTAATTCGAGGATCATCAAACTATGAGCATTTATGAGTCAGAATTTCAGATCAAATGCACCAATGCACCCCATCATGACATCCCTGCGTCCCTGCGTCCCTGGGTCTCTGCTGCTTGGTTCCCATCCCCAGCTTATTATCCGAGCGTCTTCGACGACTTTTTCCAAAACGGCTTCGAGGACTGGAAGTCAGCGCCAGGGGCCACTTCCACCTGAGAGCAGGTCGACAACCGCACGAGGCACATGGATGGACCCATGGACATGGACCTATCCTCGTTTCACAAAGCCAAATGGACCTAAACCATCCTAAACCCATGGACATCCCTGGACTCGTGAACCTCGCAATGACAGGCGACAGGGCCAAACATGTCCAGTACTGATGCAGTGGTGTTCCCATGTTCTAGTGCCTGTGCCTGCTCCAGTGAGCCATCCAATGTGAGCTGTACAGCGCCACTGGCTACAGACTCCTTGGAGGAACTCAAACCCCACGATGGGCAGCAAAGCTTGATAGAGAAGGTGAGGCTGGTGGATGATGGATCTACGGTTGAATCTGGTTGATGGCTAATGATGCTCTGATTAGATGATTATCCCCGTCATTCACTTGAAAAAATGAAAGTTATCCTGGAGCTATGGCAGCTATAGCGTTGCCAAGCCAAGAGTGAAACATGCTACTGCGCATCATCAACTACATGGTCGGGTCAAATACCAAAGGTGAAAATTGAAGATGAGACCGTGCCAGAATGTTTTCAAAGAAATAAGTAATTACTGCAGAACAAACACCCAAAAACATACCATATATACATGAGAAATTGTACCTCGCTGCAGCCAAAGGTATAACAAGGTTCACACCGACACTTTCGACACATAGACACTACCCACAAAGGATTAGTGTGAACAAAACTTCGATCCAGCAGAGAGACACATGTGGGGTGCCCAATCAAAAGACTTCGAAATTCAACAACAGCTGAGTGGAACTCCCCTGTGTTTGGCCGCAATGCCACTTACACTATTCCAAGTTAAGTAATCATCCATTTATTTCGATCAACTACCATCGAATGCCAAAGCCCTATGCCAGCTCTGGCTCAAGCTCGCTGCAGCCCCTGCAATTTTTTGATATCTTTGAGAGGACGCTCACTAAATGGTCCCCCATTGTCCCCCCAAAACCCATGCTTTGTCCGGCCATTTTTTGGATGGCAAATGTCACCCACGGACCCAGCTGCATCCAGCTGCATCCGAGCTTCCAAGACTTTCTCGTCTAGAACGCTGCCCTGCATGTCACACCAACCCACCGCGCACATGAACCCAGTAATCTCGTCCTCTGGGACCAACTAACTTGGGAATCATCTCCTTCAGAAATGAGAACGATCAACAACTATCCCAGCAACAACAGAAATTCAGGTAATGGCTTGACTATATTTAGATTTGGTTGCCCTCAATGACCATTCCAATTGATGAGTAATGATGAGCCCACGTCAATGTTGAGAAAACCATGAAAAACTTGGCGCCGTCATTCATGGACGTAGCTTACCGGATCCAAAGGCTGAAAAGCACCCAACCACTTTTAAAAGCTCGGGGCAGTGAACATGGCTGGAAAGCCGTGCGAACTGGTTCTTCCAATGATCCAAGTTGCCACTTCCTAACCCTGCCACAGAGTTGTAAGCGAAACACCCTGTTGTTGGCGTGGCGTGGTTGCAATTGTTTTTGCTGCTATTGCGTTGTTGCTGCTTCTGTTGTTGGTAGTTAGTAGATTTCTGTATTTCAGATGGATCAAGCAACCAGCAGGTCGGTTGAAGAAAAAAATAAATCAATAAATCATTCCTAAGTACTTAATAGCACAATTCTCAAAAAGGCAAGAGTCTTGTAAAAATCCAACCAACCAGCTGTCAAGCATGGTGATACTTGTTCCCGTGCGCCTCAATGACACATCCAACGAAGCCGCTGACAAGCACGAACAGCGTTCGCATGGTGAGACGACCTGGTTATCAATCCGGAAACGAACTGACCCAGCAGGAGTTTGGCATAAGATCGACCCAAGATACCGCGATCCTCCTTGGTGTATTGTATCTGCAAACTAAACTGCTATCCGCAGAATTCAACAACCCAGGGGTCTTCTTGGGACGCTGAGACGAAGGTCACAACAGACAGCAACTGAAAATATTGAGACGGAAACCGAAATAGATGGAAGAAAAAGGGTAAAAAGGACAAGAGAGAAGAGGAAAGCCAAGGAAAGAAGTAAAAACACGAGGAAACGAAAAAATAACAGTTCCTCAATCATGTTGACATTCGGAAGCGACTTGGAGGCAATGGATTGCCCCAAACCATCGGGCATGGTTGTGTTGAAGCTTCGTTGTGCATATACGTACAAGCGTTGTCAAGTTGTAAACACAATTGTTGCAAGACTTGCTTGTGCTGGAATCATGGAGGCAAGGTTTTGCTCTTTGAAAGTTTGTGCAAAGGGTCATAAAGGTTTTGTTTTGGAAAACATATTTCGCGTTATATATACCCGTGTCTTGTATACCCGTGTCTATATCTGCTTTTGTTCCGATCAGGTAAGGGATCAAATACGCACCCTTTGCATCTTCCAAGTAAAAGAACGGCTCACACTTAGAGCAAAGTTGAAAGGGGAAAAGAGGAGGGGGGGTGTTCTAAGTAAGAAAGATTGGAATAGTCTCAATGACAAACCAAGTTGGTTCAAGAGTATGGCCCCTCAACAGAAGTCGTTTTCTCATCTGTTTCCACAAGCCACAATGGTGTGGACCCAGATTATGGTGTCCAGACCTAAAATGATATTTTTTTTGTTTGAGGGGCACCTATGGTTTCTGGACAATCGCAAGTGAAGCACACTGCGACAAACACCACCTCAGCCCAAACAGTTGTCCCCTTGGACACCGGACTGATCATGGACTCGCACCGACGGGTTTTCCGAGTGCTTGAACAAAAACAAGTTCACAAATTTTCCGAAAAGAAAGGAGATATGGCAGATATGGGCGTACCTTAATTGTATAAAGTGCAGCTTCAAATGACATATGCCTCTTTCATGAATTTTCTGTCCGTTTATTTCATTTGTTTTTGCCATGCCAGTGAGTGCTCATGTTTTTGACTCAAAACGCTCACGCCCACACAACCCCCCACCAAAAAAAACATCACAATAATTCATGCTGGGACAAGCATCAAACCACCACGCAAAAAAAAACGTCAAGAGTTAAACACACGCATGTTTGTGGCATGAATATGGTGAAGGATTGTTCACTCCAAACGGGAAAAAACATGCGCACCAGCGTTGAATCCAAATTGGTTGTTGTAATGCCAAATCATGTTGGGTACTGTGCAAGTCATAACGAACATAAGACTTAGCGAAATTTTGTCACATTTTCGGCAAGCAAATGACATGTCGCAAGATCAAGAAAAACATGTTTTTTTCAAAAAAATGCAATTTGCAAACTATAAGCATAGAGGAACTGATCTTGCGAAAAAAAAATCAACAAATACAAATCACAAACACATGTTTATTTCCAACAATATGAATGATATGTCCCCAAACAACCAATTCATGTCGCGAAATCGCAATAATATCTCAAGTAGCATAGAAACCATGTTCCGCGAAATGGTACATACACATTTCCGAAAACAATAATCACATTTCACAAACAAAACATACATGGTCAAATGGAAAGCATATATCCACGAATGCAAATCACAAAAACATTGATTCATAAATTTCATTACATTAAAAGAATATGTCGCAACATATCACTCATATTTCCGGCAAATCAAAATCACACGGAAATCATATTTGGGGAAATGATCGTTCTATTATTGCAAGAAAAACAAACATGTGACTTCTCTTAACAAAAAGACGTATCTACAAAAGGAAAAAAATATGCGTACAGCTGACGATTGTATTTGTTGAAAACCAAACGTGTAGCGGACAAAATTTGCGCTTTACCAAATATAAATTTTGTTTGACATGTATCCGTAATCCCTGGTATGTTGTTCAAAAAATGACGCGTGTTCCAAGCACAATAATGACTTGTAAGCAATAATAGAGGCACGCGCAGCATCTGGATGACGTTTGCATGGTCTCTAGTGACTGATATTTTCCTTCCTATTTTCGACACTTGTTGGAAAATTCAATTGCTGCACTGTATGCTCTTCGGCAGCTGTAGCTAGTTTCTTTTGTCAATCAATGTTCTTTGAGTTCTTGTTTCACGCTTTTGTGTCTTTGTTCTCACCGACGTGACCGCGGCCACAGTGCCAACGCGGCGCACCATTAGCGAAACACCAAGGGGTGGTGAGACATTACTTGTCACGCAAGCTTTGTACGGGTCGTCTAGACTGCGCATAGCAGTCCAGTCCTGCAAACTCTGTGTCTTCACTGAGGAATTTGTGCAAATCGCTATTTTTTCCAAAATTTCAAATCTCAGATTTTTTTTTGCAAACATTATTTCCTACTGCTCAAGCTGAACCACCTTTTCCATATGCTCCGAACCACCTTTTTCTTTTCTCTCCAGGAAAAGAATCCCGTGATGAATCGGAAGAAAGTTTCTTGTCAAGTCATTGGTTTCACATTGCGCTGATGATCCTCTTGATGTGCCAGTGGCTGTCCTTTCAAAAAGAGCAAGTTTCATTTTTTTTTCTCCTAGGGCGCCGCTTGTGCACTGTGGCAGCGGTCACATGTCCAAACTACAGAAAACTCAAAGATCCCAATCTAAGAGGGTGCATTAACACATCTGCGGTGAGACGTAAAACTGTACAGAAGCGCAGCTCAGTGAAGTTCAGTACTCATTGATCGATCCAGTGGAAAAAAGTGCGTTCGCAAGTCACCAGGAACGAGGACAGCAGAAACAAAAATGTCACCTTGCTTCGAAAGTGGAGTTCATTCCGATGTTTCAGCAGTGATACCGTTCACCCCGAGCGCTTGATGGAACATCGCAAGAAGATCTCTGCTCCATTGCATACTTGGTCGAAGAACCAAGGGAGAAAATCATAGTGAGCTGCCAAGCCAATAGATAGCAAATGGCCTGCGTGAGTACAACATATCCAATCTGCCCCAGCCATAGTGAGAGAGCCAACACGCTCGAAACTACGCCATGGCGAGATAGGCGTTAAGCAGAGCCAAAGATCAGAAAGCCAGAAAAGGAGGGCAGTGGCGTCAAGCACCGTGCCCGAAGGACGAGAGGCAATCGCAAGCGAAAGCCAGTCATCCTTCAGGGCACAGTGCTTGTCGAGCCACCGCCCAGTCCCCACCACTGCAGCATTGCCTCACAAGAAGGGCAGACCACCCTGCTGATGGAAAGACAGTGAATGATAAGGAGGGTCAAGTGGCCCCCAACGTCATACGAGTGCAGCGCGAAAAAGTTACCCCGGAGAAGTAGGCCGAAGGTCAGGTTATAAGCATTATCGAAATATCATCCTCTGTAGTGTAGCTGTAGTGTAGCTGTAGTTGCCCTGTACAGACATCGCATCGCCGAAGCAAAATCGCAGTTCAAAGCAAGCACGGTGAGTGTAGCGCCCAACTGATTCTGAGAGGCAAACCTCGCTGGAATCCGCCATGTAAATACCCACTCAGCCACTGTGTCAATGACCAGAGAATGTGCGATACTACGAGGTAAGAAAATAATGCTGTCAAACAAAGGCTTCTAGCCGCAAGAAGACGTATAAGATTCATCCAATGCCAGAAAAAAAGGGTCAGGTCGCCAAGCAGCAACGCAACGCCATGTGCGCCCGTAGCCCGAAGGGCTAGGTAAACGGCTGCGGAAAAGCTGCAGAAAAGAGGAGGCAGGCTGGGAAGCAACCACACGATCATCGGCCGGAGGCCTCTGACCAGAGGAGGCAGGTGGGGAGGGGAGAAAGGGAGAGGGAGGAAGGAAGGAGAGAAGAAAAAAAAGAAAGCTGCAGAAAAGAGGAGGCAGGCTGAGAAGCAACCACACGCTCATCGGCCGGAGGCCTCTGACCGGAGGAGGCAGGTGGGGAGGGGTGAAAGGGAGAAGAAGAAAGGAAGGAAAGAGAGAAAAGAGAGGCAGAAGAGGAAAGAGGAGGAAGGGGCAAAGGTTGGAGAAGGCAACCAAACACACAAAGGCCGGAGGCCCGTGTGTGGAGGAAGCCCCGGGGAAAGATGAAAGTAAGAAGAGGGGAAAGGACAAGAAGAGATGAGGGTACCGGACAAGTGATGTGGACAAGTGCATATTCTGTAAGCAGGGCTCAATGACCTCGCTACTGATGAGGGAAGGGCCGTGCGTCTCTCCGTCTGCCTGAGGGTCTATGAGCAGAAGATGCAGGTTGGGACTGCGGCTCAGCAGGCGTTCTGCTGCGAGGACGAGTAGCTTCGCCAGAGCCTGCCGCAGGTTTATGGTGTTGTTGTTGCCTCTGCACCAACTCCCGCATGCCCTCAAGATCAAGTTGGTGAGGACTTTGGAAATGGATTTGTGGCCACCATCGTTGCGAAACACTGGCGTATCGTTGAATCCATTCCGGGGTGCTGTGTTTGTCGACACTGATCCCTTCATCGGCCCTGGCTTCACCCCGATAATAGGCCGCTAACTGGTCCGGGGGTAAAGAGGGCAAATAGCCCTTTGGGCGCCAAACTGACCAAGGGAAAACTTCTTTGATAACTGGTTCATCTGGGCACGGAGAGATGGCGAAGAAGTCATTGCGCAGTGCCTCCGCAGATGCTGCTTCAAAATTGGCAGCATGAGCTTGGCCCAGGATGGATTCAGCTTGGCATTGGGGAAATGGACGCGGTGGCTGATGCATGAGGGTGGAGGAACTAACCTCGCCAGAAGCTGGAGGGCGAGATCTTGGGAGTTTGATTTCGATTTTAGCATTGACAGTGGCCTTGGCAATGCTGAGCGAGTGCAAGTACGGGAGGATGATCAGCCCTGACCCGCAAGCTTGATCAGTCGTGGGTGTATGTGGAGGCTGTGGGGTAGGGCGGGG
>VSDK01005868.1:249394-267614 GCA_009767595.1 Symbiodinium kawagutii
GCCAACAATCATGGTTAGCTTCAGCGCTGCATACAGGAAAGAAGGAATCTGGCTTGGCTGCCAGCAACACAATTTGTCAGCTGCCTGGTGGACCAAGCGAACTTGATGGGGGCGACTAGCCGATTCTCCCAAGTAAGGATTATGCACCTCTTCGTGGCAAAGACCTAGCAAGAAGGGAAGGATGCAAGGTGCACAGGCTATTGCTCCTAGCTGGAGAGAGAGATTCCACGCGAAACTCCTCAGTGCAAGAGCCATGCTAGCCGCCGTATAGCTACCCGCTGAAAAACCTCTCAAAAGCATAGAGGGCCTATGCAAATTGGGAACCGTGGCAGGTTGATCAAGCAAAACCGTGTTGATTAATCGAAAGAATCCTGCATTAGATGCATTGAGGAAATAGTAGTAGACTGCCATGAGGAACTGCGAGTGTGGTTCTCTACGATGAGCTGGTAAAGTTCGAGCCCTACCGAGGATCAAGCTGGCCTGGTGATAGCAATGTGCTGGAGGGATAGAACAGATTCTGGCCCACGTATGGCCAATATCACGCGTGTTCTCCATGAGGACTGTAAACTCATGAGTTGCCAGGTTGTGACCCTGTGTAGTGACAGCCACATGATCAATATATTGATCAACCGGTGCCAACGAGGGACCATACAGAGCAATACGACTGTCAACTCTGGGATAGGAAGCGGTGATATGTGGGGAAGGGTGCAGCCCCAGCGGCCTGTTGCCCAAACCCAGGCAATCAACCACGGTAGGCTCAGTGAGGAGGAAGCCAGGGGCCGTGCATTCAAGGTGGAGACAACTGTTGAGGCAGGCCGGGAGTAGATGCAAATAGTACGAGTGGTGCGGAGGGTGTGGAGTACTGGGTGCTAAGGCTTCCACTAACTGCAAGAGAAGCTGGAGTAAACAGCCGAACCAACTGGCGCAATGTCTCGAAGGTTGATGTGTCAGGCGGCACCGCCGGCAAAAGGTGGTAAAGGTCCCAGCTCTGCCTGTCTTGAGGAGGCGATTGGGCAGTAGAGTTGCCTTCAGCAGTAGCCTCTTCTGAGGCGATGGGCGTGGCGACTGGGTAATTACGAAGAAACACAGGTAATGTACCCAATGGCAGGGGGTCGAAAGGGCAGTCAGGAGAATCAGGAAACCATAAACGGTTAAGGGCACTCGACGTGATCCAGAAATGAGGGACCAGATGCTCTTGCACCTGAGCAAAGAGGGAGGGATCAGAAGAAGGATTGCGATCGATACGCTGCCACCGTAGGAGGATGAGGGCACGCAGCGTTGCTGACACCTGAATACGCTGGAGTTGGCCCTCGAGTCTGAAACCTGCTGTAAGAACACTAGGCCCTGCATGGAGGAGAGAAGATTTAGAGCCTCCGGGCAACTTGAGCCCACACAGGGAAGAGCAAAGAGGCTCCCAGCCTTCATGGGCCAACAGTGCGAGTTTGTCTGGAGCATCTGCCTTGCTGCTACCGTAACTATGGAGGATAGCTGGTCGTACATGGGCCATGTGGATGCGATTGGCCTGAAAGCATAAGTGCCCGGGCATGACTTTTGCTACTGCGATGCCTTGAAGGTTTGGCAAGAGGGACAGGGTTCCCTGCTCAAAGGTACATCGAGCCCAGCGAGTGAGGGACGGCTGACGGTTGCTCCCTCTGGTAGCGAGATGAGTGGCGCTGGCATGTCGAGGCCACTGGACCTGCTCAGGAATCTGTGTGGTGGAAGCTTTGGTAGTGTCAGAATGTTTGACGGCAGGGACAGGCCAATACCGGTCGATACAGAAGAGTCCCAGGAGAGCCCATGCATGCGTTAAGTCCAGGGCTGTCTTCGGCACAGTGCCAAGCAATGGCGTGTAGACGAGACCTGAGAGTGCAGCAGCCGTGGGATTGGGGGGCGCAGCCGTACTAGCAAGATACTTGTTGCGTGAGTCCAGTAGGAGTTTTTCCCACTCTTCTGCACTGCGAGTGTGAATATCATAGTCAGGAGGAAAGGAGGCGCCTACTGAAATTACTAAGCCTGCATTCAGATCGAAATGAGGTTCAGTAAAAAGCAACATCTTAGTGCGAGTGGCTGGTGGATGTCTCCCTAACTCACTGTCCAATGATGGTTGCGTGTCGGCTAACTTCACTAATTCCTCTACTTCAAAAAGAGTGAGTGGTACGCTATCGTTATCGATGAGTGCAATGTGAGTGTGGGGGTACATGAGTCTGGCCATCTCTAAAACAAAGGTGCCTGCCCAGACGTAAGGCACCATGTGTAAGCCCGTTGCCTCATTGGCTTGTATCCATACAACATCCACGGTTTCCAATAAGGGGCCCTGGAGTTGGCGCCGGCTATACCACCATGGAGCAAATGCTGGCCAGTGGCTTACGTCATCCGGCACCCGTGTGTCGACCATGAGGTACACTGTCTTATTCTGTGTGAAAGTACTTGAGTGAGCCATGAGTGCTGTAGCGAGCTTGGTATAGCTAACGAATGACCGCAGTCCACTAGTAGCATAGGTGGAGGCAGGCATGGGAGAATCAGCAACGATGTCAGCGGTACGGCACTCTCGCGGCTGGCTATGCGCTTCAACTGAGTCGAGGCCAAAAGGTGTGCTGAGGCGAGTGGCTGTGGCACGACAGTCTCGAAGATGTCGCTGGAGGAAAGGAATGTGCTCTTCAGTAACCTCCGGGCAGATCCAAGTATCAAAGCCCTGGCCAGTGAGCCATCGAGTAGGGTGGCCATCGAACTGAATAGCTTGCAAGGGCAGGCCTGCAGCATGACGAGGACTATCGATAAGGCCATCATCGCATTGCATCGAGGCCGAGGGCTCATCAAGCATGTCGAAGCGATTGGAAGTCGAAAGGGCCATGCTGGGAGCAAAGAGCGAGGATGCAGTAAGGGGCCGGAGGTCCCTTCAGCAACCAAGCTGAGAGCAGAGGAGAGATCAAAGAAGAGAGAAGGAAGGAGTCCCAAGTGATAGGCCGGAGGCCCCTCCCAAGGACACCAGTAGAGAGAAGTAGAGGAAGTGGGGAAAGCAAGAGACAGAGACAGGGTGCGGCTCTTGAAAGTGATTGTGCGTGTGGAAGCTTGAGTGGTGCCATCTGTGATAATTGAGAGAAATCATGCTAATCTGATGACGGAACACATCAGGATACGACCCCTAGTGTGAAGACCTGGTGGAGAATCCTTGTGTGCGTGATCTGATCAGAATCCAACACCACGTGTAATGTGCTGCAAGGTCTGACTGGCAAGGAACCTCGCCGCCCCTCGAGCCAAAAGGCGCAGTGCGTGGCAGGTCATGAGGGTGTCAGGAAGTAGCATTGACGTGGTGAGGCATGTCGACTTAATAGAGAACAGAACATGAAAAGTTAGATCTTATTAGCCAGGGCCACTCACTCAGTCAACAGGAAACACAAAAACACAAGTCACGACCTAAGAAGCCTGGGAGACCTTGGCTGAGAGACGATTCTCGATGCTGAACTTGGATGCGCAGAAAAGCATGGTCGCCTGTCAAGATCGCTTTTGAGACCGCTGCTCCAGCCTGTGCTAGACCTGCGCCGAAACGGCAGCAGGATAAAAACTAAAAAGTGTGTCCTCCGCCAAGTGCAGAAGAGCTGCATTGGTAAAGGTAAGAGAGCCTGGACGTGGAGTCCTCATCTTCAGTACTTCTGGGGTGCAAGCTCAATTATGTTCACTCTGGGACACAGATATAAGGTAAGCAAACATTCCTGCAGCTGTTTCAGCCTGGCAAGGAAAAGTTACACCCCAAGTGTACATAGTAAAAGAGGACTCCACTCTACCGCTGACGCTAGAATCACATGGGCGGCGTGACTTTGGGAAGCTGCGGATCGTCCTCACACTCCGGGGCCGCGAGGTAAGCTAATTGCAGCATGTTTGACAAAGCTTGTACGCGGCCAGAGCAAGTGCTCAGAACCGTCGTCAACTCACGATAAGCTTGATCAGAGGGAACGAGTTGTCGGGCTTCCTCCAGGTGCTCAGATAACTCGTTGATGCCTGTGATGACCGCAGAGTCGATCGTTGAGGAATGCCGAATCCCTCGAGTATTAGGATCTTCTTGACTAGCTGTGGAGGCAGGGCCAATCACATGGACTGGCGGCAACAGGGCAGGTTTGATGTCCAGGACCATACGAGCCTGCCCAGCCTTGACCTCAAAGTCCGAATAAATCTGCTCCCACCGGCCAAGGCAAGGAGCCAAGTGGTAATTGAGGTGAATGGCCAGCCTCCATGCTGCATTGCTAGAATGTGCGCCAAGGATAATGCCAGAAGTGTGGATAAGTAGACTCATTTTGGTCGTATCAAAGAGGTAGATGTACTCCCTGCGGAAGTCAGTAAGATACAAGGCTTGTAGGAGGGGATCGATGTTGGTAAGGGGCCCCCAGTTAGGCTCGTTGGTGCCCATATCCTTGTTCACTCGGAGCGGATGAGTCGTCGTGTAATATCGCACATAAGTGCTGTGTCTAGCATGAGGGTCGTCCATCTGAATGACAGCCTCTTGTGTACGGCGGACAAGAACCTCAAGCATGTAAATTTTGATGCCATCACATTCGGTTCCTGCAGGGAGTGTATGTGCATATTGATCTACCCCAACCCAGTCACGATTACCGCGGAGGTAAACCTGCTCAACTTGGTCAGGTGCACACTCAGAGTCGAGGGGAGTCGCCATGGCGTCGTGGATGAACACCGAACAAGAAAAGAGATGTGAGTTTGACCAGATGGAGGGTGGTATTATGAAACCGAGCAGCAGGCCTGAGTCCGGAGGACCAAGACCTGAGCAGGGCAGAATGGACATCATATGCACAGAGGGCAGCAGGAGGGAAATCGATAGAACCACATCCGAGTACGTTGCTTGCAGGCTGAATAAGGAAGTGATGATGCAGGACTGTATGTGATGAGGCTGCGAGCCAGAAACAGTATTGCTGGCACTTCAATGGTGCTCTGAAAAGATGTAGCAGGTGAGCGAGATGTTACTGTGAGGAAAACTCAAAAATTAAAAACATTGCTGAAACAGAGCCAGCACTGTGCATCGGACTTGTTTTGATTCTGCTGCTAAGTCGCATCAGGCAGGCAGGACGCTCTATTTGGAAAGTGCTAGGACAAAACTTTCAGAGCAGGCTGCAGTGAGAATGTGGACTGGGCCCATTGAAACATCAATCCAGCTGCGGCCCCTAGCATCTAAGATTCCTACATCTGCTTCAAACTCTAGGAGAAGCGCGGCAACCTGCAGATGGCCTCTCCCACTAGCAAAGTGAAGCGACGTTTCTTGACCATACCACCGCTGTCTCTGACTGTCATAAGCAGTAACTTTGGTGTGTTTGAGAAGAGGGGAGCGCAAATTCACATCTGCCGCACACATGAGAAGGCTTCGAGTGAGTTCGGCATGTCCATAATAAGCAGCAGTTTGGAGCGGGGTATAGCCATGGTCATCCAAATGATCAACCGCAGCACCTGCTTCACACAGCATATGCAGAATGGATGTGCTCTCGAACTCACTTAAGTACGAGCGGACAGTGAGATGCAGCAGGTTGGCATGATTGGGCTTGTCATCAGTTTGCGGCATAGCCTTGGCAACGAGCAGGGTTTCAACCATGAGCTCCGTGGCTTCATCATCTTCTCGATGTCGATCTAAGAGAGTCATAGCCAAAGGGGTACTGCCGTCATGAGTGAAGTTTGGATCAATCTTGGAATGCAAAGCTTGTTTGACTTCCGTAAGAAGGCCTAACTCGACTACACTAAGTAGATAGCTAACCTCGGTGGCGTCATAGGCATTGAAAGGGTGCAACACTGCTGTGACCTCAAGGATTTCTTCCGGAAAGTCTCCCTCCAAAAGACGATCTGTATGTCGTTCGAGCAGTGAGATACATTGTGGAGGGTGAGCCCGACATTGTTGGCCTCTGCCAATGGTTTGAGTAATCCTCTCAGCGGCATTCCATCCTTTGTTCTGTGGCACTTCCAAGAGGAGATCGCCAGTGATATTGAAGACTTTGATGGTATAGGGACAGCCTTGCTCCGCGAGAAAGTTGCGTAGCTCCATGGAAAGTACTGCAGAGATACGTCAAAAACAGAAAGAGGGGGCCTGCTGGAAAACAACCCTAGTACCGATGCGGAGCCCGGAGGGCCACGTCTCGAACAAGGGTGTTTGAGCCAAGCTATGGGGAGTCACTCGGAGATGCAAGGTAGTGTGAGGTGAGAATGCACTATGTAGTCGCCAAATGCTACGACTGGTGATTGCGCAAAAAAAAAACCAGCAATTTTTAATGGCCGAGGAATTCAGGCAGTGAGACTGCTAGCAACACAGACTGCACAGGAAAGACATCAAAAACTGACCCTGAAGGGTTGAGTTGCAATGTGCAAGGTGCTACGCAGACTGATCCCCTCTGGGGTGATAGCCACTAGAGGCTAGCTGACGATTTCGCTCAGCCGTAATCATTCTGTAGCAGGGAGTGCAGCGACACTTGTGAGGACCATGGACAGAAGCTTTACTGCACCACTCCACTCTACACATTTGACATCGATTGCCACAGAAGTTCCTTGGGGGGGAAGTTGTGGTAGAGGAAGTGGAGGTAGTAGGAAGGCCCTGAGAAGTGCCGCCCATCGGTATGGTCGAATCTGTAGAGGTAGGTCTCGTAGCGGGGGTCTCTTCCGTGGTGGACAGAATGCGTCGGACTGCTTGGTCGGAACCAGGTGAAGAGATTTACCGAGCGTATGAAATGTAGAACAATAAGATAGCGGTTAGTGTATGAGATTCAGCAAGCAAGAGGTCTCAGTCCGAAGGACCAAGCCCCTAGCAAGCAATGAACCGCAATGAATGCGCATGGACGAAAGACCAATAATTAACTGCAAAAAGATCATCGTGTGGTACGCAGATTGTGGAAGTTGCATTGACATGTCGAGCCCACTAAACGAAGAACTAAAAAGACTGAGCTGGAGCCAACGACAGGAATTTCCATACTGAAGTTTGCATTAGCTGCACAAGTCTGACTATTGAATCATGGGAGCTGATGCCGCCGTATTCACTCTGGACATAGGACTGAACACGTCCGATGAAACTTTTCTGTCCGCCGCAAGACAACCTGATAGGATGAAAGGGGAAGATCTACCTCGTGGGAGAGCCCCGAGGCTGCCTCCAAACTGCTATTTGATACTGTACATTGGCAAGTTGCTCGTGAATGGTACGTATCAACAGGAGCAGTCGTCTCAACTCAGGTGGGATAGGTACTGGGGACAGGCCATCCGGCGGCCGGAGAAGGAGTTCGAGTCCTTGCAAAGGTTCTTGAAGCATAGTCTGCATAGAGGCCATATTCTGTTCAATGTTGAGGAAGAGCCAGTGCCGAGTGGGCATTTGAGCAGGGAGCGGAAACAGCTCGAGTGTGGGTCGGGCATCAGCTGGAGTCGGGATGGACTGCGCCATGGGTGCAGCCGCCTGGTCGGCGGGGTCCTGAGTGCCCTCCATGGTCGATGGGACCACTGGCTCAACTGGGAATGTGAGCTGAGAAAAGGAAACCTGCCCCTCTGCAAAGTGCATGATGCGCCGGAGTGGCGGGAACCAGGAGGTAGTGAGCAATGCTTGGGCAACCAAAGCTCGAAAACGCTTGTTGGACCCGTAGAGAAAGATGCCACTCGGATGGACACTCGTGCATCCTTCATGAAACAAGAAGAACTGGGCCTCTCCGACGGGAACAGAGAACGAAGTGAGCTGGTCCGGAAAGTTAGTCACATCTGCCCATCCATCGAGTGTTCTTCTGGGCCCTTTGGAAGCACTAACTCGATCTTGTTCGTCTGAAAAGAAGATTTCCAAAGTACGTGGGATGCCATTGGACGTGGTAGGAAGAGAGCAATAATGCAGAGCAGAGTTGCCAGCATGACCTACTCGTCGAAGCTGCAGTGAGGTAACCGGCTGATGAGGGGGAGGATGCGTAGAGGAACTCGTGGCTGGTGTCGGATTGTGAATATCAACGGGGGCATCCTGTCGAGGAACTAAACGAACTGGTGATCGGGGACGATCCACAGCAGAGCGCCGATCAGGAGAGGCAGATGGCGATTGCGAGTCCTCTTCCTCAATCTTGATGACCGGACGGCCAAAGCAAGACGACTGCCATAGCACCGGTTCCATCATCATGATTAGATCTTCTTCGTCGTCCTCATCCTCATCAACTAAATCCGGTCCTTGGGGTCCTGACTCACTCGGTGGAGGGCGAGGGATTTGTCGCGGAGTGGTAGCCGAGTCATCAGTACTGGAGTCACCAGCCGTCTCAGAGGACACGGAAGTGACAGCAGCATCCATGGCAAAAACTGGACGAGGTAGCAAGGCAAGCCCGGAGGGCCGGCCCTACACCACGCAGTAAAGATTGGTGCGCTTTCTTTGCAACCCCTTGAAAAAGGGTCAAGTTGGCCAAAGAGCAACCAAGGGTGTGTGACTGGATTGGCATATGAAAAGCATAATAATGCATATAAATTGATGTTGACTCAGCAAAGGGGAATGAACAAGTGATGCTTGAGCCTTGGGACGGAAGGTGCCAATGATGTGAAGCTAGATATGCTCATGTGTCTTGATGTCTGTTGACTTCTGGTGTGTTGGACCCAACAAAATATGTGGCTGCCTTTCAAATTGCAGCTTGACAACCACGTCAAGAATGAAGCTGCACTATTACACTTGCAGAAATTGCCAAACTTACTTACAAGATGGCTTTTTACCGCAGGTCGGGAAGAAAGACGATAGCTGCTGGCCCCTGGATAGCGCTACGATATTGAATTTGAAGCGCCTAGTCCAGGCGACTGCTCTCAGTGGCATTGAGATTGAGGATCGCGAGATGGTCGCCTTGATGAGGTAGCTGCTGCGGCGCAGAAGCAAGGATAAAGGAGAGAAGAGCAAGGTCATCCTGAATTAACGTAAGGAAATCCTCATACCATCTGCATGCGACTTGGTGAGAGTGCCCACCAAAGAAACTAGTGAGCTGGCGGCACAAGCTGAGGAGAGAGCTCAGCTGTTCTTGCAGTTGTAGCCGTGCAGCAGTAGAAAGAGTGGCCAGTACCACGGACGCAGGCCCGATTGTTCGACTTTCGTCCAAAATGACAGCTACAGGGTAGTGGATTCGACGGCGTATGGTTGTGTCAAGGCTGGGCTGGAGACTTCGAAACGCCGCCAGGGTGACCGCATACCCCAAACGATGTCCTGAGCAATAGCACAGTGATGTCATGGTGGTGGTTGCAGCTTCAGCCTGTTGTAATAGTGGAACTCGAGTTTCATCTGAGGCCAGTGGCATCCAATCCATCAAGCACTCCAATAGGATATCTGCAAGGTATTGCTCAGGTAACTCACTAAGATAAGTAGCTGCCGCCATGGCAACTCGATGACTGCAGGTGTAGTGCAGACTGGGGCTCAGAACCTTAGCAATTGCGAATGTTAGAGAGGGTGCAGAGATTGGCCTACCTCTATAAGGTAATCTTCGATAGTATAGCATGGTGCTTATCGTGGCAGAGCTCTAGGGCCGAAAGGTGACATAGCGGAGCTCATGGACACTCACACCAAGACATGTGTATAGCCGCTAATCCTACACTGGTGCAGTGCAGAAAGGCATGAGCATCTGGGGTTTTTGCGCAGCTGTGGTGAGGTGATCACGTACGTGAAACTGAACGGGATCTGGACGAGCGATCAAGACCGCTCTGCTCATATTCATCATGAACTGGTGGGCCAGGTTGTGCAGGGCGCCGAGTCGTCCTAGAGGGACGTGAGGGCGTCCAATGGAGGAGTAGAGAGTCACCTTGCAACTGCGAATCAAAATCTTGAAGCCATTCAAACAAGTTTGCCTGACCACTCATCCTGACTACCTCTTGCTGACTTTGCAAAATGTTCTGCAGGACAAAAAGCTGATCTTGCCAAAGAGAGCGAGAGGCCGGACTGAGTTCCGTAACCCTTGCGACTAACGAGGTTTGTGGGCTTGCAAAAGGCAAGCAGTCCATGATGGTAAGGGCCCGCACAGTGGTGATGCCAAAGAGCGTCAGCGGGCGTAAAGCTCCAGCCAGAGCTGCATAACAGATGACGTAGGCCCTCTTGTGGCGAGTGCAGTCAACTAGGTCAATCATAGTTTTGGCCGCTTCAGTTGCGGACCGAAGGGAGTTTTCCACTGCAGCAGGCTGAGAAAGTCGATACTGGGAGAGGTAGGCAGCCAGATCATCCGCTAGCTGCTGGTCAGGTGAAGTGGCCATCGGGCAAGCGGGACCAGGAGGAGACACAAACCAGGAAGACCAAAAAGAGAGCAAGAAAAAGGACAAAACACGACAACAAAACAGACCGCAACAAACAACGAAACAAACAAGGAGAAGAAGCAGAAAGGGCACGAGGAAGGAGTATAGAGCCGAAGGCACTACCTCCCCCCACGCACCAAAAAACAAGGGGGAGCAGAGAACACAGAAAGAGAACAAGAAAACGCAACAGGACAGGGAAGACCCGAAAAGAGTAAGGACGGCCAGCAAGACCAGCAACAAGGAGAAAAGTTGAAAGTGGGGATCGCTCTGCCTTGAGCCAACGGGTGAAAGGTGCCAAGCATGAACTCAAGCCGATTGACAGTCATTGACCATGGCTGATTGTGTGCACACATCCAAGGGTACTAAGGGCAATAGAGGCATACATGAGTCGCATTATTTTGGTCGGTATGGCAAGAACTGGCCGGGTGTGGCTTCTTTGAGCGCTTCCTGCGCCTAGCTAGCCGGCGGAGCCTTCGTCTCTTCGATCGTTTCAATCGCTTATCATAGGTCAGTTGGGCCTGAGCCGACAATGCGTTGGTAGTAGTGGAAGTCTTAGGGTAGCTGGCAGCGCACAACTTGCGAACTTGGCGACACCATCTCACGAATGCCTTCCACTGGCCCCGTTCTACTCCCGGCGCCCTGCTTGTAACTTGGCGGTACCTCCTCTTCCACCATTGGAAGTTGCCAGCTCCCACCTCAGTCCATCGTCGCCACTGAGTGGGAGTAGCCCAAGGCAGATCGAACTTCGGCTGAATTAAGCTAGCGCTAGATAGCAAAGAATATGGTCCTCTGCCAGGGGCAGATCGGCTCGAAAAATGAGGTACTCGTTGCTGATAGAAGAGGCGTGCTTGGCGCGCCATGGCTGGCATGATTGCAGAATTGTGCAGGGAGATGCCCATATTGACTTGCCTACGCGAGTACTGTAAATCGAAGAAACCATAATAATGGACCAAATTCCCCTGATGAAATAAACTTAAAGAGAGGCTGGGTAGCAATTGGAATGAGGGTCACGCCTTTCTGAACCAAAATCGACAGCGTAGCAATCAGCAAAGCAACCAATCCCTGTGAGACCTGAGGAGCAGCCAAGACGTATGAAGGCGTTGTTCAAGGCTAGGGTGGCTGGCTATTTTGACTCGCTGGATGCCAAACTCAGTCAACCTCCGTATCCAAAACGCCGTTCTACTGACGGGATCCAGGGAGAGGCATCATGAGGCTGACTTAAATAACATTGTGTGCACATGCAGTATCGCAAATGTGTCACAGGAACGCAGCATGGGTGTTGGTGACAGACCTCACACAAATTGTCACAATGAAAACGAAAGGCACTGCTTGAAGAGTAATAGAACAGTGCTACCCTTGCCCGGTGTTGCAGTTCTTCAGGGGAAGGTGGGCGCACTCTGTTATAGCCATACCTTGCCAGCAGTGTCGCAGTCACGCTGTGCTCAAAACTGCTTAAAGGTCGAATGGCAAAGAGCTGAGGTTGAGGCAGTGGAATTGGAGCCGGACGGTGGACCATAAGGGCCCTTTCTGCCCTGCGAAAACCCGCCATGGTGATCATATTGAGTTCGCTGAGTATGATCGTATGTCCACCAGGTCGTGGGGCCAGGCTCCTACACGGAGCTGCTGATGAAACGCCAACCAAGGGCAGAACTGCTCGAGATGCTCTTGAATTGCTGCAAGGGAGGCTGCGAAGAAGAAGGAGCAAAAGTCTCAGTTGCTCAGTATCCAGCTGGGAGAGTAGCATCTGAAGGCAGAGTAAAAGCTGCTGTCGTTCACGATGGTGGTCCTCGTCCATGGCAGGCCAGCAGAATCGCAGGCACGGCGTCGCAAAGCACAGGAAGAGGACGTATTAAATCTACGAAACCGCAGCTGTACCCTGTTGAAGCCTTTTCATAATTCCGGTAACCTGATCAATTCTCAGTGGTCCTTGAACAAAACACCATTAGAGAAAGAACCTTCACACAGGCACTTGTATACTTGTATACTTGTGTACTAGCATGCTTTAAGGCTGCGCTGGTGGATGAAGACAGAGGGTCAAGAAGGAGTCCAGAGGACCACTTCTAGCCCACGTGGCTTGAACCAAGGCAGCGCCATATAATCCACTGAAGAAAAGGGCTGTTGACAGCAGTTTACCGCAGTCAAGGAAGACCATAATGAACATTCACACCGAAAAAAGTCAAAAACAAAAGAAAGCTAAAACAAGAATACCGTACTCGGAAATGACCTATATAACCTTTTCCTCACTGAAGTACAATTGGAAAGCTTGTACACGCAAGGCACCAAATGAGAATTGGTTAGGGTGGAAAGCCACTTGTCCTGTTAACGAAAACTAAATTTCGTCAAAAGATCTAGTACTGTAAATTTAGCACGAGTGAAAGGCATAACCAAGGGTATCGGAAGTAGGCAGTATTACCACCCAAATGCCTACTTCTTTGCTCGCTTGGCGAGTCGTTGAAATTGCCGTTCGCTCTGCTGCGCAAAGTTGCGAAGGCGTTTGCGGGCTTTGGTAAAAATGTGCCCTGAGAGCATATTGTTTGTAAATACCAGGTGATTTCAATGGTATCACTTCTTTATGGGTAGCATCGAGCTCGTAAAACGTGTTAGACAAGGTTTTGAATCGAAACAGAGGAGGGTCAGTAACATTGAACTGAAACTTATGTTCCAAAAATTGATGTAGGTCTGGCACTAATTTCGCATCAGGTCCTGGGCTAAACCATATGCCATGGTGTAACAAGATCAAAGGCTCTATGATTTGGCGAGACTGGATAAACTGTAAGGTACTTCGCATGATAGTGGCTTCCAGGTTCTCGAGCTGCCGAAATACTCCTCCTGTAGGCCAATGTTCAGTGCGAGAGGGGGCCCAGGAGGGAAGAGAGTTTAACAAGGCATCTCGGGCTACAATGATATGCTTAGCGATCGTAGTGAGCTGTGGCGGGACGGGGCATGAAAGAAAACGCTCCAAGCCTTGATTAGAATCTTGAATAGACCTAGAGTTGAGAACACTAGCTGGCCAGTTTTTTAACACCTTTTGTGTCGCCGGAGCGATGAGATAAGGACATAAAAGGTCATTGACCATATTTCGTAGATCGAGAATGTGAGGGAGCGGTACCGAGAGTGGGGTAAGTCTACGCACCAACTCATAGTGTGCTCCTGTCATGTCAAGCTCAACATGCGTGAGGCCAAACAGTGCGACTCGCAGTTTTTTGGGAAGTGTGACTGCACTAGGGCGTTGGGCATAAATGCGACCCAGGCAGTCATACGCCGTGGGTCGATAATGAACGGTAAGCGACTTTGTGAACCTCGTAGTGACAGCTGCGTATTGTGCAAAGTACTCACGATAGCGTGGGAACTGGCGTAGAAGCTTAAAGGCCAGGTCGTTCGTGCCAGTAGTGCGCTCTGTTGCGCTATGATGATGTTGATGCGTAAATGCTAGAGTGAAACCCTGCTGTTGAAGTAAAGAGACGGGGAAACTAGTGAGCACTTTAGTATGCTCGACAAGCTCTTTGGTGAGAGCGTACTTGGATGCTTCCCCAGCGATATAGTCAGCTAGCACATTGCACTCTCTTGGGCGATAGGTGAGTCGGTAGGGCGTGGGAAAGGATGATAACACTGATTGTGCTGTTTCCAAAAAGGGGAGAATGTGTTGATTTCTCATTCTGCCTTGGTAATTAGAGTAATTGATAAGAGGCAGAATATCGCCCTGTATGTAGACCATTTCAACTGGTTGCGATGCATGCAGGCGCGATTTAGCAAGCTCATAGCCTATGCATGTGGCTCGAAGGCAAGCCTGGGCCTCTGCATATATGTTATCTGGGCATGGGGCAAGGGCTAGTGCTTCCCAATGAAGGATTTCGAAAGAGTTAGGGCAGACTAGCGAAGCAACGACTCCTGATCCCCCTTTTTGTGCCTTTCGGTGAGCAGAGCCATCGAACTGGATTAACAGAACAGCAAGTTCCGTAGTGGGCGCAATGGAAAGATATGTGTCAGGCTCAAGATCAGTCTGCGCCACTAGTTCAATATGGGTGCTCCCGCAGTTACAGTCTTTGGTGCGTAATTCAATTGCAGCAATTGGAACGGGCGACGTTAGTTTTTGAGTAATGAGCAAGGACAGTCTGGGATCGTCCTTAGAAAGGATGGCCAGTGTACTACCTTTTGGAATTGCCTTTCTAAGCACAAGGCTCTTAGGAGGGAGTAGAACGTCATCAGTCGTCACTACGGGCGGTGCAACTATCTCAATGTTAGTTGCATCGATGCAGCTTCCTTGACCAGTAGGTAGCGCAAAACTGGAGGCATCAATGTGTGCACTGAGGTAGCTAGGGAGACTCGTATACACCCTACGCGTCAATTCTAGGACATTGCTTTGGGTGGTACAATCACGGTTGACATTTTCGAGGTAAGGTTCAAGTGCTCCTTTCTCAAGTAGCATATGCCGTAAGTGAAAGACAATGAAAGTGCTAATCACACCTACTCATGGCACAATGCGCACGAGGAGAGGAAGGCGTCCCATTGGATACCCGATGCCTGTTCAACGGCCTGCAACTTGGTGTGCATCGGGGATGTGGTTTCTGGCATGGACTTGGATGATTTCGTTGTCCACCAGGACAGCTCATCCTCAGTTAATAGAAATTTAAACCAGGGATCAACATGGGCACAGCAGAGGTGACAGAGTGCGCCGTAAGCTGCACCTAGCGGGTAAGCTCTTGCTGGACTAGCACACCATGTGCAGGGGGCAGTTCTCGAGAAGTGCTTGCGCAACGGCATCCATGCGTCGCTATCCTCGGTCAATGCCCAACGTAGTACCGAAAATCTTGGCACATGGGGTATGGACGCTAAGGGCTGACCGGAAAGCCACTCGAGAAAGGGCAACTGCACTCCATGAGGCCATCCACTGGTAAGAATCCGTTGTTGCATATGTAGGACTGCTTTTTGTTGAAGCACGGGGATGTAGAATTTCTTGAGCATGGTATTGAATTTGGCCGCAAGCTTGCTATTGGGGAGATGTTCATCATATAGTCGGTATAGTTGCATTCGTTGCTCCATAGATAGGCACTCAGTGAGATTATTCCATAAAGTCATCACCTTTAGTGAGTACTGCGAAGATGGCAACGTAGGATCAATAAGCTGGTGTCCTTTACGGTGGAACAACCCAAGCACTGCCACTGCTTGCATAAGATGGGGGTCTAGCAGCGGACCGATTTTCAAGTATCTGGCTAGCCCGAGAAGGTGGACCGCAGGGAACCACTTTCGCTGTAGGACGAAAGAAAAAAGAGCAAATTTCATTTTTTGCAAAAAATAAAACAGCCACGGCCCAAGACCTTTTCTTCATGCGACGTTGAAGAAAAACGATCAAAACGAGAAAACCAATTTTTTGTTCGAAACAACATGAACGTCAGAGAGCCGAAATATCGAAGGTGGAATGGAGCGAAAACTGACGTTTGAAACGAGATGCGCCAAGACTGGCGTCGCCGTGCAAGAACCATTTTTTTTGGCCAGATAGTGCCTCTTGCACGCGGAATGCAGGTCACTGTGAGTCCTATAAGCTGCAAAAGGGATCAGAAGATCACCAATTGGATCCAGATGACAAATACATAAACCAAACCAAGCAACCCAAGCAAACCAGCAAACAAACCAACCAACCTGCCCAAACAAGCACAACCAGAACAAAAACCAGCCAAACAATCACGGTCATCTGGAGCTCAAGTGAAAAGAAACTATCTATCTGTGCAAAGGTGAAACGGGTGACAATCCGCACTCATGCGTCTTGGTAGTCAAAAAGCCAGATATCAGCATCTCAAGTCATCTTTACGATTCCCAGGCAAACTTCCATCGAAGATAGCCACCTTGAGTACCAGCCTGATTGCGGCCACCGAGCTTGCCAGTAAGAACTTTCACTTCTGCAACTTCGCACAGAAAGAAAAACCAAGCAATCTTGTAGCCGGCACAGTGCGAAAGAGCGCCAAAGTCTCCTTCTGAGAGCAAGTGCAAACAAACTTCTTCTTGATTTCCTGCGGAGGATGTAAGCCGACAATCATTGCAGCAATAGCTTGTCCTGCAGGGTTCTCTTGACTGGCCACTGTGAACTTGGCGCTATCCGGGGTGGTGAGCGCAAGGAGGAAAACCACCGAAGTGGTCTTCCCTGCACTAAAGAGGCCTTCAACTAGCAAAGACCTCTGCCAGTCAAGAGACTAACCATCATGCTCACAACTAACACCACCAAGTGCCCACTGTCTCTATCAGCCTCTATGATCTAAGTGCAGAAGGCACGATGTTGTTGCATTTCTTGTGGGGCCAGTCTCGTAATGAACATGGTCAGGAGCAGTCGGAAGCTCTCCAGCAATTCAGCATACCTGAGGTTCACGAAAGGAGACGTGGCACTTGGGAGGGGAACCGAGGACCACGGGCTTGTGTTGTGGGGTCAACTTCGCAACCTTCATCAACTGAGAGCCACTGACAGCAGAGTCTAGTCGGAACAAGTCCATCAGTAAGCAGGATGGAGGGTGTTCACTCAACTCCAGCCGTTCCAGTTCATCGGGCAAGCCAATTTGGGCGTCCTGAAGAAAGTCATCCAGCTTAGCACGGGTGATCAACCCTCCTACTCCAGGAAGGTGGGTCTGCACGCTTCACGTGTTTTGCCGCTTTGTAAGTTTCATTTCAGTCTTACCGTGGGCTTGCTAATGCACCTTCATGGAGTTGAATTTATTGTTCTCTTTCATTTCTCGCATGTGACCGCTGCCACGAGCACAAAAAGCGGCGCCTAGGAGAAAAAAATGTGTGTGCGCTCAGATCATTCTGGTGTGGAGCCCCTTCCATCTGTCCAGGAAGGATCCAAAGACTCAAAAGATAGCACCCTTCAGACCTTCAAGGCTTGAAGGGAGCTTCAAGGGGGGGCTTTAAGGGTAGCTTGAAGGGGGGCTTCAAGGGGGCTTCAAGGGGGCTTCAAAGGGGTTCGCCTTCGTAAAGGTTGAAGGGGGCTTAAAGGGCTAAAAGGGGGCTTGAAGGGGGCTTCAAGGGGGCTTCAAGGGGGCTTCGCCTTCATGAAGGCTGAAGGGGGGCTTGAAGGGGGTTTGAAGGGGGCTTGAAGAGCGCTTGAAGGGGGTGGATTGAAGGGAGACGTGAGAGGAGTCGCTCAAATAATTTTGTTAAAAAGAATCACTTGGTTGAAATTTTGTTTTTATTATTTCCCGGACCAATGGTTTTGATCGCAAAGCCCAATGTCAAATGTGAAATAATATCAATATCGATAAAATGTTGACATAGAAATAATATTTTAAATTTCCCGGCCCACTAGTGTTGATCGCAAAGCGTCATGTCAGATGTTAAGTCATACGAACATTGATGGGCTTTCAAGACAGTGATTCAATTTCACAGGCCCAACAGTTTTGCTTGCAAAATTTGATGTCAGATTTTGAATCGTGTCAGTGCTATTGAATTGTTCGCATAATAGAAGTACCATTGTTAAACTTTCCCGGGCCAATGGTTTTGATCGCAAAGCCCAATGTCACATGTTAAATAATATGAATAAATTTGTGATGTTGATGAAATTGATGTTAGATATTGCATCATCTGAATGAAAATCAATTCCTCACATGGATCGATAGGTTTTGTCAGCACAATGCTTATTGCGCAACGTGATGTCAGATTTTGAATCATTTGAATGATGTGAAATTGAGCATCGCTGAATTTGTTGACATAAAGTCAAAGTTAAAATTGGGTGGATTGAACGGAGACGTGAGAAGAGTCGCTCAAATGATTTTGTTAAAAGGAATCACTTGGTTGAAATATTGTTTTATTATTTCCCGGACCAATGGTTTTGATCGCAAAGCCCAATGTCAAATGTGAAATAATATCAATATCGATAAAATGTTGACATAGAAGTAATATTTTAAATTTCCCGGCCCACTAGTGTTGATCGCAAAGCTTCATGTCAGATGTTAAGTCATACGAACATTGATGGGCTTTCAAGACAGTGATTCAA
>VSDK01005868.1:283304-309002 GCA_009767595.1 Symbiodinium kawagutii
CGTGCAAACTGTAATCTTTTTGCCGTACTCGGTTGTCAGTCATGTCTTGGAGCCCGTTGCCAATTGCCTTCCAAAAGGTATTCTCTGGACTCCCTTGTGCTTGGAGCAGGAGCAGCTTGTGGTGACAGAGTGATTGCACACTAGGTACTTCTCGACGGATGAAAAACGGGGCTGGTATACCCTATCGCACCCCTGGTGCATGGCCGCTGTTGATTGATTCGCTTATCACTTTGGAGGGGGGCTGGGGCCTCCCTCCTTCTTTTTCCTGGCTGGTGGCGGCGCTGTGGCGCTTTATATCTTCGCACTCCTTTGTCAGTACGCTCACAGTTATTTCATTTTCTGTACGAAGCTGCAGACGTGGAGTATTTTTACTGGCAACTACTTGGTGGTCGATTGCGGGCTGATGTTCACTGCCGATGGGTGGTCGATTTTGATTCTTACAAAGATGAATCGAGATGCTGATGCCTGGCTCTTTGATTTCTGAGAAGCGTGAGTGCGGAGTGTCACCTGTTTCATTTTCAGTTTAGATGGATAGTATGATTCCAAGCGTGATCTCAGGATGACCTCGGTCTGGTTCTTGGTTTGGGTCTGGTTTTTTTGTTTGGCTTGGTTTCTGGTTTGTTTGCTTGTTTTGCTTGGTTGCTGGTTTGGTTTTCATGGTCATCCTGATATCTAATTGGTGATCTTCTGATCCTTTTGCAACCTTTCAGGACCCATAGTGACCTGCATTCCGCGTGCAATAGGCACTACCTGGAAAAAAATTTGTGCTGGCAGTCTTGTTGGGCTTGCGTTTTTGTGGCGCTGGTGACCGTGTGATGCTTTGGTAGCGTAATTGCGCGAGTGCTTGTTCGAGCGCTTGTGCGTCACGATGCTTCTTCTTCTTCTTTACTGCTGATGCGCGGACCACCCTTTGGGAAAATCGCAGTGTATAATACTTGTGCGCAGAAATGCAAAATCCCAACATTTCAAGACTTGATTGATCATTGGACTGGCGAGGGTGCGGGCATCCAAGTGGCAACCCCCCTTTCCCCTCGAGACTCCTGACGCAAGATGTAATTGTACTGGTGGAGTTGCGTGGGGTCCGGACAAGCAAATAAATGTATTTCTGGCGGATCATTGGGGCAATTTTTTTGCTAAACTGACTCGGAAACCACGACTCCGCATGAATTCCGCACAGGACATCAATATGGAAAAGTGTGTTTCGCCTGCGTTTCGGTCACATTTTGCATCTTCTTCTTGCGGAGTCGTCGCGGAGTCGGGCGGAGTCGGGGGGACGAAATGTAAGTAGATCTATTGAGAAACCATTGCCTCGTTCTGATGCTGTGCAGGCACAAGCTTTTCTTCATTAGTATGAAGCAGAGCGACCGCCATCTTTAATACCTTTTGTATTTCTCCAAAGGGTGAATGTAGGGAACTCTATGGGGGTTCCCACTGGGTCCCCTGGGCAGATTTTTGATCCATCATCGTAATTCTATGGGGGTTCCCAAGGGTCCCCTCGCTCACTTTCAGACTTTGTGTCCTCAGTTTCATTCGGATTTCATTTGGGTCTAACATTTTTCTTCGCGCAAGTTTGGGTTGAATATGCGTAATTCTACGGGGGTTCCCAAGAGTCCCCTGACCGACTTTCAGTCTTCTTGTGCTCTGTTTCATTAGGATTTAATATTTTTCTTGGCGGGGGTTTGGGCTGAATATCCGTGATTCTATGTGGGTTCCCAAGGGTCTTCTTGTCGACTTTCAATTTTTTCGTGCTCTGTTTCATTAGCTAATACTTTTCTTGGCGCGGGTTTGGGTTGAATATTCTTGTTGGGCTCCCTGCGTCGAATTCCATGTTCCGAACCTGTTCGAAGCCATTTTGAATGGTTCCAGTTTTGGAGGCTTCAAAGCAGGCGTTTTCCGAGGACAGATGGAAGGGCCTCCACAGTGCGCAAACACATGTTGCTTGAAGCGTGATACTTGGTGATGGATGAATGGCAAGCAACAAGACACAGATGATTGTGATTTCTTGGCAGCAAATTTGCGCGAAAGGTTGATGGGCCGTATGTCGTCCTAAACCGCAGCGCCCAAAACCGTAAAATTGCCCCAAAAATGGGTCCACTTTTGGGGCCAAAATGCGGACCCCAAAACGGGGCCCATCCTTTTGACAAATAAATTGCGGGCTCCATTTTGGGGTCCGCATTTTGACCCCAAAACTGGGCCCATTTTTGGGGCAATTTTACGGTTTTGGGCGCTGCGGTTTAGGACGACATACGGCCCATCAACCTTTCGCAAAAATTTGCTGCCAAGAGATCACAATCATCTGTGTCTTGTTGCTTGCCGTTCATCCATCACCAAATATCACGCTTCAAGCAACATGTGTTTGCGCACAGTATCTGTCCCTGGAAACCGCTCGCTTTTGAGCCTGCAAAATATGTTTAGGGCAGTTTGGTAACAATCTCTTCTTTTTGCGATTTTTGTTTTTCTGGAGGCGATTGGTTAGTCATTGCTCCCACGTGGCTGAGGGCGCACAGTGATGCAGGACCAGACCTGTCAAATCTGATGAATAAATGCCAAGCAACAAGACACGGATGATCGTGAGCTCTTGGCAACAAATTTTCGGGAAAGGTTGATGTCGTCCTAAACCGCAACGCAGAAATCGCAAAATTGTCCTAAAAATGACAGCTTCTTTCAAGCCATCAAAAGAAAAGGCGAAACTCCGCACTCATGCCTTCTCAGATGACATAGAACCAGGCATCAGCATCTTCTCCGACTTCATGTGATATTTTCTTCAATCATCTCAAGGACATCCATGGTGGGCTGGTAATTTTGTAGTGGTGGTGTTCGTGGTGTTGCTCATTTTTGGTATTGGCGGCGGAGACTTTGCAATATTGTTTTTTCCAGCAGCGCGCTGGCGATTTGTGCTGGTGATGTTGCCATGCTGGCAATCTTTTGTGCTGGTGATTTTGTTGGGCTTGCGGTGGCGCTGGTGACCGTGTGGTGATGCTTTGGTAGCGTAATTGCGCGGGTGCTTGTTCGGGAGCTTGTAGTAAAGCAAGCGTTGCGATGCTTCTTAATTTTCTTCATTCCTGATGCGCGGACCGCCCTCTGGGAAAATCGTAGTGTATAATATTTATGCGCAAAAATGTTAAAAAATCCTAACATTTCAAGAGTTGATTGATCGTTGGTCAACCCCCAGCGTCATCTGGAACACTTTTTGTATTTCTCCAAAAGGTGAATGTAGGAAATTCTATTCTTCAATTCTATTCTTCTTGCTTGGTTCTGTTTCAATGGTCATCTTATCCTCCAATTGATGATCTTCTGATCTCTGCGGCAGTCTTTCTGGACATATAGTGACCTGCATTTCGTGTGCAATAGGCACTACCCGGAAAAAAAATGAATGTAGGAAATTCTATGAGGGTTCCCACGGGGTCCTCTGGGCAGATTTTTGATCCATCATCGTAATTCTATGGGGGTTTCCAAGGGTCCCCTCGTCCACTTTCAGTCTTCGTGTCCTCAATTTCATTAGGATTTCGGTGGAATTTAACATCTTTCTTCGCGCAAGTTTGGATTAAATATGCGTAATTCTATGGGGTTCCCACGGGTCCCCTTGTCGACTTTCAGTCTTCTTGTGCTCTGCTTCATTAGGTTTCAACATTTTTTCTTGGCGGGGGTTTGGGCTGAATATTCGTAATTCTATGGGGTTTCTCAAACGTTTCTCAAACGTCTTCTCGTCGACTTTCAATCTTTTTGTGCTCTGTTTCATTAGGTTTCAACATTTTTTCTTGGCGGGGGTTTGGGGTGAATATTCGTAATTCTATGGGGTTTCTCAAGCGTCTTCTTGTCGACTTTCAGTCTTCTTGCGCTCTGCTTCATTAGTTAATAGAACTGAGCTGCGGAACACATCACATTTTCCGTTGCTTTCCATTCTGCTCCCAACAATGTTTTTCATTTTGCTTCACCGTGATCTGCTGCTTTGAATCGCGAAAAAAAAGAATACTGGTCAATCAACAATAACAAATGAAAAAAATCAGGCTTGACACTTGAACAATGGAGTGTAATCAAGTTTTAAAAATGTCGATCAAAACAAAAAGCAAGAGAACAAGGGAAGCAAGAGAGGGGAAAGATCAGGGAAGAAGGAAGAAAAGAAGAAAGCAAGAAGAAAGAAGAGAGATCAAAGAAGACAGAAGAAAGAAGAGAGGGGAAGAAGAAAAAAAGAGAGAGGAGAAGAGAAGAAAGAAGAGAGAAAAAAATGAGTGAGAAAGAGAGAAGGGGGAAGAAAGAAGAGAGAAGAGAGAAGAGAGAAGAGAGAAGACTGAAGAGAGAAGAGAGAAGACTGAAGAGAGAAAAGAGAAGACTGAAGAGAGAAGAGAGAAGAGAGAAGAGAGAAGAAAGAAGAAAGAAGAGAGAAGAAAAAAAACGAGAAAAAAACAGAACACAGAAAAAACAGATAGAAAAGTAGAAAGCAGAAAGAAGACGAAAGAAAAAAACAGAACAGGTGAAAAAGAAAAATAGAGCAACAAAAACAGAAAAAACAACAAGAAAAAAGAAGAGAGAAGAAGAGAGAAGAAGTGAGAAGGAGAGAGAAGAAGAGAGAAAAAAAAAGAAGAAGAGAGAAAAAAACGAGAAGAAGAGAGAAGAAGAGAGAAGAAGAGAGAAGAAGGGAGAAGAAGGGAGAAGAAGGGAAAACAAAAACGAAGAAAAGAGAAGACGAGAGAAAAACAGAAGACGAAAAAAAACCAAAGAAGACGAGAGAAGAAAAGAGAAGACAAAAAAAGACGAGAGAAGACGACAGCAGGCGAGAGAAGACGAAAGAAGGCGAGAGAAGATGAAAGAAGAGGAGAGAAGAGGAGAGAAGACGACAGCAATCGAGAGAAGACGAAAGAAGGCGAGAGAAAATGAAAGGAAGAGGAGAGAAAAGGAAAAAAAACATGGAAAAAAAACGGAAATCTGCAGTTCTTGTTGTGCCAGTTGGGTGCCTTGCTTTTTGATTTCCGCCCCAACTTACGCGTGATTGTGGAACGAAATGTTCACAACTGGGACACCGCGCCCTATCGGCGTGTTTACAAAAACCTATTAAATTAGTTGTTGGTTGATATGTTTTTTCAACACGTGTTTGTGTGTGTGTTGTATCCAATGATGCATGCTCCAGCTATAAAAGTCCGGCGTTTTTGATGGTAAATCACTATTTATTGAGCTGGTCAACCACTGGCGTTGGTTTATTAAACCATGACCTATTCCTAGTTAGTCACCAAAGATCATAAACCGGTGTTAAACATTCTTGGTCATGGTGATGCAGTTGCAATCAGTTGGCCTCACCTGGGTAGTATCTCTTTGTCTCACATATCACTCTACATTTTGTTCCGCCGCACATTTTCCCAAGTGTTCCACCATTTTTTGGTAGATCCATGTGTTTCCCAATATTTTTTGCTTGCCTTTTGCTTTTTAAAAAACTGGCAGTGGGATTCATGGGTGAGCAATCTGTTTCTTGTTCCTGTCCCGCATGAGTTCGTACGTGGCCATTTTTGTACCATGTCCAGTGCGTTGCAATTTTTTTCGAACAAAAACATATTTTTGTGTGGTAAAACGATGGTCAAAATGCTCATGGACAAGACACCCGCGCGGCTGTCCATTTTTGTCTTTATTCAGGATGTCCAATCGTTTTTATTTCACACATACCGTTTGAACTCAGAGCGTCTCTGCTGGACAGCCATTTCGCCATGGTTATGTTTTTTCTAATATCTTGTCACAAACGGTTGACAGAGATGGGAGAGCTTCAAAACGTCATAATGTTTCCACAGAGGGGCCACTGCCACATTTTGTCGTAGAGCCTTATGTTGATTCTTGATGCAGAGAAGAGGTTGACTGTGTGGCACCAAGATGGCATGGCATGCGCATGTGATACGCAGAACGATTCATGTGATGCTGTCAGAGATGCCTGTCATCAGAGGATTATCGAACATAGATTTCCAGTTATTCGCTTGACGTGGGATATGGTTCACAAACTGTATAATGTCACAGAGTTGAGCACGTGCATTGTGGCACCCATGTATTTGAATGGGTGTTGGCAACCTGTCCAGTGAATTGTTCATAATATTTCCGTTTTGTGAATCTCTTTGGCCCCCCTCGGGAACATTTCATATTCTTTGTAAGAAGGTTGTTGTGACATGCTCAAATGGAGTCAATTCAAACAGCCACAATAAATCACATGCTAGCTGCTAGCAGCCGGCCTCAGTTAAAGGTTAGCAAAACACATAGGGTGGGTGCGTTTCTGTTTCTAGGTTCGGAGTCGGTGTATCAAATAAGTAAAACAATTGCTCTCGGTCGTGCTTGGCATGCATTTGTGCCCACAGGTCCAGCTACTCATAGCTTCACGAAAACGCTTGTTGATTTGCCAGAGACCCATTGATACGACTCCTTGATACTACATTGGCACTTGCGCAGAGTGATGTGAGCATTCCAGGCAGGCTATACCTTTCCAAACATCAAAATAGTCTTCATGCAACTGCTTGCTGGTTGTGAAATCATACCACAGGTTCATCTCCAAGCCTGGCAATTTTTTTTTTGGATATTCTGTGTGTTGTCATTTTCCTCTCAGCCATGGCGTCCTACAAATCCACGCTACGATTCTGTTCTCACCTCAGCCCTGAGGATAGACAAATGCAACACATGAGCAACCGACACAGCGTGTCAACAGCACTCATGGGAGAACCAGAGATCCATTTGTGCCTGAGACTCATCCCACCCCCTTGTTGATCACTCGAGCACCTGCGCAGGCCCTGAGTGCAACAACTCCAATTGGATGATGGGCAAAAACCAAAATATGGACTGATGTCCACCCGTTGCCGCGCTTCTCGCAATGGGTTCGGCCCCTTCACTTCTTTGGGGCTTGGTGATCGATATGAAAAGGGGTGATGAACAGAACCCAATACAAAATCATCAGAAATCCCAACGTTGTCGGGGGGTTCTGGAAGGGACTTGTTGATGCCAGGCTTTGGTTGTGCATGTCAGCTCTTCTATGCAACCTTTATGAACTGATGATGACTGAATGCACTTGGTGAGAGGGTAGAGTCAGTTTGGAAGCTTGTACGAGCACGCACCGACTGTGATTGCGTGTGGAGTCTCCGTGTAGGAATTGGTCTTTACGTGTAAAGTTTGCTCCAAAGTTGAGGCAAGTTGCAGAGATGGTTTGTCTTTGTGGTTGGAAAGTTCTTCTGGTAACACCGATTGTCTAGTGAATCTGTTGGAGCATCACTTGGTCAGGTGGTGTCCATGGAGGCGGGACAAGTTGTGATTGAAAGGTCTTTTGATCATCCAAGACTTTGCGGTTGGCAGGAAAAAGATGAATCTGGCAATCAGAAGAGAATAGAAGATCTCTGCGTCTTTCGACACGACGTTCTCTTTGTGGCCAAGGACACGCCGTGCCGTTGGATTTTCACCAAAGTTGTGCTCACAACCGTGTTTCACTCATGTCAGGAGTCCATCATCGTCATGCCTGATGTGATTCACGATCCTACTCTTCCCAGGGTCAGGGAAATGTGGCAAGGATTCAGCTTTGCATCGTTGACCCTTGTGGCATGTTCAGCATAAAGGGTTCAAGAGTAGTGTTAGAAGCTGTTTTGTTAGATCTTCAGAATTCTTTCCATCACGTCAGTATCTAGTGTTGTGTGAGTGTTGTGTGAGTTTTCTGTCACAGTCATGCTTTCCATCACGTCAGCGTGTCATATACAGCCCTGAAGCACGTGCAGCATGCAGGTTTATGACTACGATTGTCATGTCTGCGGTCATAAACAGGCCGGTGTCCTGGATCACATGTTGCCGGAAGCGAGTGGCCCAAGTGGCCCGTTGCCAAGGCCGTGTATTACCGGCTGTCGGAGACGATTGTCAGCGATGCAATGGCCATCATCTATGTTTGCTGCAGGCAAACCCGATTTTTTCCGATGAAACAGTGTAGCAGTTTCATCCAGTTGTGTTTGCACTTTGTTTGTGACATATGGCATATTCGCTTTGCACTTGACGTAGAAGGGCTTGTTTCATTTGGGGACTGCGCTACTCAGTACAAGCCGAGACCCAACAGCGTCTCCTCGAGGTGCTCCAACTGGCGCACTGAGGGCAAAGAAGTTTGGTGCCAAGATGACAGCTGTTGCAAGCGTGCTATTCCTTGCAGTTCATGGGAGTCATGAAATAAATTGTCAGTGGTGGTGACTTGATATTAGACCTCCCATTATACAAGGGTCTTTTACCATTGTGCTCTTTCCGTTTTCGCAGCTGCTAGCTTGTTTTTTCCTGCCGCACTCTGGGTTCATACTTCTTTGAAATGCTTACATGCTGTTGCATGGATGGCTTTCGTGTGCCTTCATACCCTTTCATTTCTCGGCAGATACGGTGCTTGAAATCCAGTTTTTGCCTTGCCTTCCATTTGTCAGCGGTTTGTTGGTGCCTTGCGACTTGGAAAAATGACTTTTGGCCTCGGTGTTCTGGCTGGGTCGGATGGGTTTGGGCTTTCAGTTGTAACTTATTCTCTGGTCTTGCGGTGGCTGCAGGAGATTGATTTCACCCATTTGTATCCTCTTCCTCACTTGTTCCTGGTTTTCTGTGCCTTTGAGACACATGATATTGGGACTCTCTCTCTCTCTGATTTGTTTCCAGCTAACTATCACCTACATGTCAAGTTCTCACTGCGGCTTCGGGAGCTTCTTTTGTATCTACCTTTGTTAGATGCGACTTCGTCATGTTGCACCCCTAAGGTCCAATACTCCATCCCTCACACAGAGAAAGCTGCTGAACCCCAGATCCCAGAGCTGGACGACAAAGCAATGGAGGAAGACGACCTGAAGAAGTCGGACTGATGCCGAAGAATCAGAGAAAAAAATGTCTGGGAACTGCGGGTGGGTGAAGGGTTGTGCTTCGCGAGACTTGAAGCATCATCTCTCCGGTGCGGGATGCAGATTTCAGTGATGAAGCGTTTTCTGTTGGACACTGAGACTTTGAAACCTGCTGGCCTGATTGGAAAGAGTCTGAATTTCGACATATTCTGACTGATCTTAATCGAACCCATCAGTCGAGCAGTGCCAACCCCTTTGACCACTGCCAGGGGAGCCCTTGTATTGAGGGTTTCACGACCACTCATTTGAATCCTCACAGCACTGCCTATCAGTTGAAAGTTGAAAGGAGTTGATTTCAGCCTTTCCTGCGACGGCCCAGAGGCTGCTCCAAAATGGAGCAGTTCCGGCAGTAGCTTAGACAGTGCAAAAGAGATAGCTCATGGTGTTCCTCAAAATTGGATTCCTGGATTGGTCCAAAAAAGCTGGCAACAAATGGAAGCTAGATATGTTTTCTCCTAACAGTTTCAGCACCAAATACAGAATGTTCCGGATTTGAATCATGCTTGGATCATAGTACTGGTGACTTTTCCTGAAGAGGCTACGATCACCAAAGAGTCCAGAATCACATCCATCCACATTCACGAACGACGCAACCAAAGGACAGGTGAGTCATATGTATATAGGTATCCATATACCATGTGGCATACTGGTTGCGCCTATGGAATGAGAATATTTACATTTGATAATATACAGTATACGTATACAAACAGATGATATAATGATGCTATATTGGATATTAGATGAAAGTATATACATACAAATGAATCCCTCTCTCTCTCTCTCTCAATAGATACGTTTGAATATCTTTCACATCACAGCCATCTCTATCTTCTATACATTCGAGGTCTTCGCCAGGGAAGGCCCCGGCTAGAGCCGATGTTTCCTGCCAGTGGAGCACCACCGTGGGCTGGCAGCTCTGGAGGCGGAGATTTACCGATTGGTGACCTCTGGGTTTAACAAACCATCCATCTTGCCGCGATTAGGAGATCAACTTCCTGAGCTTTCTACCTTCTTTTACCCTCAGGTGATTAGAGTTTTTGTATTTTGTTGAAAAAGGAGTTTTCTTGTTGATTATGAAGCTACCTTTTGTTGAGTATGTTGGTTGGTTTTGCATACTGGTGACTTTCTGTCGTCTGTACGAGGCGACCTTTTTGTGTTGTTGTTGCTCTACCAGTAATGTAACACGTTGCGATGATGTAGTTTTCATCCTTGGACCTATTGCAACAGTTTCTCAGGCCACACATCGCCACCCTTTGCTCGTGCACCGGGCTATTCTTCTCCGCAATGTCGCTTGGCAATCGCAATTTTCAGGTCGAATCTGCAGAATCTACAACGATGCTTCGACTGGCTGTCACAAACGTTCCTTTTTTCAGACACACAACGTCTGCTAGTCTCTTGAGTCCAAGAAACAGCTCGGTGCTTTTTTTGGAGGCGCTCACTTTGGCTTTTCTGTACTCTGCTAAAGAATTGATGGGTGTCCCTGAAAGACAAGCGTAGCAGCCATAGCATGTGCAAGTTCATGGGGGTGTCAGCAATACCCATCTCACCTTCCATTCCCCGGGGCACGTGACTTGCAAAAATAAAGCACCAGTCAGTCAACTGCCCTTGATATTCAGATAAAGTGTCTTTGAGTGCAACTTGCTTGTAAATGTTTTTGGGAACTGCGGATGCTCCGAGAGTAAAAAGGGATGGGGGACTTAGAGAAATCCAGAGCATGATTCGGAAACTACTATTTGCTGTGCTGTTGTTGCTCTACCAGTAATGTAACACGTTGCGATGATGTAGTTTTCATCCTTGGACCTATTGCAACAGTTTCTCAGGCCACACATCGCCACCCTTTGCTCGTGCACCGGGCTATTCTTCTCCGCAATGTCGCTTGGCAATCGCAATTTTCAGGTCGAATCTGCAGAATCTACAACGATGCTTCGATTGGCTGTCACAAACGTTCCTTTTTTCAGACACACAACGTCTGCTAGTCTCTTGAGTCCAAGAAACAGCTCGGTGCTTTTTTTGGAGGCGCTCACTTTGGCTTTTCTGTACTCTGCTAAAGAATTGATGGGTGTCCCTGAAAGACAAGCGTAGCAGCCATAGCATGTGCAAGTTCATGGGGGTGTCAGCAATACCCATCTCACCTTCCATTCCCCGGGGCACGTGACTTGCAAAAATAAAGCACCAGTCAGTCAACTGTCCTTGATATTCAGATAAAGTGTCTTTGAGTGCAACTTGCTTGTAAATGTTTTTGGGAACTGCGGATGCTCCGAGGGTAAAAGGGATGGGGGACTGAGAGGAAAAGCTGAGCATGACCATCATGATTTGATTTCATGTAAAAAATCATTGCATTTTTCTAGCTTGAGAGCTGTTGAGGACAACCAGTGACACACTGCGGGTTTTGGCAGACAAATTCTGGAATGAATGGGGCCATCCAACCTTCAACATGCAACCATTGGCCATGAGAAGACTGTGGCAATGTTGCTCGCCCTGGCAATCGAACTTGTTTGTCCAGGCTATACACCTTCAAGGCCGTTTTGGGGCGCCAGGGAGGGGACAGTGCGCATGTCCATCTACAGCCGCATGGCTGCTGAAGATCTTTACCAATTTGGGACTAAATATTTGGACATCTTGGTATGAAAGAAACCTGCTGTTTTGAGGGTCAAATGGGTTTTGACTCACTGTCACTAGCTTTTTGCCATCAAAGATTCTTCCTCGAGGCTGCGTTTTTGGCAATGACCACGAGGATGGATCAGGGGGTAGCCCTTGTAAAGACAGCTCTGAAAGCTTCAGGCTGGCTCCACATTTGAATGGCGGGCCAGTTTCCCAGAGGGTGAAATGGGACAAGAGACTGGTGCAACTCCTTCTGTTGTTTGTTGAGGTTATTGAGAGCTCCAGATGCTTCCAGTCAATGGCCGAGAGATGTAGGGCGGGGTCGAATCTGTCCCTGAGACCATAGTCTGACTTTGGGAACTGGTTGACTATTCAGAGATAAGCAACAATATCACGATGATTGCTGATACATGGTTGTGAGCACTCCATCATCAACTATTTGCAATATTTTACTTATCAAGTTCAGCAATGATCAGACACTCTATCAGTCTAGTGACCAAGCATTATCAAAAATTGCTCCTGGTAGATAGTTGTCAGCCCCAGACTCAGCAGCTACTGGGACCCAGGCCGAGCAAGCCTGCAAAGTGGTCCTCTAGGCCTGTCCGGATCAGCCCATGCTTTTGGATGTCCAGACTTGGTGGATTGCATGGTTTTTCCCATCCAAGTGCTTGACGTGAAACTCTAAAAATCATTTTGGCTGCTCAACACTGCAACAAATTTTCCAGTCACCAGCTGATGTTTTTGGCAAAAACATCAAGAGCCGACTGTTGAGCATCTTGGAATTAAGACTCAACTGATGATTGTTGATGCTCCACCGAATCACCTGAATCAAAGTCTTTGCATGTGCTGACTGAGGTCTGAGGGATATGATGTGAGATTTTTTCATTTCGGTGGATTCACGCGGATCTTGCTGCATATCTGGTTCAGAACGGTACACACGGTTCTGTCCAACGGCCCAACCATGCCATTTCTTGAGATTCAATGGATCAGTTTCGGGGTACCATTTCTGGACATGAGCAATGCGCGGTACCGCTTACACCAGCTGGGTTTTCATCCTTGCGATGTGTCAGGTGGCTCTTACAGCGTGAACAGCCTGATCTCCAATGACAGCGGGTGCCTGCTGAATTTTCACAGCTGGACCGGGATTCATCTCTTGCATTGCGATTGCCTTGTGTCGCAGGCCGGCTGTAAGGGACCCCTCCTCAGCGACGTGAAAATGAAGACGTGGAAACTGAGGGCAAGAAATGTCCAAACTCAACTGAGGTCGTTCATGGTCGGTCACAAGGTCACAACATGTTGCAACAAGATATCAGTCGATTTGTGCGGGTCAACTGCAACGGGTTTTGCATTGCACTGGGGAGTGGATGAGATTAACAAAAGAGAAAAACAATTACCACACAGTACCAGTGCAAAAGGATGACAACGGACACGACATGACAATTTCTTGTTCTAGTTGCACAGCCACGGTTGCAGTCATCAGTATTATGGTTTGACTGAGCCATTGAACATGCTAGCACTTAAATTCTTCGTCAGGTGAACTCTGCCTGGAAAAGCTCACAAGATTTTGGGTCATTGTTCTAGGTGGTCCTTGGAATTTCACAAGAAATGTGCTTGTTAGTGTCATGGCACCAGGATGGCCATAGCAGCGATGCTTAGGCTCCACCTACGAGCACAGGCTCAGTTCTTGCTGGACAGGCTTGGCAAGCAGGGAGTCCACACACTTGGTTGAAATGTTTTTTTATGTTTTGCATAACGGGCTCTGAAATACTTTCAGAACTTTGGATGGTTGAGATCAACTAGAAAAGGTTTCAAGCCCGGAAGTCTTGAACTTGCTAGCTTTGTTTCTGCTCTTTTGCTAAATTTGTCAGTTGTGGAGGTTGCGCCCATACGTACTTGTGTGCAGTGTATGTCAATCCCCTAAACCATGGGTGCCTGTACATTAACGCGCATGCATTCACATTTGCTTGAAGGTGCTAAGCATATGGGCACAGGGCCAATTTGAAATCGCAAATTCTTCTGTGGATTGATACCATGGCCAGGTGTTACAAGCTGGTCCGTCGATATCCAGAGGCTGCGAACCACAGTTGCAAGCCATACCCGGAGGACCTTCCAAGGGAAATTCTGCTAATATGCGATGGCTTGGAGATGCTAAGAATTGGCCACATGAATCATAGCACCAAGATATCAGGCTGGGCGGCACGAACGTCTCAACATACCGTGGGCCGAGGGTCACTGTATTGTGATGGTTCGAAGGTTGAGTACAGCATTGAGAGCATGGGTCCATTCCTGTGGATCCAACGAGTATCGGGACATGAAACCAGGTCCCCTGCTCCTCACCAGGTTGGCCAACCCTGCCCCACCTGGGCATGGGCCATCCAGGACTGGGGCAAGCACAAACAGCTGCAGCGCCTGCGGCTTTGTTTGGCAGGAGACTTTCTTTGGTGGAGTGGGTTGGGTCTGGGTCTATGCATGGGGCTTGTCCTGAAGCCGAAAATTGTATCACTTTTGGAAACAACAACCATACCAGCTTGACTTGGGAAACACCCACATTGATACTGTTGGATGGCAATCAGATTAAGAGGAATGGGTGTATCGGAGTAGATAAGCCTCCAAGTTACACACTTCCCGACTTGACCCATCAACAATAGCTTATCGTTTTGCCAAAGGTAACTGCTGAATATTGTTAGCACATCCTGAAGTCCGGAAGCAGTGGCACTTCCTGATTGCGAAAGAAGGCTGAACAGAGGTTCTTTTCTGCTAAACTTGGCGCATCGATGTTGTTGATCCAAGTTTGCAGCCTGTCATGTGTGTGTTGTCGCGGTGGCAAGGATGCTGCGGTCTCCCCCGAGCTCCTCCACTGAGGCAGTTCTTGGAACATGTTTCCAGATCCAAAACAAAGATGCTGTGTGAAGTTTTTGCTTGCAAAATCTCCAGGAAAAAGAACATTTCAAGTGGAAGCTTTTGCTCTTCGCAAAGCTTGGCCCATGATCACCGTTCGAGAGTTCTAAAGAAACATGTTTCTATCGGCACTGAGAAAGGACGTATTTTGGATTTAATTGGGAATTGCAGGGGGGACCACAATACTTGGGGAAATGGACCGAATCCAAGTCTGTGTGAGAGCTGCATGCCACTTTGGCAGCCACCAGGTAGGCTTCCAAGAGAGATCTGCTTCTGCTGCTCGCCACTGAGCTGGGTGGACTTTGGACTTGTGCGTGTTGGTTTCTGTTTGATGAACTCTGACATGAACCAGCCATTCTTTCAAGAGGTTTTTTGGGCGGAAGCAGAAAGATCTGTTCTCCAAGGTTTCCAAACCCATATGGATCATTGAAGAGGCCGCATTGCTTGCCAAGCTTCCATACAGTGGGCGTGTCTATGGTTGGCACCACAAGCAGTGGTCACTCATTGAAGGATGATGGCACTATTGCTGCCCTTGAAGTTTGAAGAAACCAGGAATCCCAAGTCCCTTGGTATTTCAAGCAGAAAGAGAACTGCGAGCATCCCCAAATCCTGTGTCAAGATGTGTCAAGGCATTCAAGACACCAGCAAACAAATGAAATCAAATAAAATCGAATGGACAAGTGAAAGACAAGCAAGAAGAAGCAAGCGACGAGGTCTAAATTCCACAAAACTCGCAGACAAACGACAAACAACAGACAGGTGGGTGTCAAGTCGCAGGCAGCTGTTGGAGACGAACTCAGCCACTGATTTTTTGGGGCATCCAGAAGTATGAAGAGGGGGGTGGCCTCCACGGCCATGGACGGCCAGAGGAATTTCTGGAAGCTTTTGATGAAGTGCGAAACCTTCTTACTATTTATCATGCTCGATTATCGATGATACTGCATGAATCCTAGCCTTCGCCAACTTCTTATTGATCATGCATGTTTGTCAACGATACTCATTAGCCATAATTCTTGTTACTCATTATTGCTTGCTTGGATTCTCATTACTACTATACTATCATCGACTATCATTGACTATCATCATCATTCTTATCGTTCATCATCATTATTACTATTGTTACTATTCTAACTATTATTGGTATGGGTTTTATGGTTATTAAATTACTATCATTATTATTAGTATTATCCACCATCATGATTATTACCATTATTATTATCATCCATCATCATTATTATCATTATCATTATTATCATCATCCATCATCATTATTATCATCAGAATTATTATTATCATCCATCATTATTACTATTATCATTATCATTATTATTATTATTATTACTATTATTATTATTATTATTGTCCATCATCATTATTATTATCATTCATTGTACTTAACATGATTCTCCAAAATCATTCTTCGCGTTGTTGGATGATTCAGGTAACTCCGGTCCCGGGTCGCTTCAGTGGCCAGGTGATTAACTTCGATGCCACAGAGGAGGAGGCCGACGCTCCGGATCGGTGGGAACGACCACATGGGGTGTCCGGTGGGATGGGGTGGGATGGGGCTGGGATGGTTATACACCTGGGCATTGGGGACCCGGCAACCATTCTGAGAGCTTCCCGGGAAATCGTGGATTTGGGTAAAATTTTGACTCTTTGGATTCTGGTTCTACTTTTTTGACGAGTGGCAACCACAGCAATTTGTTTGAACAGTTTGGTATTGCAAAAATGAGATGAAAACAATATGACATTCTGATACTGTAGTTGATCAAGTCCATAGGCCGACCAAATCTGAAACTTTGGAGGGGCGCACTATGGATCACTAGGGCATGTGCAGAGGTATTCAAAGCTAAAATCTAGCTTTTGGATTGAACTGTTGCTTTTTAAACTACCAGGGCACCTCCCCACATAGTCCACGGGTTTGAACACCTCAAGCGAGAACTTGTTACCCTTGGTGGCTGTCGAACCGCAGCGCTGCTCAATCTGCTGCTCAAGATACGGAAACAGAAACATCTCAGAATGCCAATGTGTTCGGTGTACTCTGCAGTGTCGGGTGAGGCGCTGGCTCTTGTAGAGGAATATGAAGGCAAAGCTGCAAAAGAAATCAAGCAGATCATTGCAGCTCAGATAGGTGTTCCCAGATTTCGACAGAGGTTTTTGTCAGAGGATGGGGGCTCTGGAATTCCGGACGATCATGTGTTTACTTCGGAAGTGGTCAAAATCCAGCTGGTGCTGTTGGAGTTTTTGCCGTCAAACACCTCGGAAGATCAAAAGATGATAGCTGCAGCCAGGAACAACGACTCCAAGGAGCTTGAAAAGCTGCTCCACGAGCCTCGCAGTCCCAATATCATGGATGCAGCTGGCAAGACACCGCTGCACCATGCGGCTCAAAATGGACATGTTGAGCCCGCACGGCTGTTGCTTGAAGCAGGTGCAAGGAAAGATACCCGCCACCGACGAAATGACGGTTGGACGCCTTTGTTCTTTGCTGCTCAGAATGGGCACATTGCAGTTGTGCGGCTGTTGATTGAAGCTGAAGTTGACCTGAACTTGGCCGACACAGATGGAGCCACACCTTTGTTCTTTGCAGCTCAAATTGGGCAAGTTGAAGTCCTGCGGCTCTTGATTGAGGCAGGTGCTGACAGCGGACAAGCCAAAAGCACGACTGGTGAGACACCTTTGTATGTTGCAGCACGAAATGCCAAGGTTGAAGTTGTTCGTCTGCTGCTTCAGCCGGGAGTTGACATTGATGCCGCTTTACCTGCCACGGGAGTCACACCTTTGTACATTGCATGTGAGCAAGGCAATGTCGAAGTTGTTCGCTTGTTGCTTGATGCTAGGGTTGACGTCGACAAAGCAACAACAGCTACTGGAGCCGCACCGCTGTATATAGCAGCTCAGAACGGTCATGCCGACATTGTTTCTTTGTTGATCCAGGGTGGTGCCGACCGAAGCAAGGATTATGCAGGTGCAACGCCGCTGGACATAGCAGCTTTCAAGCGCCATAAAGATGTCGTCGCCTTATTGAAACATCTCGACACCATCTGAGCAGTGGTCACTTCCATGCACGCTGAATGGTTGTTGCTGTGCGGATCATTCTGCTTGGTTTGCTCTTTGGAGTTTCAACTTCACTGGAAGCTGTTTCCATGGATCCAAATTGTCGGACCCTGTGCAGATGGTTTTCTGAATTGCTGACTGTGCAGTCTTAGTAGGTCAGTGCAAGCATGTCGCAAAATCCGGCCGACCAGTAAATCAGCCGCCCCCGCTTGTTCAGCTATTTCCTTCTCCACATCATGATGCATTGGTCATTTATGGGATGTTCTCCTGTGGTACAGGGTTCGCAACCATTCTGGAAGTATGTCACTTGCTGCAGGTGCTAGCTGTGTGACATCAGGATTAGTTGGGGTTTGTTATACTTGCTTGTAATTCTATCCTTTTGTTGGTTTGTTATACCTGGTTGATTGGTTGTTTTGTATGGATTCGTCATGGTCTGAGCCGGAAATGACCGCATCTGGGTCGGACATTCGGTATCGATTTTGGCCAGGCGGACTACGACAGCTTGGAGACCTCCTGCCACCCCAAGATGCGGGGTGCACCCAGAGATCCCGTGCGGAAGCAACCAGTGACAAGTGCTGAGTCCCTGGTGTGTTGAATCCTGGGAGGTTCTCAAGTTTTATGGAGATGATTTGGAGATTTTTTCCAATGTTCATGCTGACTTTCTGGAGTTTGAAACATTTGTTGAGGAAGTAAAAGCACCTCGAGAAGGAAGGGTTTTTGACATGGAATGCCTGGGATCCGCATGTGAGGTTTACCGGTTTACCTTGGAAAAACTCGTACGGAATCAAATAACGACACCCCGAAGAGAATGACGGAATCGTTTCAGCGGTCGAACCTGAAGAAACGACAGGACGAGTTCCGGCTCCTGTGTCAATTTGCAATTTGCATGATGGGTTTTTCCGCAAGGCATGTAAAACAATGAGGAAAAACATCTGTGACGCTGAAAGGATATATACACTTATATCATTCTAAATGTTTTATTTTCGATTTCCTCAGCTGCTCCCTTGAATGCTGTTTGGCTGATCGGAGGCGTTGGGAACCCAATCTTGAATGCTCTCAGATAGCAGAAGTATTTACAGATTCCAGCGATGTGCAGTGCCGCAATCCACTTGGAGTCAAACCGCTCCAATGCCAGGTTCTTGGATCAAAGCTCCCAGCTCATGGTTTTGTGTGACTTATGATAGGAGTAGGACATGGTGGCTAAAAATGGAAAGAATATCATCAATTGATGATATAAGATTAGGAATGGACAATCATAGACAACAATGCCCGAAAATGCTTGCTAGTGCTGAACAGTGGTGAATCATCCCCGTATTGATTATTATGATCATACAGACCCATGAAATTGGGTGTCAGTTGGACATAGCAGCACTGCGATTGATAAGCTTCCAGCATGTGCAGCAGGATGCAATATCTGAGATACTACCACTAGTTGATGAAGCCACTAGTAGTGAAACCAAACACATCTTCTCTTGAGCGGTTATCTAATTCCACTACTTGATGAATGTGCCACAGACTGGAATGGCATCTTGGGGCTCCCCAGGTTTCCGAACGGACTTCTTGGAGGTTGTGTGTTGTGGAACTGCACAGAGGAGGACGAGGGCCAAAACAAAGCGACCACGCCATCGTGAAAGGAGCGGATGCCGCTCGGACCATCGCTTTCTGTAATTACTATTCCAAATTATGGTCACTTTGGGGGGAGTAAATTCGTGTATGATATTTGATGCGCAATACAGATTTTAAGCACCAGAAGTACTGCTACTAGAAGTTTAACGATAGTGACCACAACTATGCGTTGAAACTGTAGCTATGCAAGAAGAAACAGAGATAACACTTGTGGTCAAAAAGCTTGCACCCTGACTTATGTTTGTCGAATCTGATGGGAATCAGACATTCAAAAAGTCAAGAGTAATGTTCTGTTTGGCTGAAGAAACTGCAGATGTCCTGATGGACATGATCACGGGTTGTGGCGCGTTTTACTCACACTTTTGGCTGTTTTTGGGAATAATGTGTTAGGAGAGGTGTTGACAACTTGGCTAAGATGTGGACAGACTGCATGAAGCATTTTTGGTAACGAAAGCTTGCAACCTAAGCCCTGCAAGAGCCTCGAAAGGTTACTGGGATGGTTGCAACATGCTTGCAGCAGGTTCCAACTGCTGTTTGGTACTCCAAAGCTTTGCCCAGGACGGTGGGTGAGTCGTGCCAACGTGACACGCCGAATCAAAAGATTGGGCATTTGTCAATTGCCTGTGGCCATTGGAAGATCATGGAACCCATGGGAACCCTTTTTTTGGGACTGGGATGAAAATATTGGTGGAAATAGAACACCAATGCTAGATCGCAGCGCAAGTATATGCGGTATTGAGATTGCAATAGGGGCATCCAAAAGGAACAAGAAGTAGGAATGGGCAGACACTTTGTCCTTCCTGGTATCACTGGTTGGACATGAACTTGAGTATTGCAAGTTAATGAACCTGCACACACTTTCGGGTGTCTGGCCCCCGGCCGCCTGCAGATTTCAATGCTTCTGAACGCTCTGTCACCAGTCAGCAGACCATGCAAGAAACAGTTTCTCATTCCACAAGACAGCGTATCTAGCATTTCACAACTCGCAGTGCTGTTTTTTCCTTCCCACAAGCAAAAGGTTCGTTTTTCAAGATAGAGGGATCAGCATGTTTTTCCTAAACAAAAGGTACACAGCTCACATCTGTGTTTCTCTTCCGGCAGCTGAAGCACCAGTGCACCATGTCCTTCCGGGAGACAACGCCCTTGCTGTCTGATGGAGATCTTTCAGCTTGGACACCGAGAGATGGCAATCCGGAGGTTATTTGTGTGGGTTTGATGCGTACAGGACTGCAGTCTTTGCACAGAGCCTTTTCGATTCTTGGATACACCAACATCTACGATCAGGAAAGAATCTCCCACAGCTATGAGCTCTGGAACGATGTGCTGCAGAATCGAGATCCTACCTTGGCTTTCCAGACCATGTTTCGAAACTCCCAGATCGTCATGGGGATGCCGACCTTTTGCTTCTGGGAAGACATCTTGAAGTTGTATCCAAATGCAAAGGTCATTCTGACTGTTCGGGATGAAGATGGCTGGTGGCGATCTGTGAGCAAGGTCTGAGTGGCATTTGTGCAGGGCTAAGAGCAGTACTGAGAAAGATCAGGTCTCAAGAACCTCATGGCTCGATTGTATATAGCCGGCGCAATCTTTTTGAAGTTTGCCTCAAGTAGTTTGGTTGAACAAATACTGTTACAGTTCAGTCCGAGCGAATCTTTGGGATTTCCATAAGTAATGCTGGTGGTGGGGAATCTTGGACATGAGTCTCAAGATGAGACCAACTGTCAATGCCAGACATGGTGCGTAAATTTCCAGCATAGGAAACTTATAGAACCCCCAAGGACGATTTTCCCATCTCCAGTGTTCAATCCGTTTCTTGGGACCTGCGACAGCCGCCAGGCCAAGATAGCCATGGATCGTGATGTACCCGGGGCGCCTTTGCGCTATGGCACCATCCGACGTCAATTGGAAAGATGGCTGGTTCCTTCCTACCACAGATTCTGCATCTTGGCGAGTGGTTGGTCTAGGGTGAGAACGTGATGAACATTCCCCAATCGTGTGTCAATGAATGGTGTGGTAGAATAGCATTGTAATGTGGTCGACTTGTAGGTTCATCGTTCTTTTTGCCTTGTTTCATTGCTGGTTGTTGGTGGAACGAGTAAACAGATGCATTTCGTCTCCAAACATGCCTGTGGTCTCCAAATCCATACCGAACACTGTGCTGGTCTTGCGGCCTGCTCTGGTTGGTTAATAGCACGTCTGAGCTGAAGCCGTGGGGCCAGTGCAAGACTGCCGGGCACAGAGCAAGACTGCCGCTGGGCAAAGAAAACACATCCATCATTTCAACCATACACTTGGCCAGCATTAGAACCAGCATTAGAACCACTATCCATTTAGCACTATTGAGCATTACGTTGACCATCATATTCATCACTACCCTGCCCATCATAAATCCTCAGATATCCACTGCTATATCTCCCTATCAATCATGATTAACCACTACTAACCACTACTAAACTATCATATTGACCACCACTAAGTCTATTAACCACCAATATAGATATAGATATAAATATGAATATAGATATTAAGTATTAACCACCAATATAAATCACGATCAACCACTGCCAAACCATCAGATTAACCACTCTGAGCCACCATTCGAGCTAACCACTAGCCACTGAATATCAACCACTATATCAATTATTTAATATCAACCATTATATTTATTATTTAATATTAAGCATTATATTAACCACTACATAAATATACTATATGAACCACTATATTAACCGCCCTCATTATCCATCATTCAGAAAGGTTTCCGGTACCAGGCGAAGTGCTGCGCTTCGCCTGGGCCACGACCTTGGGCGCCACCGGGCTACAGATGGACATGCTGAACGAGCCGCTGGGCGTGGTGCCGTGGTAGGGGTTGATATGGTGGTTATGTGGTGGTTATGTGGTGGTTAGACAGTTTAATGATGGTTTGATTAATGATGATTATATGATGGTTATATGATGGTTATATGATGGTTCGTATGGTTGTTTAATGATGGTTGATGTGGCCGTTGAATGACGATTAATGTGGTCGTTTCATGATGGTTGATATGATTGTTATGACTTTATTTTCAGGGTTTACTATGGAAGGCACTGATGATGGTTGATATGATGGCTGATCATGAAATATTACGGTTAGTATCATGATTAAGACTTAGTAGTTGTTACAATACTTAATGTAACTGTTGATGATGGTTAAACATGTTTGATATGCCAGGGGGAATGATCATTGGTGATGCTTGCTGACGATGGTTAATTGTGGCTTACGTGCTAGTTTATCATCGTGTAATCGGATAATTTTAGTGCTTACGACACGATAGTGATATTGGTTTTGATTTTTTGATGATGAATGCGCTGCTTGGTTTGGGGTGCCCCCAGATAGATGATCCCCCCAGTAAATATTTTGATTTTGGTTGGTGTGTGTGTGTGTACCACCATGTATGGACCCAAATCAAGACCATTAGAACTGAAACCAATCGTTCAAATTCATTCACACACTTATATAGACCATTTATGGTCCACGTGTGAGAAGTGTTGATGGACGGTCCTTTTGCTGGTTGTGTTCCGAACCTATTGGTCGATGTAGGAAGCTGCTCCCTTGCGTCCAGGTCCACCACCAGGAATAGCTACCGGCGCCACAACTCCTATGCTTCTCGGCTATCAGGTGAGCAGAGTGAAAAGAATCCTATGGTAAAGGTATGAAGTGGGAACTTTTCACTTAGTATCATTAATGGAAAACAAACATGGTTTACCTATTCTCAAGCTGATGAAGCGGGAAACAATCCTATGGTAGATTTTCTGCCTGACAAGAAATGGACCGCTGCAATGAAGATACTAAGTGAAGTGTGGTGAATCCACCTAAGATAAAGCCATAAATGGTTTCCATCAATGACACGCCTGTCCACCTCCTGACCAGCCAGTGAATTGGGTGCAAGATGGTTCACTGGGGCCGTGAGTCAAGGCAGCATCAATCTATAAATCATTGGGGCTGCTATTGAAAGCCGGTCACTTTTCTGTGCCGTGACTGTTGGGTTTTGGTACTCGACAGCTTTGACCCGTACCTATTGTGGGCCGAGGGTCGCAAATTCTCAGCTTGGCGTCCAGCTGAGGTGAAATCTGTCTTGGAGGGAAAGATGACGTTGCTGGGCAGAGCGTGGTATCAAAGGGAAATATCCGGTGAGTATCCAACATCCTTCAAAGATATAATTGTGTGTGGAATCTTAACAAATATGAACATATGGGCCATGGGTGTTTCTCAAAATTTGAAACTCCCAAAATGGACGGTTTATTGCTGAAAGCGTTTAAAATTGGATGACTTGGAAGGACCATCCATAGATAACTCCATTTTATGAAAGCACCATAGGTCTTTGCAGCCTCCGCTGGAGTCCCTTCTGTGAATCTTCGCGGTGGTCGCTGCAGGGAAGACGGACAGCCTCAACTCTTGGTTTTCGATGTGCGCGATGGCTGGGAGCCTCTCTGCCAATTTCTCGACAAAGAAGTACCTGACAGGAGACGATTTGCCACTTGCTGGTGGCGGGTTTAATTGTAGAGAGAACGTGGAATTTCGAGAGTTCTGAGTGACTGTGAAAATGAATTTTGGCGCTATGAATCAGGGAGTACGTGCCTGTCTGTCTATTGTGCTAGTCCTTGATTTGATGGTGACAACTTAAATAGCAATGCTGACAGTAGCTCTCTTGGCTTGCAATTTTTTGGGCAGCTTCGAGCTGATCAGGTAGCTTTTCGATGTGCACTTTGTGTTTAGTCGATGGCTCTCCATACTTAATACTCAAAGGCTGATTAGCACCAGCAATACAAATAATGACCCATGCCGTTCAAATGCCGTTATCGTTGTCAGGAAATTTGTGCATCAGCCACCCACTGGGACCAACTCCCCTGGCTATTCAGACTAGAGATGGTTTGCTGACTCCAACAGTTGGTGATGGAAAACAGCAGTAACACCAACAACAATCCATAGCATCAATACAGTTATATAACTAGTAGAAGTAGTAACCATCTATAGTGGATGTAATCCTAACCAATAGATCCATAACTAGTAGAAGTAGTCACCCCTAGTAAAGCCGAACCCTTCGGATCCTTCAGACTACTGGGTGGCAACAAGAGAGGCAAGCACCACCCCAGCGGTTGATGCAGCAGTTGATCCATTGGCGCCGCCCCTGAGAATCGCCCACCAGGACCTTCCCAAAGCAGGAAGACTTGCCCGGTGACTTGGGCACTTGTTTGTCATGGTAGGTCCTCAAATCAACGTGTGGGGATACAAAGTCGAGTTGTAGGCATGGCACTGGATGTTGTTCGATGGTCATCCAGTGTTGCTTCTTGTTACTTGTGATGAGACTTCAGTCGGCCAATCGCATGTGCGTGATGTCGCTTTTAGGGTGTGAAATGTGAATCCAAACGGTTCCTTCACCGTTCAACGACTCGGGACTGTCATTCCCACAAAAGTTTGATCCGTAAAATCTTCGAACGACCATTGGTTATGAGCATTGGCGAATTAAAATGTTCAAGAACACTTGGATAACTGTTCTCTGGACCATTCTGAGGTTTCCAAAACACAAGCTCTGATAATCCATTATCTTGGGACACTTATCATGATTTTGGACCCGAGGCTCTACTAGTAGAAATCGGGCCCCATGGCTTCCAGCCAGCCTCTGCAACTGATTGCCAGAAGGCACTGGATTAGTCGGATTAAAGTTGTGGAACCCAACTGACTAATCAAAGAGGCCATGTTACGTTGCCTAGAATCAACAGACTAATCAAAGAGGTTATGTTACCTTGCTTAAGAATAATGAAATGTCTGGGAATCCAACTGTTCAGCCATATGTTCATCCAGAAAATCCACCATTTATTCAGCTGGTTTACTTATCAACACATATTTTTCCTTCTAGCTTGGGGACTACCAGAGTGTGTAAGATCATGAACACCTATAAGTGGTAGCTTGAAGTTCTCCCCTGGATAGTCAGCTGACTTGCTCGAATTCGGAATGGGGATGGTTGAAACCAACCGGTTGAAACAAATCAGCGATGGCCCTCAGTTTGCCATGGCTTGAATGTTCGGCCATGATTATCAACCACTATTCACCATGAATTGGGGATGGTTTTTCAAGCTGTTGAAACCAGCGATGGCCCTGGGTTTGCCCCGAGGCTTGTATTTTCCCGATGGCCAGCAACGGCCTGAGTGGCTGGATCGGGTCACCGGTTTCGATGAACTCTTCGCACCAGAGCCGTGGCAGTACCAGGGAGAGCTACCTGGGCGGTCGGTGGGTCGCTTGTGCCCCCAGGAAATGGGTCGCTTGTGCCCCCAGGAAATGGGTCGCTTGTGCCCCCAGGAAATGGGTCGCTTGTGCCCCTGATGAATGGCGTAGTGTGTTGATTGTTTGCACAACAGGGGGTAGAATCACTCATTTCATGGTGTACATCTTGACCTACCATTGGTGCTTCTATGTTCGAACGTTAACATAGCCCCACCCCCCCACCCCACCCCACCCCACCCCACCTCATTCCGCGTGATCCATGATGATGGTACCTGCGTGTTTGCTTGCATCACGGGTGCTTCTATGTTCGAACGTTAACATGCCCCACCCCCCCACCCCACCCCACCGCACTCCCCCCGATCCGTGACGATTGACCCCTAAACCAAGACCCTA
>VSDK01005868.1:309028-355551 GCA_009767595.1 Symbiodinium kawagutii
CTTGTTGGCCCTACCATGGGTGCTTCTATGTTCGAACGTTAACATAGCCCCACCCCCCCACCCCACCCCACCTCACTTGTCAAAGGTATGAAAGTGTCTGGGTGCGCAAGTGAGTGAGATTGTGGGTGCGCAAGTGAGGGGTTTGCCTGCTCCAACCCTTTGTTCCCTTTAGTGCCCCCCCCCTTCCTCACCCCTCCTTGTTCCCACCCCTGCTCCCACCCCTTGTTCCCTTTAAAAGTGCCCCACCCCCCTTCCCCCCCTTGTTCCTTCAGGGGCGCAAGTGACCCGTTTCCTGGGGGCGCAAGTGACCCCTCAGGGGCGCAAGTGACCCTGGGGGCGCAAGTGACCCGTTTCCTGGGGGCGCAAGTGACCCCCTTGCCTACCTGGGCCACCACAGGTAGATCCAAGCAACCCTGGAGCAACCCTCTTGCAATATCCATCTTATCCAATGGACATACCAACTTGCATATTCAATATGGTGGCTTGATACTAGCGGCATATCCAAAATGATTGACCAAGTAATTCTGCTCAACCTTTACTTTCAACAGCTGATCGCTGTTGGATTCATTGTTTATTTGCAATCAATGATTGGTTTTACTCAGCCAGTAAGCCATATGATGTTCAACAGTCATGGGGCAATAGTCAACCAAATGAGCACCATCACCAAAACAGTTCTGAATTGGTTCAGCCGTTCATTGCCATATTTCGCGTACCCATGTCTGGGATATGGCAGTGTCAGCCCACATCGGCTGAATGTGGACCCCGGTGGCCCCGCTAGCTTCGTGCACAAAAAGTCGCTGAAATTGGGGACCTTTGCAGCCTTGGTGAGCCCCAAATTGGGTAGGCCAGGGCAGGCCAGAAAGCACACCAAATTGAGTTCACTCATTGGGTCCTTCCAAGGATACAGCCTTTGGTACTCGCATGCGTCAAGAGCTCTTGCGGGGCTTGTTGGTGGGTGCAGCGGCTTTGACGGTTTTGGTGCTGATTGTCCTCACTGCTGTGGTTCTCCTGACCGATCTTCCGGTGACATTCATCGTGCTTGTTTACCTGGCACTGATGATTGTGTCTCACTGGGCAAAGGGGGGGGAGCTCTTGTAGTTGGCTGACCCAAATGTCGGCAATTCTTCAAATCTCAAAATCATTTAGTGGTTTTCCACACGAATTAATTCTCACTGTTGACAGGCAAAACTGAATGAAGCACATTGGTTTGAAGCAGAATCTGCTAAAATCTTGAGGTAGATTGCATCCGTCCTGGGCCAGGAATAATCCATTATTATACCCTGGTAACGGGGGTTTCTTCGGAGTAGGGAATTGTAGGGTATCATCATCCACATTGAATCTCTATCAACAGGCCAGCATAGTTGGGTTGAGCAGCACACTGCTCAACTTGTCCAAGCTGAGTGGCGTAAGTCTCTTGATTGTAGCAGCTTGTGGCCATCTGTAAAGGCTACGTGTGGATCCATAGATCAAGTGTGCTGGAAACATAATTTTTGATCTGGAACTCTGATTTCCACGCTGTAAGGTGGGATGGGACGCATATGTGGTGATGCACATGCTGGTGCTACGAGTGCCGCTGTTGATGGTGGTGCCACTGGCGCTTCAGTCGTTGCTCATAGCTGCTGCCTTGTAGCTGGGTGACAGAATATGGCTGCGGGTCTTGCATGGATCCACATTAGACCTACAAAGGACGATCAGTATTTATTCTAGTGTAGTCAGTGAATTCCTCGTTCTAGTATATCAGTAATTATCTAGTAATTATCTAGTGTTCTTTCCTAGTACGAATGATTCGCAAATAGTTTCTACGAATCATCAGTGTTTGATCCTTTTGACCATATGAGAGGTACTCTTGTCATGTTGAGAAACCGACACTTATCATTACCAAGATCCAGGACACCCAAATCTACTTGCTGGCTCTCAATATGAGCCTGGCTAGGTATGGTTGAGTGCCCGTTCCACAAAGAACGATGCAGTTTTTGGGCCCTGCCTGGTGCCATGCGTTTGAGCCACAAAGAAAAGATAATCACAATCTGACAATCTGCTGCTGTCGGCCATCACCCAGCGTTGTGCACTTGGAAAGTCAGCACCATTTCGATGGGAAGGCCTGGGAAGGTGTCAAATTCTCAACCCCCTCCGGGCCCCACTTGGCTGCTCTGCTTGTCGGCACCCATGCTTTCGACCGCCTTGTGTGGACCTATTTGCTAGTCCTGAAGGTACTATCGCCGGGAATCTTCCATAGGTTGCCATCAGCCTTTTCACCGTGCGCCAAGGCATGCGTGTTTTATCTCCTATGGCATCTTTAAAGAGAAGCTCGTCACACAGGACAAAGTGGCCAGTGTGGTTCTCGTTTTATCATCCCGTGCTATGAGCTTCGGCCGCAGTGAAGATTTGGGCAGAGCAACTGCGTATTGGTCATTGGCCATGAATAGGTTCTTGTTGGTGGTTCTGTATAGTTTCTTGTAATGCTCATTTGTTTCTCATATATCCATATCGTATTTTGTTTAAACATACCCAAAGTAAGTCCAGGAGCACAGACATTAGATGCACACCGTTGGAGGTACTGACGTGTAACCTGCAATGCCACATTGAGAATGGATGGACTTGGCTACTTGCTACATCTGTTGGGCCCGTTGGTACTTGCCTGTTCAGTTATTCCCCCGGTATGTGTGATTTACACACAACGTTCAAAAGCAGGTATGTGAACATTCTCCCGGACATGTTTCTGTCTCATGGATGATGACGATCCACATACCAAGTAACAGAACCTCCGGCGCAATCATTGGGTTGGTTCTTGGGAAAATCTATGTTGGAAAGCCTTGTTTTAACCACAAATCATGGCTGGTTTCGTGTAGGTTTTCCCGTTAACCAATCCAGTGACTTTTGTTCACTTTTGACGAACATTTTTGGACTTACATCCAAAACCCTGTAAAAGCCATGAAATAGAACCACTTCTGTGCGATTATATAAACCCCTGGGTGTTTCCACTATGAACCCGCAATTGGAATAGCCATGTAAACATTGACGTTTCTGAGTTGTGACTAAGGTCGGTGATTTGCAGCGCTTTTGCCTTGCTGGTGACCCAAAAGAGCCTTCGGTTGGGGGCACCGCTCTTGTCTATGAGTGCCTTGTTCTGGAAATCTCACTTTCAGTCCTTACAAATAGATGTGCCAGGGTTTTCCGCAAGGTTGGATTGATCCAAGAGCCTTTTGCTGTCTTACCAAAAATGAGCAATTTCAAAGATCGGTGGATGAACAGAAAGGATGGTGCCGTACCGTTTCATGTCACCGCTGGACTGCTGCGGAAATGCCAATTTATGCGGAATCCAAAACAAATTCCATGGCACCAGCAGAACCAACCCACCTTCGTGGGATGGGTATCTGGATATCAGACTTTCCAATTCATCATGAGTACGAAGTGGTGTGGCCCTTCTTTTGGTCCTGTTGTGTCCTCAAGTTCACATGGTGATGGGGTTGAACCCTGGGGTTGTTTGGTCTAGCAATGGTCCTGAAAGATGTGGTTACCCCAGGTACATGTCCTCATTTTGGGATGAGAACATGATTCATGTCCTGTTCATTGCCACGCCCATATCCATCATCCAAATCGGTGTGGCACATCGGATCCCAGGTGCCTTTGCCTTCACGAATGAACTTTCTACCTTCGCGGGATATGAGATGCTGAAGTACGTCTCCTTCCCTGTGCAGGCGGTTGCAACCCTGGAGATGATCAGTAGGGCCCCGAAGCTCGTTTTTTTCCCTTCGTCTTCTGCTTCTTCTTCTTCTTCTTCTTCTTCTTCCGTTGCTGTTGTTGTTGATGATGATGATGATCATGATGGCAGCACCACCGGGTAGTTCATAAAAAACAGCCATCATTCAAAAACACACGTGAAAGTTGTTAAACCCCCTTTCTCCCTTTTTCAATGTTGGTGGATTTTTTGGGTCGCTGGCGGCGTTCAAAAAAACAGCCATTTCTGCTCTTGCTGCGCTGCGGGCAGCCTTACCGTCAACATTGACATCGGGGTGCAAGGGGTTGCCATTATCTTAGCGGTGGTTCATCTCGGATGGCTGTTTCTTCCGAACTACCCGGTATCACTTCTTTTTAGGTGGAAAAGGGGATGATCTATATCTACTACCAGCCTTTGTCATGACTATTTCCCATTTGTAACCATCATTAATCATCAATTAACCAGTATTAGCCAACTGATCAACATTGCTGAGCAACCAACCAACTATAACCATCTCCTATTCACCACCTAATGACTTGAAATATTGGAATCCCCACTCGTTGGGCCAACAGCAATATCTGCGTGCTATGCTATGTCCAGGTCATGGCAAAGTCCGTGAAGATGCTGCCCAACATGATGATGGGTCGACTGGTAACTGGGTTCGGAGCCAGGCAGCGCGTGCGAGTCACCATGGGAACGATGTACCAACGTAGTCAATGGGAATATTGTTTGTGTGACTCAAATAAGTTGGGATGTGATTATGTAATAAGATTATGTATTTATGTGTATGTATATCTTAAATGGAGTGTGATTGCTTACTATGATGTTGATATATAAATCACATGGCGGCTGCCAAGTGGTTGTGCACACGGGCACACGCCTTCTCTCTGTCTCTCCTGTCTGTCTAGTTACACAACCGTATGCAAGTAAAATTGCAGGTTGGCCTGTCGATGTATAAATAATATATATATATATATATAGCGATATCCCGAACCATTCGAAACATCTATTTTCTAGGAGGTACAGATAAATTGCATTCGCTTTGATGTACAGTTTTGTACATCATATCTATCAACCAAAATCATCAGTTGTGGTTTGCGGATTGGTTTCTCGGTCAGATTTTCCACCTCAGCCAGTGCCGTTTAGAGAGGGACACTGTTTACCACAGCCCTTAACAAATTCTTTGAGCTTTAGCGGGCTGGGTGTTGCGCTGTAAGGAGAGATATTAAAAGCATCCCAAGAGGCTCTTGAATTTTCTGAAGTGGAATGTTGTTTGGGCTGTTGTTTAGGCAGTATTTGGTTGCAAAATCTCAGCATGATTTTACTGCAAGTCGGATTTTGCTTACATTTGGCAGACTTTGAGATTTGTGGTGAAATCCGTGGACTGACTGTAGTCAAGCATAATCTTCAATACTTTAATGGAAACTTGTACACTTTTTCAGTGGCTTTCCCTAAGGTGAATGGAACGCGCTATTCCTTCTTTCAATATGGTCAAGCCATTGCTGCTTTGATCTGTGTGGGCATCATGCACATGTCCGACGAGGCGTTGCTTCCAGGAAAATGGCCCACCTCGGGCGGTGGGATGGTTGGAACATGATTTCTTGGATTTTTCTGGTAGGGAATCTGTAGGGAACGAGTTCAAAGCAATCAAGAACTACTGCACTTCATACTTGATCAAGCATGCAAAACGCTTCTGGGAGCCGGGAAAGATGTGTCGAATTCAGCCCCATCCGAAATTGTTCACATCAACCTTGGACAGAGCCCCAAGGCCGTTCACGGGAGCAAAGGGGCATCATCGTCAGCAATGAGCGAGAACTGGAAGCTTTTCATGGGAGTGGTGATGCTTGGTGTTTTCTTCGCTGGCGACAGTTTTACGTCCCAGTGGCAGACCAATCTGTATTCCAAGTATCCACACCTGACACAGTTGCAGATGATGCTGGGTGGCAATTTCTTGGGCATGGTCTTCACCTCCAGCAATCTTTACTACAGCTGGCCCAAGATTCGTGAATCCATTCATTTGGCCATGGAGAACCCAGAGGTCTTTCAACGAATTGTGGCTCTGGGTGTGGTTTCTGCTCTTGGCCAATTCTGCATCTATTCTGCGATCCGCATTCTTGGTTCGTTGTCCTTTACCTGGATTATGACGGCACGGCAGCTGCTGTCAGTTCTGATCTCTCTGATATTTTTTGGCGCTAGCCTTAGTTTTTTATATACATTTGCAGTGTGACCAAGGAAAAGCAGCCTATCCTTTTTAGTTTGAATCAACCAGCATCAACCAGTGTGTGTTCCCCCTGTGTTACCATGTTGCCCCCTGAGTCGTTCATTTTGTTCATTTTAAAGGTCCATTTTAAGGGTCCTGATCGTGACAGGATCTCGTTGTGATCTGCGCCAGGTCATGGCTTCAGCCTGTTGAAACTCTGCTGCATTCTGACGGTCTTCGCCATCATGAGCTGGAAGCAGCTGTCGAAGATTCCTGAGAGAATCAAGCGCCATAGGAAGAACTCCAAGAGCAAGTTGGATGAGAGCAAATCCAACTAGACGACTCTCCCACTTGGCCATGGTGCTACTAGACATCCAATCAGAACCATAATTCATAGGGAAAGCTCCAGTGTTTGGAGGTACACCATCCATGGACAAGTCAAACTGCACTGGGAGTCTTAGCCATGGAGCTCCAGCGACCACCCACTTGGGTCGTTTCGGGATCAGGACCATGCGAAGGCATCATCATTTCCAGCTATCTATGGAGACACATCTAATGTTTTACAACGCGTATATACATAGATGCTTGCTGACGATACAACTGATGTGTTTGGCAAGCTGGCAAGTTGCAACCGCGAGTTTGACAATAGTCAGCCATCCTGAAGTTTACCATTCAACGGGTACCCTGCTGTGTCTTTATCCATGGGTGGTTGTGGATCTCTCATAAAACCTTGCAGGGTCGAACAGGACCCAAGGCTCAGTGAAAAGAAGCAGCCACAGGGGCTACCGTTGCGGGATACTCTGTTGGTCTTGTTTGTTTCACCAGCGGTGAGGACTCATAAACTAGGGTGTTTAGGAAACCCGATTCGCTTAACTTGGTCACTAGTGGTTAGTTTATGAGTTCAGAAATTCATGTCACTAATGGCTTAATACACTGTATTGACTACGAACTAATGTAACCAATGGGTCAATACACTTTTATTGACTACTTGACAGCAGTTGTGGGTAGACACAGCCGATCGGTGGACGTTTGCCCCTGCAAAACCGCTCACAAACCGATGGGCAGTGATATTCGTCGGAGTTTTCGATCTCGGCATGTTTCGGCTCAGTTAGCTAGTGGTGATACCCCAATTTTGAGAAACCCTCACATGATGAGTTGCTGGCAGGAGTTGGGACCAGTTCGGAGTATTCTTGATGGTTGAGGGTTGCAACTTGCCACTTCCCAAGATTAAGATCCAAGGCCATGCCAAACATTCATTGAAACCAGAAAACATGTTTCAGCTTGCCGCCATTCCTTTCTGAAGTTGCTTGGCTCGGTGCAACTGGGTCAAGGATGTGAGCAGTGGTGAACCCTGGATTGGTATGAGGGTTCCGAGGGGTGTCAAGCAGAGATTTATCTTTGAGGGTAACTCTGGTAACCCCCAAGCATTATATTTGGACGCTCAATTTTCACCACTTCTCACATCATTTGGCCTGCTGCAATGTTGGATCTTCTGCTGTGGATAGTAGCACTTTTTGGTGCCACCGCTGAAGTCCCGACATGTTCTGCCTGGCTTTTCATGGATGGTGAATTGGGCGGTGCTATGTCGTTTCCTCTGAAGGTGGGCCTTGGCAACCATCTCTTGGATGACTTGATCCGAGCATCCCAACATGCTGAGCAGTGGTGGAATGGATTCGGACAGCTTCCCGGAGGTGTGGTCGGATCTGCCGATGTTTTCGGTTCGTCCCGATGTTTCCTGACCTTCTTTGAACATCCGACGTTTTCCGGTTGGAGCGTCACCATTGGTCCAGGTCGATTCCCCAAGTGTGTCTTACGGTCCTATGGGGTGCCTCCTGCCGTGCCGGGCGCCCTTCGCTTGGAAAGTGAGCCGCCTGGAACCTTGGGTCGAGGTATTGCTTTCGTGCCGCGCAAAGGTCTTGAAGCAGGGGAGGCAGTTTCAAAAGGCTTGGTCTGGTTCCGATTTTTCCAGTTGAACTTCCAGATGGAGGCAGCTTCAACAACGCCAATCATGGAAATGCTGACCACTGGCTTCACATTCAAAGATGCATTCTTTGACAAAACTCTGGCAGATGCTTTGGGCTTCCCCATTGACCAGAACCCGATCCTATCTCTTTGGATGATAAAGACCGGCGAGACCTGCGAATTAATGCTGCGATTATTGATTTCAGGTTTCCCCAAATATCCAGAATGGCAAGATTGCAGTGGTGCATTTATCTGCTCTCCGCATTTCTTCGTGAGTTTGTCTCTCGCCACGGATATGACTATACGTGGTTCAGTAAACAACCTCGAAGTCATGGCCTGCAGGGTCAGATCTACGTTGGATGCGCAACAAGATGTGGAGCTTTATTTAGGCAGTCACTTGCAACCGGTGGGCACAGGCACTCGCATTAGCGATATTCACTACCAATTGCTGGGGCCCTTGGGACCTTTCACAGGCCCAAGTCCGACGGTTCACCGAAACGGAACGTCACCGCAACCAATCCCGGCAACGATTCACCAGGCGACCAAAGCCGGCTGATCATCAGGGTCGCATGTCGTGAGCGGAAGGTTGCTCCATATTCAACCATAAACAAGTAGCAGCATGGAACCACCACATGTACAGAACCATATTCAACCAAGATTTTCACATCAGCCAGTATTCAACCGCAATCTAACCAGGCAACTCGGCATCTCCGGAGTTGCGGGGCAAATGCACCATCACTAGGTGGTCATGGGATCAACAACACGTAGCTACAGTACAGATAGATACACGAGATAGATGCTGAGCCAAAGAACGGAGCAATATTTGGCATGCACCGTAACATGCATGCTGCCGCACTGCTATAAAACAAATGGTCTTCCATTCACAGCGCAGAACTGTTGGCAATCATCAACTATTGTTTACCACAGTAGGTAGTTTGTTATTACACCATTACGCACCAAATACTTCCAGCAGTTCATCAATGGTTACTAGGCGTTATGAAACACCATTAGCAGAATGCTTCATCGATGAGAGTTGCAAACTATTGTTAAGCGACCATGAAACCTTGTCAAGCAAGTATGAACGCTTGTCAAGCCACTATGAACGTTTGTGAAGCCACTGTAAACGCTTGTGAAGCCACCAAAGACCATAGTTAAGCCATTATTATGAAGCATATTGAAGCCATTGCGGCACCTTTGTTCAGTCGCTCCAAGCAACTGATTTCGTCGCGTTGTGGAGGTTTGGTTCGGCCGTGGCGAACCGCAGCAACTCATCGACTCCTGGCGTTCCTATGCCCTCCGCTCCGGCGGCGATTTTGAGCACCGCTTGTGGCGCAGCGACTCGGAGGTCCATGAGGCACTTCGTGAGTTTCAGGAGGACTCCAGTGGCGGATGAGGAAACCTCTCAGCTGATTCTTGGGCGATGCAAAGTTGGGGGAGCTGTGTACATCGTTCTTTTCGATTGCAGGGGGAATTTGATGCAACAAAATCTAAGTGTAGGGTGTTGTACGAGTGATTTTAGGTGATCCGGTGTTGAGTCAATTGTAAGGGACTGAGACACATCGATACATAGATCCTTTCTTTGCACAGAGTTGTTTTCAGGCCAACTCTTACCATGCTGAAGGTGACCCAAGGTGACGCCTCCAGGATCCTTTGTTGAAAGAGTCCCTGAAGCTCAGAGAAGCTGCTGGAAATGGCAAGTCGGACTTATTGCGGACCGCCTTGCTATATGCTTTGGGAGGCCTGTTATCACCAAGGACCAATGATGGTTGACCATGCGATGCAATGGGTCTTTGGGGTCCATAATAGAGAGCCAAAGCACCCACCCCACTGAAAGGGGTTCTGCTGTTGGGGCAGTGGCAAATGACATCTATGACAGTTGCCAAACGCCAACTATGATCAGACAATTAAGCAGATCATAATCCATTGCCAACTATTTAAGCTTTCTTTTGGATTACTGCAACTTTTTGTGACAGAGGACAAGCTGCTGCCTTGCTACCATGGGATCCCTGGAGGTCTATACACCGATGCAGATTCGTTTTGGCTCGGGAGGCGATTCCTTACGGAGCTCCAAGAGCCGGTCACCGAATTCATGGCTGGATGGATCAGTAAGCACCAGCCATTGCTTAACGGCGCCGTGATGGCGAGCACACCCAGGGGTCAGGTGGTGCGATGGAAATTAGAGATGCAAATTCAGCTGTTTCAACACTGTCGTGTGGACCTAGAGATTCCAACTTATAACTCTCTGGGGCCTGGGCTCTTGACTTATGTCCTTTCACTTGATGGATTCCGCAAGAGCCAAATGGCTCAGCTCCGGAACTACACCACGTTCTATCCCAAGTTGCATGCGGAAGATCCTTGGAAGAACCTGGGCATCGACCTCCCAAGCTTGGCGCAAGTCCCTGGAGCTGTCTCGGTAGATCTGGGATTAAGCACCAACAAGTATTCGCCTCAAAACTTTGGCCACCTGCTGCGCTCCAAGAAAGAACTGGAGCCTCTCGGAAGAAGCTTCTCCAAAGTCGTGGACATGCTGACCTTGGTACAGGTTGTTGTAGATAAGACATATGTAATCCACCATTGATCAATGGTCACTAGTTTTGCTAGCGACTTTGCAATTCGGCCTTTGAATAGTAGTTGAGAAGATCGCCACTCGTAGGCTACATGTCACTTCCAAAGATTACGCCAGCATAGACCCCAGAGAGCCATTGAATGTCGCGATTTGCTGCTAAGATATTGTTAATTGCGGCCTGAATTCGAGGCCTGAACGCATTGTTACTAGCAATGATAAGAAAAGAACATCATAATTGCATACAACCATTTCTCTAGGGACACTACCGCAAATCAGTATGTTGACATTGGGTGCCAGTCTTGTTGACACCAGCGCCCATCAGCACCCTCCTGTTGACACCGAAAATTATATGGATACTGGCACCGTCCGGTTGACACCGGCACCCAGCGGCGCCCTCTTGCTCCCACAGACACCCAATTATGTTGATACGGCGCCCGGAACCCAATCCTGTTGATACTGGATCCCTCCTGTTGACACTGGCACCGAGCGGCGCCCTCTTGTTCATACCAGAACCCACCCAATTGTGTCGATGCTGGCACCCTCCGGTTGACACCGGCACCCTCCTGTTGACACCGACACCGACCCAATTATGTTGATACTGGCACCCTGCTGTTGACAGTGGCACCCCAGCGGCACCTTGTTGACACGGGCACCCACCCAATTTTGTTGATACCGTCTTTTATGGTGACACCCTCAACCACCCAATTATGTTGATAGGCCTGTCTCCTATACTTGAAGCAAGAACCCCAACAGCTGTTCCAGCTATCTGGGGAATAATTTTTTCGTAGGTCAACATGGCAAACAATATTTTCTTTCAATTTTTTCGGATTTTGGCCGGGGTTCAAGCTTTAGCGACTGCAGTACGTGAGTCATGCGCTGAGCACGGGAAATCTGTCTTTAGAGAACTATGGCCGTATTTGCACTGAGGCTTTTGCAAGCTTGGATTTCAGCCATGGAAGACACCCTCAATGAACTTCGGATCACAAGGAGAAAAAGGAAGAAAGTTCGAGGAGCAGAGTCCTTGATGGTGGTGAGTTCTGATCTTCTCCACGTTTTGGACGGGCTTCCTTTCGGTCAGGCTTCTTGGGTCACAGTCCTTGTGATAGGACCAGATACAGATCCCCTTTGGCGCTTGAGGGCATCTTATCCATCACTGAAAGTTCATTCGGCGCAAAGGTCCGACTTCAAATCATTGGCAGATGTACTGAAAGATGACCGTTGGCAATCAGTGGTGACTCATGGTCCTCAAGATGAAATAGAAATACATCTCCTCGTGAGGGCTTTGGCTGATCTTTACACTGTTCCTTTTGGAGTCAACTGGAAATCAGCAGTTCACCCCGGGCCTTCCGCGTCGGATTTCAATGTTTCCAAGACGTTGCTGGTCGACACGGAGATTAGCCCTGCAATGCTGAGACTTCAGGTTCGGGTCATGGTCTTTTCACGCTTGATCTGGATTGCTCTAGTTTTACAATGATTGACACCTTGCAGAAAATGCAAAGACTTGACCGGCAAGCCGCAAGTGCTTAGCCCAGCAGTGTAGAAGGTGCCAGTAAGGAAAGATAAAGAAAGCAGGTCAAAAGAGGCTTCAGTTCAACGGAGGGTAGGATCCTATCATTCAAGGCACGACCTGATTACCTGATTACAGCAGTCCGAAACAAGTAGCCTGCTGGCAGGACCCCTTGAAAGGGATCAATCCAATGTGCAGCCGAACTTTGCAGGTCATTGCCTTTGCTCTAAAGTCGCTGGCAGAGCAGATCAGTTCCTTTGCAAAGGTGGGCGGTCGAAGCGCGAGAGTTCATCTAACCGTCAGCAATGAGTCAACTGATATTTCACTGATGGGTAGTTTGTAAACCCATGTTGTTAACTCATTCGTAATGGCTCACGATCCTTGTGGAAATGTAAATAGGATGCTTATCATCATCTTCACTCTTCACATTTCCAATGCGTTGTTGGTCATGTTGGGGCCATGCGGCAAGCGCAAATTATGTGGTTGTGGTGGTGGTGGTGGTAATGATGCCGTTCTGGTTGAGGAACCGCTCCGGTATATGTTTGGGCTTGTGACAGCACCAATCGGTTCGTTCTCCACTCAGGTGGGACTCTTGGAGATGCCAAAGCTACAGCGTTTTCTCTTGCAGAGGGCCCTGGGCAATGGTGTGGGCAATGCCTGTACCTTCGCCTCAGCAGATGCGCTTCTTTGGCTTGCGATAAGAAGAAAACATGCAGCACTCCTGCTGCCAGCTCCAATTCTCGACCAAAAGGTGATGGAAGATCCCACTGCCGAGGTTGTAAAGAGGCACTTTCCCAGGCTTCGATCCATTGGGGAGCGATTTAGACCGAGCAAAGATCTGGAGTTTTGTGAAGTTTTCATTGGTCGTTGTGAACTCCTTCTGGACTTGGCTGTGAGCCCATCTGCATTGATTTGTTGCTATGGCCGGTCCCAGTTGGGAGTGAATAACACCGACACGGTGGAGTTTGCAACATCAATTGAAGCTCTTTGGTCAAAGAGTTGGAATTTGCAAAAGCCATTGGATTGCGTTTCTGAGCCTCTCACTTCTTGGTACGGCTGCTGTTTCCATTCGAAAGTACGGTCCCAAGTTGCGCAACTGCGGGGGTGGACAGTGCTGATGTGCAGCTTGATCCTCGGTGTCCAGGCCATTGGCGCTAGCTGATAGAGAGGCAGAGGCTCGGAATGGTTCCAGGCAGCCAACATACCTAAAGGGTGCCTGACGAAGTCCTTCGCGCGCAAAACCCCTGGGGGGTTGCTGAAATTCCTCAAATCAGAAGATGCGAGCAACGAAATATCTACACAGTCATATCCGGAAAACTTTTTTGTAAATATCTACCAGAATCTAGCGTCAACACATCAATCCAAATGCGATGGCGTTGCACAGCTTCAGGTTCCGAGACTTGGCGAGAGTTCCGGCTGCTCATGACCAGTGGCAAGGTGACGGCTGGGGGAGCCATTTGATTGAACTTGGCATCGGTGCAGGATGCACGGTACAAATAATTTTGCTATTGCTTGGAGCTTGCGTAGAGCAAGCAATGTGTTGCAAAATCATATGGCCAAAATGGTTCACCATTTTGGCTCAAGTTTGGTTGGGTGCCAACTTTGGTGAAAGAAAAGCAGCTCTTTAGCTAGGTAGCGCCTTTCAAACTACCGCAATGGCGGAATCATCGAGTCCTGTGATGCCTGAAGCGGCAATGGACGTACCGCATGACATGGAACTGGTGGAGTTCCCGGATGAAGCATCAGTGGAGTCCTACGAAATGCCGGACCTTCCGGAGGAAGATTTGAAAGCTGCGCAGGATGCCACGGAACAGCAAGACCATGATGACACGGTCGCCAATGTCACCCTCTCCGGAGTGGATCCTGCTGACTTTGAGCTCTGCGAGCACACCTCCAAGGAGGCGTTGGACAACCAGTTAGCCTCGCTCACTGACCTCATGTCCAAATTGCAGGCCAAGGATGACAAGGCCTGTCAAACACCCAGCACCTCTGCAGACGACAAGGTGGGGCTTGGTGGTGGCACTGCTTTGGGTGTGGTCACTTCTTCAATGGCGGCGGCTATGCAGACGGATGGTGAGGTCACGGGCTCTGACCTCCCTACGCCTGCTTGGTTGCTCAAGGATGGTCTCTATTTCATGGAAGGCTTGGAGAAGACCCTCCCCGGGATCGGGGCTGCCACGCAGAAGCTCTGCAGATCTTTGACTTTGGAGCAGGTGGCAGCTCTTCCTGGACTTGGAGCAGGCCTCATTGGAACCCCCTACAGTGGAGCGAGCCCTCGAGGCTTATGTGATCATGAAGCAGCAGCTCAAGTTCGAGGAGATGTGGAAGGCCAAGCATGTCCACAAGCGTGATGCCACGCAACTCCGTGATCTCAGTGCCCAGGAGGAGGATCGCTCGCATGCATGCTCGGAGTGCATGCGCCCTTGGCCGCCCACCGTGCGCAAAGCCAAGAAGTGCCCTATGTGTCGGGCTGAGGCGATGCCGATTCCCAAAGAGATCCGTTCAGCCGAGCTGCAGTCGGGGGACATCCAGTGGGGCCTGGTAGTGGACTCAGCGGTGCCGCATTGGGAGCCCATCAGCAGCTCGAAACCTTTGACTCAGGAACAAGCTGCAGCTTTGAAGGAGCAGTCTTGCATGGATGCCGGCGAGTTCGCCAAGGCCCCAGCCAAACCGGCCCAGACGTGGTTCCCTCGGACCTGCGATTGACGCTCCGTGAGGAGGTCAAGACCTGTCAAGACCCCAACTTTGATGGTGCTGATCTGGCTGACCGCCCCCCTGTCCAGCAGACTATGCGTGCAGAACTGTCTTCCCCGGAGAAGGCCAAGGGAGTGCAGGCGAAGAGGGAGGCTTGGCACGTCCAGGCCATGGCCCAGCTTCAGATGGGGACGCGTCAGGTGTCTGACGAGAATGCGCAGGGTGCAGAAGTGCTGCGGCGCCTCAACCTTGACAAGTTCAGGGGCTACCTGAAGCGCAAGTTCAGTGAGGAGGCAGGCGTCTCTCACTTTGATGCCATCCGGATCCCAAACCTCGGTGGATGAGGCCAAGGCGGTGGTCAAGCGGATCGACCAGGAGCACAAGCAACGCCGGGAATTGCTTCAGGCGCATGCTGAGGAGCTGGTGTTTTTGTAGTGCCAAGACCTTCGGGAAGCTTTGGAGTGTTTTTGCCCCGCCTCCCAGATGGACTACCTGGGCGAGGCTGACCTCTCCACCCTTCGCCGGAAGTACTTCCGCATCCGCGAGCTCATCAAGGATGACGTCAACCGTTTGGCCACTCCCGTCTCTTCGAGGAGGTTCGGAAGATTGCTCTTGACGAGGTGGAAGTCGAGGACGACGCTATGCCGGACTCTGCTGCGCCTCCCTCTCGCGGCGAGGTGGGCATCAAGCAGAAGTTGGCCAAGGACCTCCCCGAGCACTCTCCTGGGCGCAAGCTGGCCATCTTGGACACCGTGTTGAGCAAGCGCAATGGGGAATGCCGTCTTTGGGGTGCAAGGAATGGCGTGATGCAGGGGAGGACTGGGCCACCAAGATCGTCGAGGGTGATGTCAACCTCATGAAAAAAGCGCCTTGGGCACGGATGGGCAGCGCTACACCAAGCTCTACCGGGTCCTCGCCGATAAAAAGCTGGAGGAGGAAGTGGCTCTTGGGCTATGCCCCCCTGCTGACACCGTGGTTGGCATGTTCTGGGCCCCGGTGTGGATGGGGAGTCTTGGCATTGGCATTGTCAGGTCCATACTTGGGATCTTCCCACCTTGATGAGCCGCTACGGTGGGGAGTACACCATGAAGAGCATCTAGTCATCCAACTCCGCAGCGGAGCGAGGAGTGGAGGATGATCTACAGGGAGATGGGCCGCTTCTTGGCGGCGCAGACCCTGATCAACAGGACGCCCGCTCCGGTCATGGACTTCAGTAAGGAACACATGATGATGAGGGCCATCTGCGACAAACGCATCACCTTGCCACTCGATGCCTTTGCCTCCTTCCCCCAGATCCACATGCAGCTCCAACGGGAACTTGGATCCAAGTCCCTCCTGGATGTCAAGGTGAACTGGCGTTGCAACAATGAGATCTGGTGGTAACCTGGCACCGAAGAGGCACTCTACCGCAAGCTGGGCTACCATGAGGACGTGCCAACATGATGCTGACCGTCGCCAATCCCCCCGACGGTTCTGCGCCTGCCTCTGGCGGTAAGGCAGCCCTCACGGTGGACAACGTTAAGATGAACGCCAGCGATTCCATGAAGCGCCAGATGTACAAGACCAAGTTTTGCCATGCCTTCTGGGGGAAGATGGGGTGCGGCTTGGCGCTCTCAAGCGTGTCGGCTTGGGAGGTGGTCCAGAAGAAGACCGGCGAGACCAGAGGGGGCTACGTGTGTAAATGGTGCAGCGGGTTCTGGAAGCAGAAGCTCGCCTTGTGCAGTTCTCCGGCAGACGTGGGCGAGAGAGTCAGCCTCCAACTCATCCTGGATGAGCCCCCCCATGGAGAAGGTCTACGATCAGTGCATCAAGGACCGCGTGGAATTCTACAAGCGGCTGGAGCCATCAGCGCCGCTGGGCGATGATGAGGCCTCGGACCTGAACCCCAACGTCCGGGAGCGCCCTGCGTTTCTCCGTCAACAACCAGATGGGGGAGGTCAGCAACTTGCTCTGGGCGGTCCTGCTCAGCAACCCTGAGAAGGAGGGCCTCCTGAAGCTCCGCGAGTCGGCAGCTCGCCGCATCTTGCCAAAGTGAAGTTGGCATCTATGGCATGCATTGGGTCATTTTGATTCCTCATGGCACCCATTTTGCATGAAGGGTCTTACGCCTGCCTCTGGCGGCGAAACACCTGGATTGCCCCTGGAAGCTTTTGGGGAATGCGCCCCTCGTGCCACATGCAGATCAAAAAGTGTGCGGCAGCTGCAGGTGCTCGTCATGCTTTCTTGAAGTTATGTTATGTGTGTTTGCTTTCTTCCTTGTTCTTTCATGCCTTCATGGGCTTTCATGTTCATGGTGATCATGCTGTGACGCACTGGGATGATGGTGGGCTGTACCATGGCTAATCGCTTTGGCTGTCTGAGCTTGGGCTTTCCCCCCTTATCCATTAACCCCTAGTGGCTCAAGATCTATGTCCCACCCTGCGCCTCCCTTGGTTTTGCCAACACCGTTTGGCAGAGCCTTGGCGCTGCTCCCGGAACATGTTCTGCGAGGCCTTCTCAAGGAAGGCTTTTCTCCGGTTCAATCTGATGGGGAACTCCGATGTCAAGGGTGATGAATTCCAACATCTGGTCCAACTGGATGATTTGACCCTGGGGTGGCGCCAACGCCTTGTGAGGTATGCTCCTTACTTTCTTACCCTGATCTCTTCCATCCTTGCTGCTTTACCTCAACCGGTTGAGGTTGCTGATCGCGCCGAGACCGCCAAAGCCCTCTCACATCTCCTGAAGATGGTACCCGCCGGGAAACCTTCCTGGCGCTACTCAGAGAATGAAGTCAACTACGCCATCTCGGACCGGGCTTCATGCCAATCTTGGCAGGTGACTCCTGTGGCGGTTCCTACCCCTCTTGCCAAATGGAGGCATTGGAAGCCTGCCAACATCAAGGACGAACAGCCAATCACACAACGGCGCTTGGAACAGGAGCCCAGGGAACACCGGGCTATGAAGCTGATTTCCCTCCTTGCCCTTTTTGCGGACAAGATCCCGGCAATGGCCGCGGTCCGAGGACCCAAGCAAGACCGGGAGTTTATGGGCTTGTTAGGTGACACCCGCTTTCGTACGCTGCGAACCTACTGCCTAGGACTGGAGGGTCTTCAACGCCTTGGGTTTACGGCCATCCCTTGGACGGACCGTGATGTTAGGGATCTTTTGAACGAATTGCGTTCCCAGGAGACCGCGCCTCATAAAATTCAACGGGTATGGGATACCTTGAAGTGGTTTGTTAAGAAGTTTGGCTTTCTTGGTGTAGATCAGTATGCTCACCTTCTTGAATAGAAGAAAGCCATCCAAGAGGATCTCGTTGACGCTGTGTCCAGGCCACAGCGCCAAGCGGCTTTGCCTACCAAGGAAGTGATCTGGGCACTGGAAGAGATCGCTTCGGGGGGATGCTTGCGGACTTACGGACGCCTGGCGCTGAGGGCATCCTGCCTGTTGCCCTCATGGACCAGTACATCTGTGCTGTCGCCAGGTTCCAAGTGGCGTGCAATGCTCGTTTCAACGATCTCCAACACACTTGCCCCAACGAGATGAAACATGCTGGTGGTACCCTGGAGGGTCAGGCCTGGCAGACCAAGAGAGTGTCAGCCTACAAACCCAAGAAAGCCTCAATACCATTCATTGCCCTATGCCACTCCTTTACTGGACGAGATCTGGGCTAAGATGGGTCAAATGGACTACTTCAAGGGGGCTGACTACCTGACTGCACGGGTTTGATTGCCCGTCCTTGCGCTGCGGATCGTGCCCTTCGATGGTTGAAGAGTGCACTTCACCGTCATGGGGCCCTGCCGCCAGAGTTCATTGTTCCTCTGAGCTGGCATAGTTTCAGGGTTTTCATCCCAGATTGCGCATACCAACTTGGTTTCCTTCAGGACCAGACACAGTACTTGGGCAATTGGACCACGGAGTCCACGGCAGACATTTATAGGAGGGAGAGGAGGAATGATGTCCAGAAGGTGTGGCGCCAGGTGGCGGAGCGCTCAGGCCTCATTGAGATGGATGACCACACTCGGATCTGGACCGGTGAGAGTGGGAGGACTGCTTTCAGACTCCCCGCAGAAGCTCTTCACCAGAATCATGCCTTGACAGGTTCGTTCTCCAAATTCTCATCCCTGGGTACATCCTCCTGTGGAGCATGGGAGATTCCAGCGCATGACCGGGTCATCCCTCTCAGAGTGGTGGCCGCCGCCTGCAAGTCCCGAAGCACGGGTACTTTCACCATCCACCTCCTTGGAGTGGATGGTCGTGGCATTGGCTGTGGCTGGGAACCCCCAACCCGCCACTAAGGCTCTGGATCTCAAGGTGGATGACTACGTTGCAGAGTTCGACTCCTATGCTACAAGAATCATACCTTCCCCGAGGGCTGGGACAATGATGGAGCGGAACCTGAAATGGAGGCAGCGGATGCTTCCTCTTTGAGCTCTGGCTCCGTGGACACTGCTTCAGAGAATGAGAAGGTCCCGGGCAAATCAATCCTGGAGGACTTTTTACCTGTTCACTAGCTGGCCTCTTTTCCGCCCAGTGGTGCGTCTGCCTCTGGCGGCGAGCCGCTGGGTAGGATCAACAAATTTTCATCCGGTCAACCAAGGCTGCCTGTCATCCGTTGGTTTGGGTTGGGTTGGATTGTCACCGCCATCATTTTTCAGGTCTGGACTGAAGGTCCTGACATTTCTCGTTCAGAAGATCTGATTTGTGGGTCAGACAGAACGAAGCAGCAGCCACATTGGCACCTCTCTTAGTTCAGATAAAAGAGGTGCGCTGGCTGTTGCGTTGCTTGCTGTTAACCCTAAGTTCTCCTTTCCGTAGGAACCTCTTCTATTGATTTGGGAACATTTTTGCTATTGCTTGGAGCTTGCCTAGAGCAATCATTGTGTTGCAAAATCATATGGCCAAAATGGTTCGCCAGTTTGGCTCAAGTTTGTTTGGGCGCCCACTTTGGTGAGAGAAAAACCCACCCGCCACTCCTTGTGAGATGCCGCTTGCCAAGCCTCCGGCAGACTTGCCGCCGGCTCTGAAGGACGGTGGACAAACTGCGTCAAAACGTGAGGGATCTCATGGTCTCGAAGGAGATCCCTTGGAGGGTTATGGCCAAGGCGGCAGATGACGGGTATGTGACTATGGATGATTTGGCTGACCGTTGGGGTACGGCAGCAAATTCCCGGGCCAACGCCCCGGCGACCTTGACTTTGCAACCCCCAACCATGGGGTCACACAGGCTGAGGAACAGTTCATAGCCATGCGGATCTTCCAGCGTGTTAGACAGGCGAAAGTTTGTGTCACCATCAACCGGACTTGACGTCCTCTGCGATTTTAAACAGCTCCTCAAAAATAGGGATGCGAAGGTCAAGTTGGCTCGACCTCGGTTGCGCCTTCAGGGCTCCGACACCTATCTCAAACAGCAGTACAAGGTTTGTTCCAAGGGCGAGATTGGATGGTTCCCCATCAAACACATCATCTCGGCCCTCCCGGACATGGATGAACGCCCGTTGAAGACGCGGCGCGGGATCACCATCAACGGGTGGGACCATGAAGAGGAGGAAGAGGAACGTAGAAAGCCTTCCGCGAGAGATCAGCTTCAGAGGGCCCACTAGGTTTTCCGGAATACCCTTTTGTTATGTATGACGGCTTTTCCCCAATCTGGCCAGTTTGATGCGGGCTACGAGGACTTGGGCCGGTGGTATTCCTGGGTTTGGGCAAGGACATTGCGGAAAGGAAACCGCCCTCAATCCCAAAGGAATGCAGCTTTGCAGGGATCATTTGTTGCGCGGAAAGTGCCCAGGCAATTGTGGACGCTCCCATGGATGTCCATTCCTCAAGGATGGGTGGATTTGCAATGGCAACCGCCATCTACATCAGTGCTCCAACAAATGATGGGCGCAAGGGGATGGGGGTGTCTGTCAGCCTCTGGCAGCGAGCGCCCCCACTCCCACAACATCAGACCCAGCGGACCTGGGTAGAGCATCGGTTGCGTATTGTGGCTCACAAGCACACCGCATTTCGTGGCATCCTGTCACACAATTTTCCCATCCGGGCGGAGACACAACCCGACGCCCGCCAGTGGATCTCATCCTCCATTGACGGATGAGGGGCAACGCGCTGGTTTTGTATGCAGGTCTGGAGGATGAGGCTTCCTTACATTCACACATGAAAGCAGTGACAGCACAATGGCTTTGTATTATTGTTGAGATTGACAGCAAACGCCTCGGCAAGGAAGCGGCGCATGACATGCTGAGGGAAGAACCCTACTCTTCCATCTGCCATGCTGCCATGGCTGAAAGCGGCCCTGGGAGGCCCCAATTGCAGAACCTGGAGCATCTTGCGATGGTTCCCCAAACCGGCAGCCCCTATCCCAGTTCGGGAGAGGTACGGGAATCAATATGGGGTCTTCCTTCTTTCCAACAATCCGACCAGGACGACGCGGATGATGATAGCATCCTTCTTCTAAGGCAGATGGTGATTCAGGCCCTAGCGTTTGATGCTGCCAAACGGGCCAAGGGCCCACCACCAGGTCTACTGCTGGAACATCCAGAACACCCAGCGGTATGCTCGACTTCGCCGCATGGAAAGCGATGTTCCTCTATTTGGACAGTGCCTCTCTTCAAACATTGGTCAATACAGCTTGGCCTTGAATGGATCAGCTTTGATCAATGCCGGCTAGGCCAGCGAGCGGTGAAATCCACCACTCTTGCCACCAACTTCGCTTTGCGCCGCTGGCAAAATCTTAGATGCGCCCATGGGACACATGGGAGGCCATCTTCCACAAAATCTTCGGACCTCAGCAAGTACCCGTCAGCGATGATGCAAGGCCTTTCCCAAGCCCTTATCGAGACGGATTCAATACAGGGTCGGAGACCTCTTCAAGGGCGTTCCATGGATACCAAAGACCGTCCTGTGACCAAACCACAGGCGCAGATGATGACGACGGACGATGACCCTATTCAAGTCCAGATTGGTTTTCGGACTCGACCGCTCAGAGATGGAGGAGGCAAACCGTCCCTTGGTAGATCTTTCAAACAGGACATGGGTCCATTCATTGATCATTGTACCCCTCTGGTGATGAAGTCTTTGGATGATTACGGTTTCATTTGGCCACGTTGATCCAGATGCCATCTTCCCACACGGAGACAGTGGAGGTAGGCCAACCTTTCCACTTGGATCTTCTTTAGCGCCTAGTTGTGGCGGTGGGTGACCCTGACGCGCAATATCCTTTGGCTCTTCAACAAGGCGTATTTCTTAAGGGTGACTGATCCCACTCTACGTTCACCGGGGATTTGGCCTACCAAAGAGGAATTTGCGGGAGAAGAGTTGGACCTTCCTGACTTCCCTGAACTTCAAGGCCGTGACAACTATCCCTCAGCCAAGGATTTTATTCAAGAAATCCTCAAGACCTTTGAGGACGAGAAGGCGTTGGGCCACATACTGCCCAGGAGGCTGCTGACCTCTACCAATGTTCTCTTTGCCCTGGCCCAATGGCCGCCATTGATGAGGGGGACAAGGTACGTACCATCTACGATAGCTCCTGGGAACCCAACTCGCACATCCAGAACAACACCGTGGAACGGAGCACTCCTCCGACAGTCCTGGATTGCGTTCAATGCATCCAATGGCTTCAAGCCTGGGGCCACTGTGGGGTTACGTCTGCCCCTGGCGGTGAGACCCCACAAAGGCAGATGTCGCCAAAGCCCACAGACGAGTCAAGGTCCTCCCCAAGGATTGGCGGTATCAAGTTGCATTCTCCGCAAAAGTCAAGCTGCTGGCCTTTGGAACCCCACTAAGCTGGAAGAAGACCAAGCTGGCCTTGATCAATCTCTGGCTTGGCTTTCAAATCAATCCGCAAGGTCCAATTGTTACCATGGGACCATGGAAACACGAAACATCATGGCTCTCCTTCAACAGGCAGCCGGCGCTGCATTTGCCGCCAAGGAGATTGAAAAGGCTCTGGGACGGATTAGCTGGGCTACGACCATTTGTCCCATGACACGTTCCTTCCTTCAACCCCTTTGGGCGTGGAAGGTGGCTTGCAAAATTAAGGGATGCCCGGCTAAGATCATCCGGCGCTTGGCTTCACTCCTTTTGACCATCTTCTCGAAACCTGTTGTCGATCCTTCCCCTTACAAAGCCCACTCCACCTGGCGGGGAGCGAGTGATGCGAGTGCTTCCAAACATGGGGAAGCTTATGTGGGAGGATGGCTCACCGACTGCCCGTCTCCGAGCAAGGACCAAGTGCTTTGGTTTCAATTACGGATGAACCCTTCAACCCTTGCTTGGGCTTTGAAAGACGGCGGCCCAAGCAGACACATTCCGCCACTGGAGATGTTTGGGGCATTGTTGCTCACTGCCCTGCTCATCTCCAAACGTACCCCTGGTACGGTGAACCTTCCCCTGGAGCTGGTGACGGATAACCAGGGTAATGCGTATTCCTTATTGAGCAGGAAGGCCAAACAATTTCCGTGCTCTGCTTTCTTGATGCAGATTGTGCTTTTGCTCTATGACTCATGGGCCCATCTTTGTCCCTCCCATCGGAAACGTGATTTCAATCAATGGGCTGACGACGATCTCACACATCCACAACCCGTTGGCTTTGCTCATCATCTACAACTCGATCTGATGGATAGCCTTCGTAGCTTTACTCTTTTGCCTGTCATTCTTTCTGAATGGCCTCAATCCTTTAAAACTCACCCATGTTCCTGACGATGGAGACCGGTGAGTGTGGCTGTTTTCCGACGGTGGTTCCAGTGTCCGGACTTCGTCCCTGCGTCTGCCGCTGGCGGCGAGGGGGTTGGGTTGGACTGTCGCCGCCATCATTTTTCAGGTCTGGACTGAAGGTCCTGACATTTCTCGTTCAGAAGATCTGACTTGTGGGTCAGACAAAACCAAGCAGCAGCCACATTGGCACCTCTCTTAGTTCAGATAAAAGAGGTGCACTGGCTGTTGCGTTGCTTGCTGTTAACCCCTAACTTCTCCTTTCCGTAGGAACCTTTTCTATTGATTTGGGAACATTTCAAGACAAGCTGAACGCAGCTGATTGATGCAACTGATTCTGTTTCTTACATCTCTAAAGAACATATCTAAAAAAATAAGTTGCTACTGGCTTTTGGGAGTTGCGATTGAAGGGGAGACAGCTTGGAGCGCGCAGGTGTCGGTGGCAGCCACCTCCCATGGGAAGGTGCAGTTGGTGGCCGACACCAAGCGATCTCCACATGTGGAGCCGGCGGGCCGCTGGGTGGGGGGCCTCGACGTGGAGAATCAACGGGGTAGAAATTGACGTGCTGAGTTTTGGGGTTGTTTGATGTTTGATGCTGTTTGAGGTTGTTTGCTTGATTGCTGAATTGCTTGGATGTTTGTGTGTTTCTTCCTGTGTTTCTTTGTTGGTTGGAGAACAGATCTTCTTGCGGGTTGGGTCACTTTCTTTGGGATTCGTTCCTTCCGGGGCCAGAAGTTGGCGTAGGCTCTGGCAACTCCAGCCGTGCCGCCTGGACACCCAGAGCTACAAAACATGGTATATTGGATGCTCATCCATGACTTTCGGGAACGTCATGGATTCTCTCCATAGATCCAGCAAGTATCAGTAGGTTCCACCCACCCACATGAGATTTTGCAGCCCACTCGCATGGCTGCCCAGCGATTGCTGCAACCTGCTCAGACAGTTCTGGTTTCGAAGGTCCTACGCTTCACTACAGAGCCCATGCTGGCAAGCAATGAGGTGCCGCCCGCAATTTGCACACAAGTTGATAGCACAACTAACACTTCTCAGGCTCAGTTGGTCAAAAATTCTTTTGTCCAATCACAATGTAGCTGCTGAAAAACCTATGACAAACCTATGGCAATGTTTCTCCTCGGAATGGTTGAGTCAAGAAGCGCTCTTTTCGACACTTCTTCGGCAGTGAAAGGCTGTGTGTCACGCGGAAGCGTTGCGTTCTCTGAGTTTATCCAATGAAAATCACCATGCCTCATCTTCCTTTGTCAAAGGGCAATCCAACAACGGCTAAACACTGGTTCAAAGTATTACAAGCTAGTGAAGAAACATGAAATGCTTTGGGAAGTTCCTGTTCAATCCCTTCTCCAATCTTTCAACTTTCGGAGTAGATGCTTCTTCCGCAGCTTTCAGCTACTCGTACTGCAGTAGAACGATTTTGTTGTCAATATGACTCGCCGAGCAGATGGCGCGTGCCTCGACATGTGGCAGGAATTTATTTTTGCGCCAAATGAGTGCCTGACCTCTGCGGTTTTAGAAGAGCGCCTGGGGTTGTGAGGAATCTGGCAGCAGACAAACTAAGATACGAAGAGGACTTAGTTCCATAGCAAATCGCCGTCCTGCCTTCGACAGCAGGGAATGGAGATCATTTGACAGATCCAAATCTTAAAGTGCTCATCTTCAATCACGCCAAGCATTGTTGACTATCATTGACCGCTGTACCTGCCTTATTTGCAAAGGGAGTGGTGCAGGGCTGATGCTGGATCAGTGTGAAAAGTCAAAGCACTTTGATCGAGATGGTCTTTTGATCGAACCTCACCTTTCCAGCAAAACGCAGGTAATCGACATCATTCAACAGACGTTGGAACAATCCATGCCCCATTTTTGAGTCGTAGCCAATTTGTGGCAGACATTTTCCTCATCAAGACCCGAAGAGCAGCATCAGGGAAGCAACTGAAGCAACTATGAAGACTGCAGGATTGACACAAGTAAGGAAGCAGTTGGGTACGTGGGCTCTTAAAAGAAGAATCCAACAATTTCGAAGGCAAAAAAAGTTGGAGGTCACGAAGCGGTAGCTCGGGCCTCCCAGGTTGATTTGATAGGAAGATTTTGCTGCCAAGGCAGGGGCCCGTACCTTCCAAGTCCGTCCTTGTCCAAACCATTTCTTACAAGACTTCCTCCCAACCTAACATGAGCGCCTTTGCAGCAGATCCAGTTTTTTTAACATGAAGAGGCCAAGGTGGTGGTCATGCAAACTCTCGCGTCTCTGTTCAGCTGAGTGATACTACAGCGTAAGCTAGGCACATGCGAGTTCCCAGCAAGGCTGCCCTGTTTGACTCGATTTCATTCGACACTTCATGGCCAGACAAACCAATTTCAAGAGATGGCTAAGTCTTGGTGTCCGGCTGATACTTGCATGGTCATACAGGTCCAACCTCAAGTTCTTGCCAGCAGCATTATGAAATCACACTGGTGCAGTTCTGTAGTTTTCAAAACGAGGCCTTGAACTTTGTGCAAACATGATGCCAAGGAAGCATTTGTTAGTCTTGAATCCTGGCTTTTACCGGGTTCCGGTAGGGCACAAATCTTTTTCCGCCGTTCCTTCACACTGAGGACGTTGTGCTTCAGATCTCTGCCAAACACTCGATCTTTCCGTGCTGCAGAGCATGCAACGTCAGATTCTCCATTCGTCAAAGGAAGCGACCTAAATCAGACATGTGAATCAGGCTTGCCACAAATGCATGGAACAGGCTGACGAATCTTGTAGCGGAAAAGGTCGCCAAGGGGTTGCAAGTGAGACATGTTGCAAAGTTGTTTGGCATGTTTAATTTCAAGCTAGCGACTTGTATACGATCCACCGTCCATCTAGGTGAGAAGTCATACGCTTATGATTCCGTGCGAAGTAGGTTTGTCTCGTTTGTGGAGGCTGCGGGGAGCATTGCAGTGAAGATTTGACTTCAGCTACACTTCCAAGTCCGAAACTTGAAGGAAAAGAAGGCATTTTGTGGACGGATCTGGAAATCTCAGTTGCTAGCATGGGACACAACATGTGTCTACTGTATGCCAATCCATACGCATCTCGTTCAAGCCCAACAGACAGTTCAGCTCCAAAGCTCAAGCATACATGGCTTTCAAAGAGGAAATTTGACATGTATACCCACCGGTGTAGATAGCCTGTGAAGTGGTTTCAGCTTGGGAAGTGTGGCCTCATGGGAATTCGTGGTGCACCATGATGCGCCCTTGATTCAAAATACATTGTTGCGGCTGCTTGACCTGTGATTTTGCCCCCTTGCCTCTATTCTAACCCGCAGTTTCTCCAAGGCAAGGGCAGACCAACACGCACTAGGAAAGGAACATGATTGCGTCCTTTCATCGTTTTTCGAGAGCAATCTGTTCACTTCGCGCTGAGATCAGAAACAGTCAGGAAGTCTGCAGTTATCAGGCTTCCTCTGCAGTGCCAAACGTCCTTGCTGGTTGTCCAAACCTTTGATGCTTGAAACCGGGTCTGCGAAGACTTTTCAAACGATATCGCAAGCAAGGATGTGCCCTACTTTACAAAAACCATTTGTATCTTGAACTCCTAATAAGCAATTGTTTGGGGTTCCATTCCATCCTATTTTGCACAGGCTTCACATGTGCTGAAAGTAGTACCACAAGACAATATAAGAACAGGATAGATGTCCGAACTGTGTTTGCAAGTTCTTTGACGGACAAGACCCTTCAACAGAGCAACTTTGAAACTCTTCTCAAGGACCTTTCTTCAAGGAGAAGTCTTTGGTGGGCTTCGCAGACATGAACTGCAAGGTCAAGCAGGCATTCCAAACTCTTGTTATTTAAGTCAGTAGAGTCAAGTGGGAGGAAGAAAGGATTCCTCTCAAATCCGAAGGTTTGACGCAACCATAGGGTATCAGCCAAAGAACAGCCAGGAATTGGAGGCATCTTTTTTGTCCGGGACGCGTCGTGCTTCGCTTTGCATCCTGATGCCGATAGCGTATGCCTTTGCAGAGCTTGCCTTTTTCTGCAGGGTCATGATGCCCAAGTGTAGTCCACATACTCCCTTTTAAAGTTATTGTTGTTGCTACCCCGTTGCAGGAAGCCCTTGCTGGGATTTCGGACATAGTCAGCAAAGATGTTTTGAACCCTTTTGAACGCAGTGCTGCCCAGTGCTCCTGTATGCAAGGCTTGACCTGTGATTTTGCCCCATTGCCTCTATTCTAACCCACAGTTTCTCCAAGGCAAGGGCAGACCAATACGCACTAGGAAAGGAACATGATTGCGTCCTTTCATCGTTTTTCGAGAGCAATCTGTTCACTTCGCGCTGAGATCAGAAACAGTCAGGAAGTCTGCAGTTGTCAGGCTTCCTGTGCAGTGCCAAACGCCCTTGCTGGTTGTCCAAACCTTTGGTGTGTGAAACCGGGCCTGGTCGAATTCGAGGTCAACTGATCCTTAGTTTTCAGCCGCACGCAAGTTACCTGTGATTTGCCAATGTTTTTGCCCTAATTGCAAATCCTTTCTGCGTCAGCATGGCGTTTTTTTCGGTTTGTTTGAGCTCAATGCCGAAGGAGGCACTGCGGCTTTCTTAAGGGCGGAGGCGTGATTCAGAAGTTGTGGGCAGGAGGGCCTCATGTGAGTTTCTCAGCATGTGGATGTTGTCGAACTCGTCCATGCAAGCGAACAGTGATACCAAAGCATCTCATTTGTGCAAGGGTAACTGGCAAGCGGTGTGAAGACTTCTCAAACAATATCGCAAGCAAGGATGTGCCATGGTGGAAACTGCTTGAAGCAAAGATGGTGGAACCCGACTGAGCCAACTTCGGCAGCTCTACAAGCGAGTCTGAGGTCAAGACAGACTGCGACTGCAAGTCTCCATTAGCAGGTTGACGGTGACCTCTCAGATCTGAATGCGAGACCTAAACTCAAAGTTGCTGGAGGATACATCGGATTTCTGCCTTGCAAGCGCCAAGCTTGTCAACAGTCAGTCTTTGAGCCCAGCTTTGTTGGGGCACTGCTTCCAAGGGCTGCTATTCTTTGCTGCTGATGCTAGTCATGACATCTTGGACGTAAGCTTTAGTGTTCGGAAGACAAGCGAGCGGCTCTCAACCATCACTTGAATGGCAAGAAGGCTCAGGTGTTAAACCACTTGAGAACCGAGTCGCGACCTTGCCACAGGTTTGACGTTTGAGTGCGTATCCCGGCCCTCCAGGTAGTGGCTATGTCAGTTCCATTTGAAATAAGACTTTGGTCGCAGGGGGTGGACCACTTGAGTTCAACAGCTGGCCCAACAGCGTGCTTCAAGGGCAGAGGTATCCAGCCAATTGGTCTCGGTGAAAGAAAGTGGTACCCTTGGCCGGAAATGGGCATTACAGTGACGGGTTCCACTTTCGGGGGCGCCGCTGCATTCTCAAGAGTTTCTAAGCTTATGAGCAGTGAGGCCAAGGATTGTCGCCTAAGGTCCTGCCAAAGTTGTTTCTTTCGCCTTTCTGGACCTGGAACCATTTTGAGTTCATGGCAAGATGAGCTGTAAACTGGTGAGCCCACGAGGCAGAACTGAATTTCCCTCCAGGCAACCTGGGACGATGATCTCCATCTTTGGTACAGCTACGTGTTCCACCATGGTAAAGGACCAACAGAGGGCTCCAACTGAACCACCTTAGGGTTGATGAAAAAGCTGTGACAAGATCTGACATCATAGCACAGTGCAAGCTGAGGGAAGCAACTGATGAGACCGTGGCCATGTGATATGTTTGCTTTGGACATCGTGAAATTGCTGTCATCGGACCTTGCCACAAATCCGTCGAGTAGAATGGTGCTGGCATGTGTTGGCAGGAATGGAAGGCTGACGTGTTCTATTTCTTCAACCTTTTCTAAGACATAGCAGATTTGTCGAGCGCCTTTTCAAAAGAAACGCCGTGGACTCCATGGAAAATACTCCCCGTGGGCTGGCCACACAGCGCAGCAAGCCACATCCCGGCGATCAATAGATGGATCAATATGCCTTTCTTTACCCATTGAGACTTTCATTCCCAATAGCTTGGATACAGATCTGATCTGAGTGATTCTGATTGGAGCAAGGGGCAGTCTTGTTGATTTTCGAAGCTTTCTTGCATGTTCGCTAGGGGTCTATATTAGGCAACATGCAGTTGAATACAGGTTTGATTTTATACCTGATCGAAAAAGAAACAGGCCCGCGACTGGCAGCCTTTCGTGCAATTTTTTCAGGCGTAGGTGTTGCTGATAGATTCGAGCGGCAGCTTTGCAGCTCAACTTCACGTCTGACAAAGACAAGCGGGAGCTAGTATGGAATGTATGGAGCTAGGAGACAAATAGTATGGAGCTTGTATGAGCTAGTATCAATGCTGGAGACAGTCTTTGGCAGGCGCCAAGGCGCCACGCCCTCTTTGCTGCAAGTTGGGCTCTACAGAGTCGGACAAGCCCATGCGTTTGGGCAACTAAAACGCAGTCCTCTGAATGATGCTTCAATCTGCTTCAGACTTTTGCGAAGCGCCGAATCCTTCATCGGAACTGCAAGAGTTCCCGCCAAGCGAAGTTCATGTCAGGCCAGGTGTGTTGGCTTGAGATTTTTGATCGGCAGCCTTGTTCCCAAAATAAAATTGAGGCCCAACAGCGCAAAAATCTGTCGCGGATGGACCCAACACCCTGGTAGCGCCTGATTGCTCTCTGTGCTCGAGCATCCCTTGGCACATGAAAACCAGAGCCATGTGAAAGCTAAGCGGTGACCAGAGTGAAATGTTTATAAGCGGGTCACCCGTTTTATCACTACACTCAAGACTCAAGCATCCGTTGAGGGCAGGGGAGACCATGCTGGACCGAACCAAGGAGCGACCAAGGAGGCAAGATTTGGCTTGCTTTCTGGGAGCAGATGCCCCCACACTTTGTTCACAGGGATGGCAGATCGCAAAATGAACTTCAACAAAATCTGATGCCGTGCAGGCCATGCTACTGTAGATTTTGCGTCATGTAAAATCCACCAGCGACGCTTCTGCATTTTGCTTGCAAAAACGTGTTGATCGGAATTCTCAACCCTTAAGCGTTTGAAAATTTGAAAACACCTTTTCCTTCCGGCAAAAACGCTTTCAAGTGTGCTGTCTTCTTGGAGCAAACCTAGGAACCTGGGACCTCAAGCCATGATATCCCAAAGCACAAGGAAAAAGAAACCTTCCAGACGAAGGTGCCCAATATCATGTGGTTGGAACTGCCGAGCGGCGGGTGCCTCGACGTGTGGCAACTGATCGTTGGGCCGAGAGCCTGATCTCAGACAAAGGAAGATACGAAGAGGGCCTAGTTCCGTTGCAAATTGCCATCCTGCTTTCGACAACAGGGAATAGAGATCATTTGACAGTTCCGAATCTCAAAGTGCTGATCTTCAATCTCGCCAAATATTATTGACTATCACCGCTGTACCAGCCTTTTCTGCAAAAGGAGTGGTGTAGGGCGGATTTTTTGGATCAGCGTGAAAAGTCGAAGCGCTTCGATCGAGATGGTCATGTGCGCGAAGAATCAGACAACCTTTTAGGTCACGAAAGTGGTAGGCCTTCCAAGTCGCTCTAATGGGACGATTTTGCTTCAAAAGCAAAGGCCGGTTCCTTCCAAATTTCAATGCTTGAACGCCTCCTGCTCATGGAGGCGGCCACTCCCTGGCTGTGGGGGATGTTTGTTTGGACTTATATACCTGCAGATAAATGGCTTGCAGGACATTGCAGGACATTTTTAGTGTGCTTGAAAATGCAGATAATTTGAAATGGTTGATTTTGTTGATTTCAAAAATCAACAGTGTATTTAGATAGATTTCCTGAATTTACTGAATAGACTATTGTAAATGAATATGCATGGACCATTCGAACATTTGATGTAGATGATGTGTGACAGTCCAGGAAAGATTGGTGGACCCGGGAATCACTTCCTTCTCAAACACGAGCAGCTCCATTTGGAAGGTTGACATTGGAAAATGTTTTCAGAAATGCCGGCCATTTTTCGTGGCTTCACTCTACATTTGTACGTGAGCGATATCGCAGAAAGAGAAGCCACTGCTGTTGTTTTTTTTCATAAAGGTCTAGCGTTGGTTTGCTTGGAGGCTCTGGGCTGACATATTTTGCCGTGATTGAATTTGCTAAGCATCAGCATCTAGACTTCCTGAAGCCATGAGGGGTCAGTGTTCGTGTGCAGTCCCTGTTCTTTGCTTTAATGGAAATTTGTTTTGTCCCCTGGTGTCCCTGCAAGGTCTTGGGCGATCGAACATCTCCTGCCCTTGGATTGGCCCAATCAGCACGGTGGCAGCGCTGGCACAACTGGGCTTGCAGGTGAAGAAGGTCACCGGTCGCGTGGGGACATGGCGCATCCGTACATGATCACCTACACATGATCCCACGTGCATCCCTAATCATCCACATCCACATGTGCTCACGTAGACATGACATGCACTGACGCAAACATATTTACATGCCTTTTCACCCATCGAACACATGGAAACAGACACTGGCACGAACTGAATTATGTAGACAGCGCTATAGTAGGAGCGACTACTGGTTCACGTATTGCTCTTTAAGGACCGCAAGCTGGAATTTGAGGACAAAGAGTAACAGGTGATAGAACAGGTGATAGTAGGTTGTGTTTCTCCTCCCTTGTGATCATGACTACACTTCTTTCTTTGGTCCATGTCTTGCCGAAATGATCAGGAAGAAAAATGTCTGGAACAAAATCAGTTGATGTGGGTAAACCCCAAATTGTGTGGTGCGCCATCAACGTGTGTGATGTCCTTCGTGTTTGCGATGCCATGTGGAACAGCCTGAAGGCAGGCTTGTCAGTCAGCCTTTGTCCCGGAGCCCCTGAGCGAGAAGAACGAGAAGGAGAAGGTACATGCCAAGGGTGAGCAGAAACTTGGACTCAAACCAAACCCCCCAATCAAGACCTTCTTTTGAGTGTACCACCGGACCCCGAACGTAATCTTGCCCTGAGGACGCCCAGCCAGTGACAGTCGCCAGTAATTAAAAGTAGCTCCGTACAAAAAGTCGTGATACTGCATATGTTTTTGAACTAGGCACGGGTATCATGCGCTATTTGTGAGATGCGATGTGGTCATTGAGGTTCTCAGATGCTGGATGTCTCCGACAAACGTGCAGTGATCTGCAGTGACATCCGGCAACGTAGTCTGAACGAGGTTGATGTTAGCGCGTTTCTTGACGCTGACGTCAGAATTCAAAACGTCGTCAATCTACGCAGCTACAGTGCGGGCTCGCGTCCATGGCTGTCTGTGGAAAGGAAAGTCGGAGCACAGATCTGCCGTCTTCGTGCTGATTGGCATGGTGATTAGATCTGCTTCCAGAATCTGTTTGTAAGGCAATGCAGCGGGCACAGCATCTTCTTCCGCCAAGCGCAGATGTTACAGACTCATGCCGAGTTTTCGAGTAAAAGCTATGAATCTGATTGAAATGTCTCACCTTGAGGTGTTCATCACCTCGAGGGTGCGGGCAAAAGCCATGAATCCGATTCAAATGACTCACCTTTTTAATCCTTTTTATATTGCCTGTGCCATTGCAATTGCTCACCGTGATCGCCAGACTTTTCAGAAAAAGCTCGACCATGTGCTGAGTTTCGTGGACTTCAAAGTCGACATCTTGCAGTCCGAAGCGGAAATATCTATGGACTTCCAAAAATCTTTTCTGGGTGATGCAAAGACTTCACTTCGAAAGGGTGGGAGGCAGGCGTGAGGGGCAAATGCGCAGGACGGTCGCAGTAGGGTGTTCAAAATGAAAAGGTGTACTACTACGCAAACGAATGAACACTTCATTCATTTGGCATTTTTGTTTCCAAGTTTTTCGACCGTAAAGTTGAAAGACGTAATCCATTCACCTGTTTCTGACAGAAGTTTGCAAAAATCCATCTGAAAAGCAGCGGTGATCTTTGGTAGAACAAGGTTCTTCCGGGGAACAGGGTGGCTGGAAACGGTATTTTTTTCAATGTTTTTCAACTATCAACATCCATCAACCATATACCCAGCTATTGTTAATGTGATAAGGGAATGACTGGAGCAGGTCGCATGCAGTTGGACGTTTTCGTCCGGGGGAAAGAACACATTTGGCAGGATCACATCACACCTTTGAACAGCCAACTGCAACCTCTGAAGTGCAGAATCATTTCCAGCTGTTTTTGTGGATTGCAAAAGTAACGTGTTCCACAGATTGTTTTCCAATGCTTTCCAAAGATTACGCCTGGCCACCTGGATGTACTACTCAGCGGGTCTGCTTGGAGATCTTGAACGCTGCCCTGGCACAGGTGCAGCTCACATTCCACTGACGGCACGAACGCAATGGCAATGTCTCGCCTTCAGGCGTCGAGGCTTAGAGCAAAAGCTCGGCTTGAAAACATGCAGAAGTTTGTTGCAAGCTGCAAATCTGGAAGATCAGAAGTGCTTTGCGACGAATTGGGCGATGCCCGACTCTATAGGGCTCTGTAGAGTCACCAGGACAGGACACATCAGGAAATCTTGCGCTTCATCGCTTGTACAAAAAGCTGCCACGGTTGCCGACGGCAGGGGATGTGCTGAAGAGGACTGGTTCTGACTCAGCTCATCAAAGGCTGATTTAGACTGAAGGTATGAGGGCCTCTGAATTGGAACCTACGTTTTTTAGGAAAGACAATGAGGACTGTTGTGTCTTGAGAATGTACATCTTAGACGTAGACTTTGAGTACTTGTTTCTCTTCCAGGTGTTCATTGAATCCTTTCCAAGTGTCCAATTCCTTGATTGAAAACACAAAATAGAACTGGGTGAGTACAGAATTGGATTCAACAGAAGCGCCATTCTTTTGTGGTCCATGTCCAACTTGGCAAAGGTCAATGCGTGGCTGTTGGCTTGTAGAGATGGCAGGATTGTGGTAGGTCTTGATGAGATTTCCTCGGACTGCCAGGTACATTTGGTGGCCGTCTTCCGTGCTTCGTCTACCTTGCAGCGCATGCCTTTGTCGGAAAGCTCAAGTCCTTCCGGCGCGCCTCTTTCAAACGAAAAAACTTCTGAAGTACCTCAGGCGAACCACTTTGTTGAGACGTAGAGGTGTCCGTGAATCGATTGAACTTTTGAAAACTAAAGAAATGATGAGAGCTCACTATCAATGAAATTGATTTACCGTTCATTTCTCTGGTTTGAAAAAAAGGTAGCCATTCATGAACTATCAGCCAAGTTAACCAACGGTTTTGTTGACACTTCCCATTGACCAGAGACATGATGGCAGCGCCCTCTGACCGAGGTTCCTGGCAGCCAGGACATGGACAACGTGGCGTTCACTGCCAGGGACTCATCCGGACCTGTTGGTTGTGAGCCTTCAAAGTGGTGGTTGAAAATGATGGTTAGTAACTTAATAGTAATTACATAATGGTTCATAATGGTTCTATCCCATGTTACATGCGGAAGATCCTTGGAAAAACCTGGGCATCGACCTCCCAAGCTTGGCGCAAGTCCCTGGAGCTGTCTCGGTGGATCTGGGATCAAGCACCAACAAATGTTCACCTCAAAACTTTTGCCTGGTCCAAGAAAGAACTGGAACCTCTTGGAGAGAAGAAACTACTCCAAAGTCTACTTGTCTAAGAAATATTCAGTCCACCAATGATCAATGGTCGCTAGCCGCTAGTTTTGCTTTCGACATGACAATTCGGCATGTGAAAAGTTGTCGAGAAGATGGCCAGTTGTAGGCAGTAGGTTCCACCCACCCACATGAGATTTTGCAGCCCACTCGCATGGCTGCCCAGCGATTGCTGCAACCTGCTCAGACAGTTCTGGTTTCGAAGGTCCTACGCTTCACTACAGAGCCCATGCTGGCAAGCAATGAGGTGCCGCCCGCAATTTGCACACAAGTTGATAGCACAACTAACACTTCTCAGGCTCAGTTGGTCAAAAATTCTTTTGTCCAATCACAATGTAGCTGCTGAAAAACCTATGACAAACCTATGGCAATGTTTCTCCTCGGAATGGTTGAGTCAAGAAGCGCTCTTTTCGACACTTCTTCGGCAGTGAAAGGCTGTGTGTCACGCGGAAGCGTTGCGTTCTCTGAGTTTATCCAATGCAAATCACCATGCCTCATCTTCCTTTGTCAAAAGGCAATCCAACAACGGCTAAACACTGGTTCAAAGTATTACAAGCTAGTGAAGAAACATGAAATGCTTTTTGAAGTTCCTGTTTAATCCCTTTTCCAATCTTTGAACTTTTGGAGTAGATGCTTCTTCCGCAGCTTTCAGCTACTCGTACTGCAGTAGAACGATTTTGTTGTCAATATGACTCGCCGAACAGATGGCGCGTGCCTCGACGTGTGGCAGCAGCTGATCTTTGCTGCCAAATGAGTGCTTGACCTCTGCGGTTTTAGAAGAGCGCCTGGGGTTGTGAGGAATCTGGCAGCAGACAAACTAAGATACGAAGAGGACTTAGTTCCATAGTAAATCGCCGTCCTGCCTTCGACAGCAGGGAATGGAGATCATTTGACAGATCCAAATCTTAAAGTGCTCATCTTCAATCACGCCAAGCATTGTTGACTATCATTGACCGCTGTACCTGCCTTATTTGCAAAGGGAGTGGTGCAGGGCTGATGCTGGATCAGTGTGAAAAGTCAAAGCACTTTGATCGAGATGGTCTTTTGATCGAACCTCACCTTTCCAGCAAAACGCAGGTAATCGACATCATTCAACAGACATTGGAACAATCCATGCCCCATTTTTGAGTCGTAGCCAATTTGTGGCAGACATTTTCCTCATCAAGACCCGAAGAGCAGCATCAGGGAAGCAACTGAAGCAACTATGAAGACTGCAGGATTGACGCAAGTAAGGAAGCAGTTGGGTACGTGGGCTCTTAAAAGAAGAATCCAACAATTTCGAAGGCACAAAGAGTTGGAGGTCACGAAGCGGTGGCTCAGGCCTCCCAGGTTGATTTGATAGGAAGATTTTGCTGCCAAGGCAGGGGCCGGTACCTTCCAAGTCCGTCCTTGTCCAAACCATTTCTTACAAGACTTCCTCCCAACTTGACATGAGCGCCTTTGCAGCAGATCCAGTTTTTTTAACACGAAAAGGCCAAGGTGGTGGTCTCGCAAACTCTCGAGTCTCTGTTCGGCTGAGTGATACTACAGCGTAAGCTAGGCACATGCGAGTTCCCAGCAAGGCTGCCCTGTTTGACTCGATTTCATTCGACACTTCATGGCCAGACAAACCAATTTCAAGAGATGGCTAAGTCTTGGTGTCTGGCTGATACTTGCATGGTCATACAGGTCCAACCTCAAGTTCTTGCCAGCAGCATTATGAAATCACGCTGGTGCAGTTCTGTAGTTTTCAAAACGAGGCCTTGAACTTTGTGCAAACATGGTGCCAAGGAAGCATTTGTTAGTCTTGAATCCTGGCTTTTACCGGGGTCCGGTAGGGCACAAATCTTTTTCCGCCGTTCCTTCACACTGAGGACGTTGTGCTTCAGATCTCTGCCAAACACTCGATCTTTCCGTGCTGCAGAGCATGCAACGTCAGATTTTCCATTCGTCAAAGCAAGCGACCTAAATCAGACATGTGAATCAGGCTTGCCACAAATGCATGGAACAGGCTGACAAATCTTGTAGCGGCAAAGATCGCCAAGGGGTTTCAAGCGAGACATGTTACAAAGTTGTTTGGCATGTTTAATTTCAAGCTAGCGACTTGTATACGATCTACCGTCCATCTAGGTGAGAAGTCATACGCTTTTGATTCCGTGCGAATTAGGTCTGTCTCGTTTGTGGAGGCTGCGGGGAGCATTGCAGTGAAGATTTGACTTCAACAGTTCCAAGTCCGAAACTTGGAGGAAAAGAAGACATTTTGTGGACGGATCTGGAAACTCAGCTGCCAATCCATTGGACACAACATGTGTCTACTGTATGCCCATCCATACGCATCTCGTCCAAGCCCAACAGATAGTTCGCTTCAAAAGCTCACACATGGCTTTCAAAGATGAATTTGACATGTATACCCACTGGTGTAGATAGCCTGTGAAGTGGTTTCAGCTTGGGAAGTGCGGCCTCATGGGAATTCGTTGTGCGCCATACGCGCTGTTGATTCTAAACACATTGCTGCGGATGCTTGACCTGTGATTTGGCCCTGTTGCCTCTTTTCTAGCCCACAGTTTCTCGCAGGCAAGGGCAGACCAACATGCACCAGAAAAGGAACATGATTGCATCCTAGATCAGAAACAGTAAAGAGGTCTGAGAGGCAATCTAAGGGGAAGGCATCTCTTGCTGGTTTTCTAGCCCGAAGCGTGCAACGCCTCAGGGCGTTCAGCATTGTGCAGCTGGTCATTTCAGCCATGTCCGTTAAAGACATTGCCTGGCATGTGCATTTGACTTTGCCAAGCGAGACTCATTTGAAATGAAAACACACAGTTTTTTACCTTGCACAGGGCCAACAGGAATACCACCTCCTTGGGTAAAAACAAGATTGAGCATCCTTTTGCGCAGGGGGGCCTGACCAATACAGCGTTTGCCTTCTATCGAGACAGGACTGGTTTGTGTCAGTTATCAGTTTAAGACCCCTCAGTGACCTTTCCAGTTCTGTAACCTCATTGAGGAGCCTGGCTGGCAGCCAGCCTCGCTACTAAGGTTCCTAGATATGGAAGCTTGAATGATTGAGTGTATCAAAAGCCATGGATGTTGTATTTTTGGGAACCTCCTTGAGGAGGGTTGAGGGGAGGTTTGTTGGTGAGGTTCGTGAACTTCCAACCCCCAAACAAACCCGAACGTTATGCTCGTCAATTCTGTTTAAACTTGAATCAGTCGATAGATAATTGGCTGCGAGGCTCTATTGTTCAACATTGTTTTTGGTGCCTGCAATCAGATTTAAACAAGGCAGCTGGGAACACATTGTCTTGTGCATTTTTTGAGTTCTTCAGTCATCTTCAGTCATTCTTGAGATTGTGTCTTTGTGCAAAACTGGGCAGCATGTCGAGAGGTGGTGCTCAACGTTGCAGCACGATGAGTGTTTCTTTCCATGGGTGTTGCAAAGTGCAGTCTTTAAATGAGTCACGCTCAAAACCATGCTATTCATGTTTAGTGAGGGGCCGGCAGCAACGACATCTGGCAGAAGCCACAGCCTGCGTAAGCCGGCGGAAGCCTTTATCTAGGATTCCAGTCGCGTAAGGGTGGCGTAAGCCCATGTTTTCACCCCAGACGCTTTTCAGAGAAGTTCATCTTCAGAGTGCGCGTAAGCTGCTCGTGAGCTGCGCCTAAACTGGGGGTAAGCTGCGGGTAAGCTGCCCCTGCTGTTGTGTGCCTTTTCTTAGCAGAGCCTTTGTCAAGAAACTTCGAGTTCTACTCGATCCGTCTTCAAAAGCAAACTGTCAAGGAAAACAAACGATCATGTCAGGACTGGCCAAAGAAGGTGAGCAGGCTTCCTGTTCACCACTTTGGGGCCAGCTTGTTTGGGACATACAACTTGTGCTTCACAATTCGCTGGCAAGAGCTGCTGTGCGTAAGCTAATGCTGTGGTGGAGTGCAAAAAGTTCGTGGCGTAAGCCTTTCCTAAGCTAAGTTAAGCCCATGACCCCCACGTAAGCTAAAACTGTGGTGGCGTAAGCCAAGCGTAAGTGGCTGCGTGAGTGTTTTGTCATCCCCTTGCAATGTGAAAGATGTTCTGAGCGCAGCTCAAATGGTGGAGTTTGTGTCAACTTCGGCTTACTGGTTTTCAACGATGAAATTGACATCTATCTACCGCTAAAGGAGTGGTTTCAGCTTGGGAAGTGTGGCCTCATGGAATTTGTGGTGCGTCATGATGCGCCGTTGATTCTAAATGACCAACTGTTTCTCTGAGGCAAGGGCAGACCAACATGCGCCAGAAAAGTACCGCAAGACAATATAAGAACAGGATTCCAGGATAGATGTCCTCTTCGACGGACAAGACGCTTCACCAGACCAACTTTGAAAGTCATTCCAAGGAACCTTTCCTTCAAGGAGAAGTCTTTGTCGGGCTTCACAGACATGATTTGCATAGTCAAGCAGGCATTCCGAACTCATGTTATCTACCTTGGTACAGTCAAGTGAGAGGAACCTAAACTCAAAGTTGCTGGATTCTGCCTTGCAAGCGCAAACCTCGTCAGCAGTCAGTCTTTGAGCCCGGCTTTGTTGGGGCACTGCTTCAAATTGCTGCTATTCTTCCCTGCTGATGCTAGACATGACATCCTGGATGTAAGCTTTAGTGTCCTGAAGACAAAGAGCAGCTCTCAACCACCACTTAAATCATCCGACGAGAAGAAGGCTCTGGGACCCAATCGCCGGAGAACCGAGTCTTGAACTTGCCATCGATTTGTTGTTTAGCTGATGGTGGGTCGCGGTGGTACATCATGTGCACGAAGAATTGGACAACCTGTTTCGAAGGCAAAGAGACATGGAGGTCACGAAAGCCGTAGCTCGGGCCTCCGAGGTCGCTCTGATGGGAGAATTTTGGTGTCAAAGCAGGGGCCCGTTCCTTCCAAGTTTCAATGCTTGAACGCCGAGCTCGCGGAAGAAAGCTTACTGTTTACCACTTTAGTGCCAGCTTGTTTTGGACATAATGCTTGAGACAGCTTGTGCCTCGCAATTCGCTGGCAAGAGCTGCTGTGCGTAAGCTAATGCTGCGGTGGAGTGCAAAAAGTTCGTGGCGTAAGCCTTTCGTAAGTTAAGTTAAGCCCATGACCCCCACGTAAGCTAAAACTGTGGTGGCGTAAGCCAAGCGTAAGTGGCTGCGTGAGTGTTTTGTCATCCCCTTGCAATGTGAAAGATGTTATGAGCGCAGCTCATTTGAAACCAGACTTTGGTCGCTGTGGGTGGAGCGCTTCAACAGCTTGCCCAACAGCGTGCCCAGCAGCATGCTTTGAACACACCCAATTTGCCCAATTGGTCTCCGTGCAAGAAAATGGCACGCTTGGCCGGGAATGGGCATTACACAAGCCTCCCAAACAAACTAGTGGTGATGTTCTTGCCAGCGGGAATCTCCACAGTACAAATTCTACCTGACTTTGCACTTTTTGACCACTTGCACCCTTTGTTCGTCTCTGCTCACCCAACGTGCGCACTTGCAGGATGAGACCTGACCTCCGCTCATTCCAAAATTGTTGACAGCTTGTCTGGTGGGCTCAGTGAAAGTGTAGTCTGTGCGCCAGCGTTTCGTGTTGGCCCAGGTGCGGTATATTGACCTCCTTATAAAAAGTAATCATAGAGATTTTCATTGTGGCTCACTTGAAATATTCAAGGTCTGGCGCCCTGCAAGCCTCTCCAACAAATTGGTGGTGATGTTCTTGCCAGTGGGAATCTCCATACCGCAGGTTCTGCATGACAATTCGATTTTCGACCACTTGCAACCCTTTGCTCATTTCCGCTCACTAAACGTGCGCACTTGCAGGATGAGACCTGCTACTCATTCCGAAATTGTTGACGGCTTGCCTGGTGAGCTCAGTGTAGTCCGTGCACCCTTTCTTGTGAGAGGGCGCTGTTTTTTGGTTGCGCAGAACTCAAGATCCCTAATACCCATCGGTCGATGCTTTCGTGGTAATCCGAGTTAGCAAGCGGGCAAACTCAAGATGTCATCAGTCATCAGCGTTTAGATGAAACATTTGACCTGTCTTCTTTTTCAGAAAGTCATGCGCGGTGAGGTATTTCCAGCGAGCCAGACAATCTCCCCCAAATAATCAACAGCTAAAGCGCCTCATGTTCATTAGACCTCTTTCTTAGAATATTTGTGGCTGGATGAATTTCGTCCACAACAATGCAGCTGAAGAGCTTGGGCATCATCGCTTCATGCTTCTAAAGCCGCACAGACTCTCTTGGGCCAAGCATGTTGTTTGCGCTGTGTTGCGAACCATGCCCCGCCATCCCTGGCCCAGACTGTTAGGGTGCCGTCCCTGGTGCTAAGCAGGGTTTGCTCCAAAGCTTTCATTGTGCAAGTTGATGTGCAGGGAAGGCGTTTCATCTCAGATTTGCGGAAGTACTTGCTTTCGTCCTGCCATTGCCCGCTTGTGTCTCATCTACCATTGGTGCAAAATCTTGAGGATCTATCAAGGAAGGATGACGGCATTGGTCCCTCAATGGGTTTCTTCAGGTTTGCCCGGTTTGTTAGGATCAGTGGTGACCGTGAATGCTCTGGCCAAATCAAATTGAAATCCTTTACTGGCCACAGTTGAAGATGCTTGAACAATATCCTTTTGTGCGAATGATAGGGAACAAGATGGACAATTCTCTAAATGTCAAGGTCCTCAAGGTCTCATTGGCGCCTCAGCAAAGAATGGGAATGTGAAAAGTTTTGTTCGGGGAACGAAACATATGATGTTGTTTTCTCAAAGTGGAGGCACTTGATTAGAAGCAAAATTTGTGGCAGTTTGTCGAATAAACGGCCAAAGCGCCTCATGTTCATTAGACCTCTTTCTTAGAATATTTGTGGCTGGATGAATTTCGTCCACAACAATGCAGCTGAAGAGCTTGGGCATCATCGCTTCATGCTTCTAAAGCCGCACAGACTCTTTTGGGCCAAGCATGTTGTTTGCGCTGTGTTGCGAACCATGCCCCGCCATCCCTGGCCCAGACTGTTAGGGTGCCGTCCCTGGTGCTAAGCAGGGTTTGCTCCAAAACTTTCATTGTGCAAGTTGATGTGCAGGGAAGGCGTTTCATCTCAGATTTGCGGAAGTACTTGCTTTCGTCCTGCCATTGCCCGCTTGTGTCTCATCTACCATTGGTGCAAAATCTTTGAAATCTATCAAGGAAGGATGACGGCATTGGTCCCTCAATGGGTTTCTTCAGGTTTGCCAGCTTTGCCTTTCGTGCAAGTTTTTCAGGTGTACGGTGAAAGATTTGAGCAGTTTTGCATTTGAACTTCAAATCTAACATGGACAAATAGGAGCTATACCTGGAACTTCCAAGTGCGCACAATTTCTGCCGCTGCTTGAAAAAGCATAGATTTTAGTCGTTTCCATTCAAAATCGTTGTTTTGTCGGAAAAACGCCGCTTGACAAACTTGACAAAATGTCCACAAAATGTCCGCTTACTGGGGGCAGATGCCCCCACACTTTGTTCACAGGGATGGTAGGTCGCAAAATGAGCTTTAACAATCTGATGCCGTGCAGGCCATGCTACTGTAGATTTTGCGTCATGTAAAATCCGCCAGCCACGCTTGTACATTTTGCTTGCAAAAACGTGTTGACTGGACTTATCAACCCTGAAGCGTTTGAAAACACCTTTTCCTTCCAGCAAAAACGCTTTCAAGTGTGTTGTCTTCTCGGAGCAAAGTTAGGAACCTGGGACCTCAAGCCGTGATATCCCAAAGCGCAAGGAAAAAGAAGCCTTCCAGACGAAGGTGCCCAAAATCATGTGGTTGGAACTGCTTGCCGAGCGGCGGGTGCCTCGACGTGTGGCAGCAACTGATCGTTGGGCCAAATGAGAGCTTGATGTCAGCAGACAAATCAAGATACGAAGAGGGCCTAGTTCCGTTGCAAATCGCCATCCAGCTTTCGACAACAGGGAATGGCCATCAATTGACAGTTCCGAATCTCAAAATGTCAATCTTGAATTATACTACACATTGTTGACTATCATTGACCGCTATGGCAGCCTTTTTTGCAGAAAGAGTGGTGCCTGGCAGATGAAAGAACTTTGATCGCCGTGGTCTTTTGATCGAGCCCTGCCTTTCCACCGAAATGCAGATGATCGAGATCGTTCCATGGACAGCGGAACGATCCGTACCCCGTGTTTGAGCCGGAGCGCATTTCTAGCAATCATCTTCCTGATTCGGACCCGAAGAGCAGCATGAGGGAAGCAACTGAAACAACCATGAAGACATTAGGATTGAGACATATATAAGGAAACAGTTGGGTAAGTGGGCTCTTCAACAAAAGAATCAGACAATTTCGAAGGCAAAATGAGTTGGAGGTCACGAAGCGGTAGCTCGGGCCTCCCCGGTCACTCTGATGGGAGGATGTTGGTGTCATAGCAAGGGTCCGTTCCTTCCAAGTTTCAATGATTGAACACCTTGGCCAGAGCTCATGGAGGCGGGCCCCCGGCTGTGGAGGATGTTTATTTAGATTTACCTGGAGATGAATGGCTTGCAGGACATTTTTAGTATGCTTGTAGATGTAGATGCTTTGGAATGGTTGATTTTGTTGATTTCAGTGATCCAGACAACAATTTAACGGATGCGGATGGTAGCTCAAGATGTGACCTTAACTTCACGTTCGGAATTGATACGGCGTGACCCTTTTCAGTCCGTGGATGGCTCGACGCACCAAAAATGGATGTGCTGGCAACATGGGCATCTCCCTATGAGGGAACTTCCCCAACCATCCCAAGCACTCCCAAGAAGTCATGAGAGATCCACCATTGATGAGGTGAGACGTCTTTGCATGCCATGGCCCAGTACCAGAGGGTAACGAAACCACTATTTAGCCTCAACCGCTACTAGTATCAACCATTATGGAACATTTGTTGCCATTAGTCACCATTAGCATTAGCAGCCCTTTGATCAGCCTTGATGATTCAATTAGCCCATCAATTCCGAAGTTGACTAACCAATTGATCACGGAAAAAACGGCTATAAATCACCCACCAAAATTGGTCAGGAAAAAAAACAAGCAACACAAATCAGAAAACCCAAAGCTCAAACAACCAACCAAAAATCAGAAAATCCAAGGTTCATCACAAAAATCACCCATCAGCTCAATCAGCTCATCACTTAAAAATCCCAACCAAAATCGGCCGGAAAAAAAACACAAATCGGTGAAACATCCGAGCATCCGTCAGCAGCTGCCAGGCCGACCAGTCGGAGCTGAAGGCCCTGATTTCCTCCAAGTGTTCCGAGGCAGAGGTCCTCACCGACGTAGGCGCCATCCATGGACCGCATCCCAGTTGGATGGCCCAGGTGTTGGATGGGCATCTTTGATGAACATCAAGTTGAATCAATTGAAATGTCGTATCCAACAGGAACAGTATCCTAACAGTACTATTGATTATGTACTTCATCTTTGCTAGGGAAGTTGGACATGAAGATACCATCAGACATGGGAGCAAATCCAAATGAAATGTCAGATTGTTTTAAGGGTTAATCAAGACACAACTTGATGGTCATTTTTGATAGGGAATCATTCTGGATAGAAATGGCAGAAAATCCAAATGAACATTGATATCAGTAGTATCCCAACCGGAGAACAGGATGCAGGTAACATACTTGTAGTATGTGGCATAGCTACTCCCCAGTGCGATTCTACCGCGACACTCAGAACGCCACCGGCAGGTGCTGAGCTCACCTATCGCATGCCCTATGAAGAGAGCAGCAGCTTTCCAGAGCTCTTTGAGTTTTTGGAGCAGAAGCCACAACGAAACTCGGCACCAGTTGCTGTTGCTGGTGATTGTGGATGGATGATTGAAATCAGATGGCGATGTGAGAGTCATTTGCGACTCTGCTAAACCTCGAGTACTTCGAACATGGAACATCACATGCTTTGCGGCAGGAAGGAAGCGAGTTGTGATTTGGGAACTTGTTTATGGTACTCACCCTAACAGGTAGTCATGAACAGTCAATGGAGAAGATCGTCGTCATGAACATGGTCGCAATCAATTTGATCCCAACCGTAAGATGATGTACCTTAAAAGTCACACATGCCCACATTTGCGCACATTAGGAGCAAGGATCACGAGCACCACGAACTGACCATCACCTAAAACTCCCATCATCAGATCATCATTCCGAATCAGGGATCCACCCGGGACCGCTCCCCTGGGCCGCCAAGGGTTCACGCCAGGCGGCGTGGAGCTCTTCGGCCCCTGGGTGACGACACCGGTGGTGCTGGTGGCTTGGTGCTGGTGTGGGGCAAGCTGGTGACTAGCAATTTAACACTGGGGATTGGGGATTTAACAAGTGTTGGGAACGTGAGTCGGTATTAAACTTGATGAACTTGGTGGCGGAATCAGGTTGGTTAATAAACTTGTGAACTATTGATTCACAATGCTGGAGAAGATTCAGCAGGGAATCCACCGCTAGCTGGCCACCATCCCAAGCTGCGGGTGATTGCCGGGCAAACGGGGGGAGTACACCACGAACGGATAGCAGGACAATTCTGTTCACTCACTACAAAGGAATGAGTCTTTTTTCAGGTTTGAATATATGTTGATATCGGATGGTGAGCTGCAGGTTCTTGAAGAAAGAATATCAGCCTATGTGAAGCCCAAAAACGAACCCATCAAAAAAACAATTATATAAAAAAACATGCTTCAAAAAATGGGAAACAGTGTCAATCGAATTATTTCATTCACTGGTAACCGTCCTAAAAATGACTCCCAACCCCCTCCCAACCCCCTCCCAACCCCCTCCCAACCCCCTCCCAAGCACCTCCCAAGCTGAAGCTCCAGGCCAGGTCGTACAACAGATCTCCGAAGAGCTTCAGAGGGCTCGGACTTCCCTGGCACTCACCGAGGCAAGGCATAGATCCGTGGATCCGCACGTAGCAACTCACGGTAGGAACCACGGCCGTGTGGGAAAAGTTGCTCTGAACTTATCACTCCTTATCACTTCTTTCTACTGAGTAAGTTATCAGATCACATCAGACCACTGAACTTACGAGCAGTTTCAGCCACGGTGAGCCCAAGCTGATGAGCTCATGGTATCAGTTGGACCATCCCCCAGACTGGTCAGCCGGTCAGCAACCAGGGTTTAGTGAAGTCACCTTTCTCACGACCCCTGCCCTTCGCCAGCAACGGTGTAAGCCAATGGTACCAGCAATATTGGCAAATCATGGCAAATCATTCTGATTGTGAATAGGACTGCAGTGTGAGCCACATGTATATTAATACACTTTGGCTCAAGACCTACTCGTTGCAGAGAACGCGCAAAATGGTCCTCGCGGTCGCTTCGTTGTGAGTGAACGGTTGGGATCCTTCTGGTGGTTGAAGTCTATAGTTCAAGGGTCTGCTTCGCAGGCACCTTTCGAATCACAGGTTATCAGCCGTAACGGCTCACGTCGATCGCCATGGCAGAGTCAGGAGGAGACCTATCTGGGATATCACTGCAAAGCGACAGAGTCGTTGCAGTAGCTGCGACTGGATCTATGGAAGTTGCGTCAGCGAGCAACGAGAGCCCTGGAGATGGAACCGTGTTGACAAGTCAGACTGCCGGTTGGGAAATACCAAGTGAAATGCCGAGCGTCCCCTCTGGGGCAGCTTCTGCAAGAG
>VSDK01005870.1:3496-48496 GCA_009767595.1 Symbiodinium kawagutii
AATTGAAGACGTGCCTCATTATGTTGGACCACTTGATTCATGATATGTTGTTCCTGGGTGACGTGCTGACGTGCTTCATTCAGAGCATTACTGATGACAGCTTCTGACTCTTTGAAGGCTTCTTGTTCCCTGTTCCTCATGACAACGATGCCTTCCGTCAGTTCGCTCTGCATTTGTTGTCCTCTTTGAAAGATGTGAGTAGCAACACGTTGAGATAGATCTCTCTGCCCTTCAAGCATCTCAATGCGTTGGATGTTACCAACATCTTCCATCTGGACATCACCCATAATCGCATTGTGGTGATCCACCACACGCATTGCCTCAGCATATGTCTGTTCTTGGTACTCTTGAAGCTGTCGGACACATGCGCTCTCGATGTACTCGGCATTATTCTCTGCCAACGCAAGACGTGATTCCACTCGCAAGAACTCTTCCTGTGCTACATTGACTTCATCACGGAGGGCCATTGCATCCCTCTCCGTAGCGCGAAGCGCATCGGTGAGTTCTTGCACTTGTGACCTCGGACTACGATCCTGCACGTAGCGAGCAATCTGCGTCGGAGGGGAATCTCTGATCGCCTTATGAATGTTCCTTCTCACTCTTGGAGTGTTCACTCTATTCTCCCCAATCCCTCTTCGCATAGGTGCAAGAGTCACCATTGGCACCGGTCTCGTCGACGACGAACTGGGCGCTTGAGTCACTCGAGGGGTGACCTGTACGAATGAACCGAGACTGGGGCCACTCCCGTCGTCAGGACTGGAGTTCTCCATGGTAATACCGGATCCAGCGCTTGCTGGAGCTGCGAAGGTATAATCGGTCTCGCCTTCCTCTGGGGATCCGGACATGCAAGAGCCTGTACGGCTGATAACCTGCGAGTGGATATATCCCTGAGGATGTCCACTGTAGTTCTCAATGTCCAAGTCTAAGAGTCCAGTTCTACCCAACGATCAGAAACCACAACCCTCAAGCAGCAGCGCAAGCGGCATCAGCCTTTTACGCTCACAACTGTTTGGATCCTTGAGCCAAACAGCAGGTATGTATATGATCTTTGCAGTGGTATGACACACTGTGCTGTGACTGCATGCTTACTCGCAGAATGAAACCAACCAAAATCAGTTGCCCAAATAAACAAAACGGAGCTTATAGCCAAAGACCAGCCTATGGATTGATTCAACGCTGCTTCATGCTGTCCCAATGCAGCTGATCTCCCATACTCCATTTGGACAGCAACTTTCATCCATCGGGACAACCGCAACAAACACCAGAACCTCACAGGTTGTCAGGTTGTTTCCGAATTCATGTTTATTTGGGGGTTTCTCAAAATAAGGGACCCCCAAAATGGCTGGTTTGTTACTATACATGGCTGGTTTATATCTTTGGTCGTTTGTTTCTAAGATCGCATTCTTTCGAATAGATCATGGAATCAACGAACACATCATACATCATAATAGAAACATAATAATGGTTATAAACGATCATGATAAATCAATCTATATATATATATTTGCAGTAATAGTTTTTCTTAAAGATCATAATAGAAACAAAATCATGATCATATAACATAAGATCATGATAGATTCGATCAATAATATCTTGAATATTTTTTTCTTACAGATCATGATGGAAACAACACAATGATCCTATAAAATTATGATAGATCAATATATCTTTATATACGTCTTTAATAGTTGTTCTTCAAGATCCAAATAAAAACAACATAAGATCATAATAGATCATAGAATCATAGAATGAACGTTCCCATCATTGCCACCAAGTCTCCGTCGCTGCAGATCACCAGGTACGTTGTCGCGGGGTCAAAGGACGTCCAGTGGACGATCTCAGGGATGGCCGTCACACCCGAGTCCTTGAAGATCAGATCGCCCATGGAACCTGGCGTGCGTGCGGATCGAAATGGTAATCCGGCAATGTAGAATCCACCATATATATATATATACTGATGGTTATAGTTCACCTATAGTTATATTTCACGTATGGTGATAGTGATGATTTTACACCTTTATTATAGTGATCTTCTAGATTTAAATGGTGATGTAAAATAGCAATAGTGAACCAGGTGAATCGTGTTCTTTCTATATTTCCAGGTGAAGGGTATTTATTCAATCTAGATAGCTATAGTGAACCAGCTATACTTCACCTGGAAATTCAAATGGTGATCACTATAGTTGGTTCACCTGGTTCACCTTTAAAATAGCTGGTGATTCCAAGCTTCCAGGTAAGTTTAACAGAGAGTATGCACTGCCAGTTGAAGTTCCCTGAGTTCTGACTCCATGGTATTGCTAGAAAAGATGTATAAACACGACGTGGAACCCTGGGGTTACCATGGGGCATGCTTAGGGTCCAGATCTGAATCTCCAGGTTCTCACCAAGCCACTAAGGAAAATGACCTGATAACTATGGTTAAACTATTACTATACCATAGCCATTACTATTAATAGTTATTAGTTTAACCATAGTTATTAGTTACTGATAACTATAGTTAAACTATTACATGACCTGATACCTATGGTTTCTCTATTAGTGAACCATTACAATAGTGAAACCCTGGGAAACCATCAATAAAGGGTGGGAATCCAACCAGGCCTTTGCTGCACTGCTCACACAGGACAACAACCATGGCAAACTCGGCAAAGGTGGCTGCCAGCAAAATGCACGAGAGATACATCAACCCAATGTCTCCCAAGCACCCACAAATACAAGTGTGTATATATATATACACATATCATATACACACATCATATACACATATCATATACACATATCAAATCACACATATATGTATGACTATACATATCTAATGATATCTAAAGTCTTAAAAACATTTGCGTTGGCCTAGTGGCATAGAGTCTCCACCTGTCTACGCCTTCTCACATCATATCACACACCGCCAAGGTGCGGGAGATGGCGATCTGCGGGGACACCATGTCCTTGGGCGTGATCCGCGAATCTTCGGTGCCATCCTGGGCGCGGCGGTCTGGAGGACCAGCTATGGATCCCTGGTAGCCACAGGGGGGGGACCCATGATGACGCATAACTCTCTGCTGATCTGAGGAAGGCAACATGATATGTTCCAACCTTCCATCACTACAATTGATGGTGTATTCATGGATTGATTCCTGCATCAATGCTGATCAAACACAGCTCCAGCTGGATATCGACTCTTTGAACTGGGAACGTGGTCGGATGACTAACTCTCAACAAGCGGCACCACTGCAGACATCGACTTTTCAGCGCGATGGAGTCTCCCGGTGTCCGCAGTGAACATCCAAACGGCAGTGATACTCCGTGATGTGGTAGTGGTAGATCTATAGATTTACTCACACCTGAGATTTCATTGTAAATCACCCGTGCTATTATGGGAAGCAGTGGATGGTTGTTTGACAAGAGCTGGATCTACCATTGTTGATCAAATATGGGTCATGACCTCTAGCATTCACCATTGTAGACCATTCTCAAGCATCATTGGCCACCATCATTAACCACGCATCTGCCAGCAAATCATCCCTCATTATTAACTCTTATTAGTGATTGATAATGCTGGCCTCATGATTATCATCCTCATTAATTATTAACATCATTATTAACCATCATATGGCCATTCCAATCCATTCCAGCGCTCACAGTAAAGAAAAAACATATGGTCACCCTCGTTAACCTCAGGCCATTCGATCGATCACTGCGTGTCACGAGTCGCGGCATCCGCATCCGCTGCCGAGCTGCGTCGTACTCTGTACGGATCACGTGGCCGCCAGCAGTTTTGATGCGCTCAGCTTCGTCGGTCCGTAAGGCCTTGTGGTCCGAGGTCTCATACCTTGGGCTCAGTAATGATCTCTGGTTGGTTGGTTGGTTGGTTAATTGGTTGGTTAGTTGGTTGGTTAGTTGGTTAGTTAGTTGGTTAGTTAATTGGTTAGTTAATTGGTTAGTTAGTTAGTTAATTGGTTGATACGTCGTTGCTTCACGAGTGCTTAATATTTGATAATATGTTGGCTGACTATACGTAATAAATATGACCAGTAGGTTTGCCGGTGGTCAATTACTGATTATATGATGTGGTGTCACCCCCTAAGAAGCCACATATTTTGGGAGCTTCCCAAACGTTTGATAGCTACTGACAGGAAAAAAATCCCCCTTCAACTGGATCCATCTACTGATCTACTGGATGCGTCGCCACGGATAAAGCCCGCGTTTCTCATTGCTGAAGGTCGTGCCATGCAGCTCTTTGATTACCATGCAGTGGAGCCAATCTGAATATCACAGTCCTCTCTCCATGGTACTCATCGCCTCCTCCAGTAGTGCTGCAACTCTTTCCTCCTTCAAATAACCAAATCAATCCATGAAATCAAGAATCAAATTCAGAATTATCATTTCGAGCCACACAGAATATGGTAGTAGTAAACATTTGTAAATCATATCCAGTCATCAGTTGCATACAATCCTCAGCAAACCAAACTTCCAAGATATTCCACTGGTTTCCACCGGCACCAACTGTTAGATTGCCACAATCCCAACCGTTACACGTGTTTTCATGACTGTCAATACTACTATCCACAAATGGTGGCACTATTTCGGTCCATTTGAAGTATTTACATGACCCTTCAACATTATGACACTGATTTCTTTAAGGATTGCCATTATGGTGAAAACATTATCATTAGAAACTAAGGTGGAAAATATGTTCATTAGTGACAACAAATTACTACTATGACCACCACTATCCTCTATCATCCCATCCAACTATAATCATTAGTTATACAGTAAACGTATACAATCACCATCGATGGCTTGCTGGCACCATCATGCATTACAATCATCATCATTATCACTATACATATGGTGGTTTCTCAAAATAGGGGCTCCCCAAATCATCCTTTATACCAACCATGTCTAGTAAACCAATCGTATCCAATCATTTTAGGGGGTCCCCTACGACTTGAGAAAGACCCATATGTATATGGGTGAAAACCCTGTACCCCCCATCATTAACCATTGTTTTCCCACTACTATTGTTGGTTATCATCCCCGATCATTGTTGGTTAATATTGACCCATAGCCATATAGGTGACAACCCTGGTAACCTTGTGAACATCTCATTGTTGCCTGGCGATGACCCGGTCGCTCGTGGCTGTAGATTCATCATCTCCCAGCCGCGCGCCCAGCCACAGAATCTGTCGCGAGTTCATCAACACCGCTCGAGAATCGCCCACCGTAGCCACCCAAAGCGAATCACGGCCTCAGGTGGTGTGGCTCTACGCGTGGAAAAACCCAGTGCCTTGAGTCGCATTTTGGTTGACGACTCTTAGCAATGCTAAATGAGAGTGCAGTAATAAGCGACAGCTCAATGAAGATGATTGATAGGTGCCAATAATGGGTAATAAGAACTCATGCTAATTAACTATAACGGTTGATAGCTATTGATAAGGTTTGAGGATGGAAAACCAGAAAGGACAATGACCGGGCACCGATTCTTAATTCAGTAACGAATGATAAGGGGTAGTGTTGTTTAGCAATCGTTACTCTATTCACAAGCACTGAGAATAAAGACATGCCAACTAGAGTGATATGCAATATATCAAGTACACCCGGTCAATCCTATACGGGCCCGTGACCCCAAGCCAATATTGTATCAAATATAGGAACTGGCTTGAACTGTCAACAGGTGTTTCAGGTTTCATGCTTGGTTAGCTGGGTAAAAACAACAAAACTCAAGAATTGGTAAGTTGATATACATACAAGCATGATGACTGGACGATTGATGGTAGAAATCAACTAGGCTGTCGGATGCTTCAAATAGCTAAATATGCAGGTCTTCAAAACAATATGTGTCACTGTAGACATTCTAAATAAAACCATTGTAAATACAAACATGGTTCTTGCATTGCCTGCTCGCATGGGCATCTATACATCTCTCTCTCTCTACATACATTCCATCATCTATCAAGATAGCAACACCTCGAGTGGGGTACGTCACCGTATGTAACTTCGATGGTATTGCGAGGCACAGTTACCGAAAGCAAAGCGGGAGGTAGGACTGGTTGATTTGTTGTACTTATGATTGGATTATAAAGGCACTTTCAACTCAGGCAGATTCACTGGTGCAATTGATCTATCTGCACAAATTCAATCAACCCCCTTTGAACTTCAGTTGCATGGGCCGCAAACTAAGAAATCTGAGTGAAGGGGGTCTTTTCAGGCAATGTTTTGGGCATGCGTCAGCTCCAAAATGATGCCCATTTCTGCTGGTCATACAAAGCGTTTTTGCTTCTGCATTTCGGTGGTTCTATCTTCATTCGCATGGGTGCGATCAGTTTGGTGGCTCTGCGGTTGTAAACTACTCGGGTGTCTCCGCCAATGCCTATGCGAAAAGCCTAGGACGGGTTGGGTGGCACCGTATTAAGCACGGACATTTTGCAGGTAGCTAAACTGACTAATTACCGCGGTTGCAAATCACTCTTTCAAAATCAGGTGTTCGCTATTTGGCAGCCTCAATGGGCTTGCTCTGAGTAGGACGTGAGTCACCAAGGAATTTTTCTCCAACTGCCAGAAGCTAAATACCTTGTTGTCCGGAAATCATCAATAACTTCGAAACACTGTTTCACCAGTTGATAGATGACCTGCCCTTTTAACAAAACCAGTATTGCTGATGTGTTGCTGCGAGCTTGGAGTGCGTGCGGAGATCACCAATTTACCTCTTTTCCTACGACCATCGTGCTAATGATTGCTGGTTCCCCTGATTCCCGGAACAAATCATTCAATTTTCCACTGTTTTCACCAACATATATAGTCATCATCACCACTAAGCGTCACCGTCATAAACACTAGGAGTATCATCCATAAATTCACCACGTTAAGCAGCATAACCAGCTTTCCACGGTAGGGACGCCATCACCATGACGTAACATGGTGCTTATGCTGGCTGCATGCTGGTTAAGAACTTGCCCGCTCATGAACCCACCACGACAAAACGCTGCTAGACAGGCTAGGAAGGAAGTGCTCTCATCCCCACGTATTTCACTTGACTCTGCCTAAAACGGGTAGGGTTTGTGACAGAGCAGTGTGTCCGCCATTGGCAGGGGCTTTGTGTCAGACTGGGGCCTCTTCTTGATCAAAGTTGAATGAAAAGACCACCATTAGCCACGAAGCCATCACCATTTGACCATCACCAACGTGACCGGGCTAGCCCGCCATGATGCACTTACCATCATCTCCCTTACCTCCATCAACCATCTTAACCATTGCCATGGTTCGTTCTTGACCATCTTAACACAACTGTTTGTTGTTAAGTCTCTTAATCTTGACCACTAGTATTACCATGGTCAACAACTAACAATACCTTCTTGATCACTACCATTACAATTTACCAATTGTTACCTATCTTGATGATTAATGGTTACCTATCTTGATACCAGAAACAAAGATCATTACAATTAACCAGTACTAGCAGAATCGAAAACATTACTACCATTATCATAACCCTTACAATGATCATTACCACTACAACTACTATCATCTTAACCATTTCTACAATGATCATGGATATCTTTAGCCATATCATTGCCATGTTAACCATTAATGATTTATTAACCATTACCATTACTATCAATAATGATTAACCGCTACCGTCACCATTCACCATGGTCATTCCAACTAACCATTACTATCCACTATCATAAGCACAACCATTACCATGGTTATTGATCATTACCACGAGAGTATGTTGCCTCATCAACCATGTATAGAGTGATCATTACTACCGTTACTACCGTGATCACGGTTAGCATAACCACTACTACTACCATCCCTAGCCATTATCATGGATATCTTTAGCCATATCACAACCATGTTAATCATTAATGATTTATGAACCATTACCATTATTGACCATTGCCATTACCATTAATCACCACTCACAATGGTTAACCACTGCCATTACTACCATTAACTACCATTTAGCATTATCCTCGTTGCCAGTATCATAACCACTACCATAGTTATCATACTTGTCATAACCATAGTTGTTAACCATTACCATTACCATTACTAATGGTTGACCATGATCATGGTTACCACTACCAAATATCGATCATTAACTACCATTACCACCAACATTACTATTCATGATGCTTAACCACTACCATTACCATGGTTATTGATCATTACCATCATCATGGTAATCATAACCATCCATGATCATAACCACTAATTACCATAGTTATCATACCATTACCATGGTTATCGATCATTAACCCACCTTAACCATGGGGTCCCTCGCCCTGCTCCCCAGTGGCCGGGAGGGATCAAGGCCACTGTGGCCGTGGAGCCGCAGAGGTCCAGGTCTTTGCCCGTCTCCACGGCGTAGGCCTCGGGGACACTGCCGGGGACCCATCGGGGGATCCGTGGCCACCGGGGTGACACGGGAGGACCCGGGGATCGGTCCTGGGGAAGGCTGGGGTTTCAGGCGTTTTTTGAGGGTTGGTTGGGGCTGTTTTTTGGGGAGTCGGCTTGAAGAATTGTTTGGGGTTGATGGTTAGAGGTGGATTGAGGCTTAGTTGATGATTTAATTGATGGGGATGGTCAATCTTGAAGAGTATCGGCTAAATTCATGCTTAATTGTGAGCACAAAGTGGCAGATTCATGGTGGCCCGTGGTGGTTGATGAATCGTTTGATGGTTGATGAAATAGTTTTCTGTAAAATTTAGTAAATAGTTGATCAATGAATGATTCATTGAATCGTTGATTAAATGGTTGATTCATTGCTTCTCATGGTTGTGCATGGTCGTTCATGGGCGATAGTCTCTAGCGGCTAATCAATGGTCAACCAATCAACCAATGGTTCATAATGATTGATGGTGGTTTACAATGTTCAATGATGGTTGATTGTGGTTAAACGATGATGAATATGATGATGAATATTGACCGGAATTGATTTTTGCTGCTTAAACATGGTTGATGATATTGCTGACATTGATGACATATATATTGCTCAACCATGCTTAACCTATCTACGACGATAAGTACTGGTTGATGACGATGATGCTCAAGGACGACCCATACTGGTTAGTAAGGAGTATCAATTGCCAATAAGGTCGTTTAACAAAAGGGGACCCTCAAAATCATCGAATATCCAATATGAATCATTTTTGGAAATATATAAATCACCCACTATTTGGGGCTCCCTGTTTTGAAAAACCACCATACTGGCCAAACACGGCGGCCAGGACTTGCTGATCATGGCTGAGAACGGTGGAGCCATGATACCCTGAACCCCTGGGCCCTGGACCTTCCCTGACCAAAAACCTGTAAACCAAAGGGCCAGTACACCCATTTCCGGTGTTCTTAAGCCATAGGGGACCCCCCAAAATGGTTGGTTTATTCATATCAATGACATAATGACTAGTATTGGATGATTTCAACAACTCAATGGTGCGCTTCCAATTGGAAGATTGGTTATCTGCACATGTTGGCATGGCAAACTCTGCAGGGACAGCAAAACCTGATAGGTCCAACTTCACTTATGAACACAGTGCACTTGAAATGACAATCGGGCGCTCATTGATGATCCATGGCATGCCAGTTAGCCCGTGCAGTCCTGGGAGGTTCGCAGACCTAAAAGCCTTAGCAAATCGATTTTTGTAGGAACTAACAAAATACTAAGCCATGACCATTGATGCTGCTGGGGGTAAGTCCCTACAACTGTCTGATAAAAATAGCTGGTTGGGTCAATCTACTCTCTGGTTGATCATCTGTGGCTTACCAATGATGCTGAAAATGGTTGCCACGACAGCCGTGGGTCACCAAGTACTTATGCCACGAATGGATGGGATACCTTTGTTGGGACATTACCAATCTCTGGTTGGCTCGGAGTGACAAGCTGGGGATACCCAGCAAGGACAACTGGAATCCGTGGCTGGTCGGGTTGGATCCGTCAGCTGCCATCAGCAACCATCACCTACCGATTGAACAACCGCTGATTATAGGCGCTAAGCAGCAATTAATCGTCAAATAAGCAACAACCAACAATATAATCAAGAATTCAGAATTAACCAGCAATTAACCAGCAAATACTATGCAATGTATTATTTAATCAGCATCAAATTAACGTTTGAATGAGCAACTGACCAGCGAATAGTATCGCTGATAGTAATACTAACCAGCAATGAACCGTAAAACGTTTATGACTTTTCCTGTCCATCAATGAATTGACAATTGTTAATCATCTGGTAGTGGTCAAGTGACCATCAAGATACATCTATGATTTTCATAATATAAGCATTGGAATCTGGTACCACGGCGCTTACGCGCCTCCAAGTCTTCTTCGGCTTCCTTGAAGGCATGCGTCAAGGCCTCTTCCGTGTTGCGCCAGCGTTGTGCCACCCCACCGAGCGGCGGGGTCACCGAATGCACACGCACACAAGATGAATAAAAAGAGGTAGAAATAATTCATATGAATTGCACCGCCTATATAAGATCAATGCATAGAGTGGCGGATACAAAATGTAATACATCTATATACGTATACATATATGTGTATGCAAGCATATATATACATATATAGATATATATATATAGATATATATATATATATATATGTATATATATCTATATATATGTATATATTCAAATATTTATATACACATTATATTCTGTATTTATGTAAAATACATCCATATATTCGTAAAACCACTGTAATTGGTCTCAATAAATGGCGGCCTGGTGACAATCCCAAAGGTCCAGAAGACCCGGTCTGCTGGAATATTCAGCTGGCGAACCTCTCCGGAGTTTGTCTTTGACACAGGCCCATATACATATGATCAGGTTTTTGCCATTCAAGTAAACAGTAAAATATGACTTGTGACCGTCTTACAGTGATGCATCTCAATCTAAAACAAATAAAATCAAGATGACAAACGAGTCGGTCAAGTAGCGTCAGAAAGGGTGCAAGAGGTCCTGACAAACTTGACACTCTCTTCCCGGATACATTGTAGGTTCATACATGAACACATACATATTTGTATGATTTTGTATGATTTTGCATTTTGTATTTTGCATATATACATATACATATATATATATTATATGATATACTACATATATACATGAAAATATTTGTATGTATGTACGGTTCCTTCAACTTTGCGTTGGTCACCCACACTCCCTTGAACCGCCGCCTACCCCGCACCTTCTGAGCGTCGCCATTCTTCAGGCACCCGGCACACGTCTTCTGGAGGAGCCGGTGGCATCACCAAAACCACCAGTGACCATTGGCAGGATGGCATTTGTCTATATGATTTTCTGGACAAAGCCATGGCACATGGCACATAGCTGCACATAGTAAGAAGGGTATCACCCGTCGCCGTGTGTCAACAACGGAGAACCTTCTAATGAGAACGTTCCAGTGAGGTATGGCATTGTAGGTACCATACGGGAATCACTTCTCAACTCTTAGTATTATTTGTTCAGGACCTGACCCCATGGATCCCCATGGTGTGATGTCAAAGGCACCGGTAGCCCTCTACCCATGGAAATGGATGATCCGCCAGGCATGATGTGATTTCGAATTACCAGCTAAGTATGTAAAGGATTGCAAGCGTGACCAGGCACTGCCAACGACTAGTCATGATAGACATTTTTGCAACTAGCAATTGTCATTAGCCACTACAATATCAACCGTGTCTCACCACTATGGACGATCAATCACGAGAAGCCATCATTAGCTATCATTGACCATCATCGAATCATCAACCATTATTGATTTTCTTCAACTTCAGTGCTTGGAAAGCAACCACGAGCAGCTATATTATGTGTATAGTTCTCACGTTCTACCACCAGCACTACAGTTACATGGTGGCTCAAAGCCGTTTCTGCAGTATGTTCCCATTCCAAGCGGTCAGCTGCTCACCCAGTTGACTGCTGTGCTCGGTCCGCCTCTCGCAGAAAGTGGGAAACGGTTTCCTGGGACTTCCGGGGCACCCATGGGACCTGGATTCATCATCGCAATTCTGAAGCCATTCTTTGCCACCATGAACCATCATTCACCATCCTCAATCATCGATAGACCACCATCAAGCACCATTCAGAATTGGAAAACAAGCTGTTGTTTTCTGATGGTCACCACAAGAAGCAAAACGCACTGCTGATCAACCCCCCTTCCATGTTGATCCCTGCTTGTGTACATGGCCTGAGGCCTGGCATTTTTCTCTCATTTGAAAAAACTCATTGAGAACTTACATAAATGAAGGTGTGCACAGAAATGGGTTCCTGTTTTTGAGATTTTTTCATCTTATTAACTATATGTTAAATACTGTACATCTCAGACCACAACAAAAAGGAAGAGGCAACTTGTGCGCACTTTTTGTGAACCAACTGTCATAGTGCCTGGCTCTTTTTGTTTTCAAAACTGATGCAAACCACTTGCACCATTCTCAACCCTCGTTAACCTTGACTGACAATCAATTACCACTTTTCAATACTTTTCACTATCATCCATGATGAACCAATCATTATCAAATAGCTATATAAGTTAAGTAGCATCATCATTAACCAGCTTACTAGCCATTGCGATGATCAACGATCATTGACCCTCAACCAAGCGTCAACAAACAACACATGCCAGTTTTTGGCAGGCTACATTGCTTATCAAGCAGCTGCTACTACCTTTAATTAGCAATCGCAAAAAAAACATGGATCAAGCAGCTGCTTGTATTTCTTGATTAAGCACTACTCGTTGTGGTTAATTGACAATAGTAGTGGTTATCAAGAGCTGTTTCATTGATTAGTCCGTGTTTACCATGGCTAATTGTTGATTGACCGCTACTCAGCAGCTCACAACCACCCTCTTCTTACTTACAATCAGCAATATTAGCATGATTAATCATGATGAACCATTGGTGAACCATTGATTTAGCCAATCGCCATCTGATTGACTCCCCATTGCTATTTCTCACCCTTAATGACCAGCTGTTTGTTCCAAAACACCATGATTTAACCATCCTCAACAGCTGTTTGATTGACCATTTTCAAATCACCAACACCATTTTTCATCACCATTGACCAACCAGCTGTTCATGAATATCCTTAACCCGCTGGTTTTACCATCCTTAACCATCCCTGGAGCCATCCTTAACAATGGCTGCCTTCCAGCTGTTCGTCCTCCAACCTGCTGCCTGGCCAGGTCTCTGTGAGTCGCATGGCTGGCCAGTGGCCGTCAACACCATGACCATCGAAGACGCAAAGCACCTCGGTTCATGACGGGTTCGTCATGGCTACAGATGGCATGGCAACCGATCACATGATAGTGAACGTAGTTACTGTTTATAGATGTTTATAGAAATTTCTACGGCTTGTAATGGTATGATTATCATGATAATCATGATAATCATGATAATCATAACTATAATCATAGTTATAGTTGATGGTTTCTGTTTATGAGTCATACAGTGACTAATTATTCATGATAACAATGCTTCGTGACGATTGTGTAATCATGCTAGCACGCGTGGGGGAATGAATGAACGACTGCTTTGTTGCTGGTTGATGATGAGAGACCAGCCTTGTATGGTAAACTTACTTGCGGTTTGTTGCTATGGAACTCTCATCACTTTGTAAGGCTGATGGATGGTATCTTGGGTCAAACTAGCTTGGAGCTCAAACATGCATTTGTTTGTCTTCCTACTAGTGGTCGTTTAACAAGAGTGGTGTTAGTTTATCTATCTTAAATCAGTGACGTCTTCCTGGTAGTGCTAGTTTATCTATCTTAAACAACTACAAACTGTTAACTAACCATAACTATTCACCATTCATATCTCTATCTTAAACGACCAGTGGTGTTTCTCCACATCGGATTTCCAAATGTCAATGCAGCATACTCTGGATGTTGTCACCAGCCAAGAGCCAGGGAGGTCAATGGCCACAATCCAGGACTGTGTGATACCTCCATACAGAAATTAGCTAGTCCTTCCTTACTGTAAATACTATATAGAATTTAGTTATATACTTTTCTGTAAATAAATAAGTACATGAATAAATATGTTTATATATGAATATGATACATATACATATGTAAATATAACATAACTTTTTAAATATAGATATAGATATAAATACAGAAACGTATATTTGTCATTCCCTACTTCCTACTGTAAACGCCAAGCATGCGGAGTTCTCAGCCGCGGCGCAGTCCACTCATGAGGCAACTGGGCGACCAAAAAGTTGTCCTGGATCGGCGATTGCTCCCGTTGAACCACCAGTCACTCCTCAGCCACTAATTGTTATAAACCACTACTATCAACCATTATGAACCACTCTTATCAACCATCATATACCACCGTTATCAACCTTTGTAAATTGTTCTTCAGAGGCTTACCAGCCAGGCCGTTGCTGATTGCCAAAATCGTAACTTGCGCCCCTCGTATCATCATGGATTCGAAGCAACCGGCCAAAAAACACATGTAAAAAACATGTTTTATAAACTACCCAAATCAACCATTAACCACTAACCATTAACCACTAACCATTAACCACTAACTATTAACCACTAACCATCCATTAACAAATTGGTGGTTTATAATGGTTAGTGGTTGATAATAGAGGTTGAACTACCAGGGTGTCTTTCAGGAGGGACTTTTTGGGGCTGTTTAATGATATAGATATCAACCAAAATGCCAAAACGGTCAAAGAAACAGGACTGTCCTTGCTGCACTTCTACTCCTACACCGTTCCCATCTTACCCTACACAAGTAGAATACCTGGGCTTGTGATGTTCAGTGTTGACAACTCGAGGTGGTCTCCAACCCATCATTCTCAGGCCATGTCAGAAAACCCTGACCATCTCCAGATACTCCTCTCCCCAAATCATGTGTACAGTACTAACCGTAACATGTAATCATGCTCAATGATGGCTAATAATGGCTAGAAACGCTCCTGAAATCTTGCGCAAAGTGACTAAGAATGGTTGACTCTGGCTAATACTGTTCCATGATGGTTGTTATGATATAACCATGACTATTAGCCACAAGATATAAATGTTGTTCATCATAACTAATATTGTTTCATGATGGTTATAATCGTCGTTCGCTTCAGATGGAGAAAACTCATCAGTTACGAACACTTGTCGACCGTGGAATTGGGCTGTTCAACCAAACTCCTCAGTAAAAACAAAGCGTCCCAGAAATGTGCATCAAGAATATTCTCTGAAGACATGGTGGTGTGGCACCCTATGTATTTCAAGAACTCCGTTTCAAACACTGTCCACTTCGCTTCCACATCTCCATCTCTACAACAACAATATCATCACTGAGACATCGCCCGGCCGTCCTGCCCCACGCTGGAATCCGATTTGCCCTTCCGACCTTTGCAAGTCGTAGCCTGGAAGCGTGGTCCCAACTGGACTTGGAGGTGCGCTGTTTCCACCAGCAATCCCCCATAGGAACCTACCAACCCGGCAGGTCTTTGGACCAAGTCTGACTCCAGTGGACTCATAGGATTCGCTGCGGTGAAACATGGGTCAACTCGAGTCATCCCCATTGCCTTGGTTCTCCTTTGTGGAGACCAGCATACGGTAAGGGGTGTACTTGCAAACCTGGAGACGGTCTCGCATGAGCAGATCAACCGGTTTGGGGAGTTTTTGACCATGGCCAACCCTGGATGCGGGGGAAACACCCATGGGTCAGGCTGGATGTTGCACGATAGGAATCCGTTGAACAAATGATGGGTCAAGAACAGTCAAGATCGCAATGACACCAGCAAGATTGATGGTTTCCCTGTGATTCAATGACCCTAATCATTTCGATCCGCCATCCAGCAAGTTGGATCTCCACCCAGCGAGCAAAAGGCTTGCAACACTGCACTCTCCTTGTTGCTGCTTGGGGACTCTGCGCAGCCCCAAAACGGAGCAATGCCAATATCCAAATCTCATCTCTTGAAAATGGTAGGTGCATATTGTTGCATAGATCGTTCCACACCATTGTGTAAATGGTAATCCCTACACATCATACCATCCGGAACAAACCCTGGCAGCGACGAAACAACCTACCAGGCAAATTGTTCAGGTTGCCACACACTTGGACCAACAAATCCAGTTTGTTGCATCAAGAAACAGCCACGCCCCACTCGAAAGCCACTCGAGCCATCAACTCGGGTTCCTGCCGCGTGACTTCAAGCGGTTTGACTGTGCTTGGTACCCACCAAAGAATAGGAGGTATACCCACCAAAAAAAGGGTGATAGTGGTGGAGACCCAATGGTACATGAGTTTTTCCGTGCAAATTGTGCTAATTCAACCCACACACCCTCACCACAGTGGCTCAGAGCATTACCATCAACAGTGTTTGTAGTAGGTTTCTGAATAGCCCTATTGCAATAGGAACTGGTTCGTGGTTCTCAGCCATCCCAAAAACATTCATCGACCAAACATCTCTTACAAAACGTTCAAAACCAATATGCACATACTAGAACATGCAATTCTCAAATAAACATACTCAAAACCGCAAAACTGAGAAGTTTGGTTTCTTGTCCCCCCCTGTCACCTTTGGTATAGCAGCCCGCTGTTGCATCGATGGAGTCACGAGTTGGGTACAGCCACATCTCTTTGGGTCTGTGAGGCTGCAGAAACTTAGCAACGCGATCGGATTGGCTTGACGTGCGGGTGAAAAAGATCAGCAACTACAAAGAATCAAACATATCAGTTGATGAGGTGATGATAAGAATTGATATAGCAGCTAACAATCGAAGAACCAACAATAGCGGTTGATTAACCAGTAATAGTTGTTATGAAAAGTAATCAGTTGATGGACTACTGGTTGTCAATCAACTACTATAATATATATATATGATAACTATTAATCAACGACTATATTCTTAATCATCAACTATTAGATTATATAACCAGTCCCTAATGATAATCAGTACGAGTACTGGTTTGTAATCAGTGACGGGTCCATTAATCTAAATAACGATAGTAGTGGATAGAAACCGGTACTGATTCAGAATGATGAACTTAGAAACTTGTCATTGCAAGTGGCTGTACGCCATCTTCAGATTGCAGCCTTTATCTATTGATCACCCTTTCTACAGCAAATAATTCCTGTGTTTAACCATCATCAACTTGTATGTATTGCCCTCCTACTTGGTTGTCTACTTTCTACTGGGCTATATCACCACGGTTTGTTGGCGAAAGACTTTCCAGAATTGCATCACCACTCAGAATTGGCCTTATGATAATCACCCACCGCTAAGTACGATCTTGATGACCAGTTCTTTACGTCGTTGAGTCCATGTGCTGGTAAAGCGCAAACCAATTCCATGAAGTCTTACATGCCCGTAGTTGGTTGCATCACGTTGTTTGGAAACAACCCTTGCTTTCAGTTACCTCCGCAAATCAGGCGTTGGTAGTCCCCCATGTTACCTGCAGCCTCTCACTTCTACACTCTGTGAGTTGTTTCTATCGGCTATTAGAGTTGTAGTGAATGTATACGAGATCAGTTCTTTGCTACATGAAAATTTGGAACATCCTCACAATTTTCATTTGGTGCTATCCACAACTTGTGTTGGTGATGGTGGTCCCGCTGGTGCTTGTCGTGATGTACTCAATCTCTATCAGCTATAAATTCGCTCTTGTCTTCATCCGTACCAATAATCAACCACTATCAACCATCATTCAGCAGCTTGCAGCTTGTCATCCGTTTCAAAGCCTTCTTCACCAACATTGGCCATTCTTAACCAATATTGACCATACCGTCATGAAAACAACCATTCATTTGTGAACCCTTTAGTCAGCCTTTGCCGTATTAAACCAATAATTATGCACCATGGCTTATTTAACCGTTAATTTCCAACTCTTCATGATATAAACATGATGATCAATAAAATTGAATTATATCATTTTTGAAACGAAGAAGGGTTGGTAAACCATCAATCAAATGGTTTTATCATGGGGAAGCCTTTATATCAGATCAACCTTCATTCAACCAATCCTATAACCATAGCCATAACCATAGCCATTGACCATATAACCATCATAACCATCATAACCATCACATTGCTAGCCATCATAACCATCATAACCATCATAACCATCACATTGCTAGCCATCATAACCATCATAACCATCATAACCATCACATTGCTAGCCATCATAACCATCATAACCATCATGACCACCACATGCTAGCCATCATACCATGTATCTATTGAAGCACTGCTTGCCTCCCTCCGGTGCCGCCGGTGCCGCCGACGTCCTCCTCCTCCTGGCCGCCGCGCTTGCGCCAGCGGCGCCGCGTGAAGGGCTCCTCGGAGGCGCTGAAGAACCTCAAACGATGGCCATGGCATGGCGGAGGATGGCGACGGTTGAAGGGTGGTGGAAGGGTGGGATATGTGATGGATATATGATGGTTGAATGGTTGAATGGTGGTTGAATGGTGGCTGAATGGATGGTTTAAAAGATATGTGATAGTTCAAAAGTGGTTCATGATGTGTATTTTTTTCAAAAGTGGTTCAATCTATGGTGTATATGATGGTCTCATGGTCGTTTAGAAGTGGTTCATGATGGTTAAATGGTGGTGGAGCGGTATGAAAAATGATGGCGAGTTAATTCGTTCATGATGGTTGTGTGATGGTTTTTCTTCTTTAGTGATTTTTTAATGGTTTGATTAATAATGGTGACTTGACGGTTTCTTGAAGGTTTCTTGATGATGGCTAGTCATAGTCACTTGATGGTGAATGGTGGTTACTTAACTTGACATTACTTGATGATGGTGAAATGATTATGTTGAAAATCAAGTCTTAGCTGTAACTAGTACAAATGGTGCAAACGATGGTTTATCAATATCCAACGATGGTAACTTGAAAATGGTTGATTCATGATGGATTTATTGATGGTGGAACAATAATGATTGCTGATGATTAGACTAAATGATTGTTATGATTGTTCATGATGGTAAATGAGACTTGACAATGGTTAGTGATGGTAAAATGATGATGATAGCTAATGGTTCAATCATGAGGCTTCTGATGTTTTATCATTCTCATGGTTTGTTGATGGTAAACGGCAAATTGTGGTTATGCATTGTCAATTGTGGTCATTTCATGACCGCCAATGGTGGTTCACAATAGTAAGTGGTGGGCAATGACTCCATGCTGATGAAAGAAGCAGTCCATGACAGCTAATTTGGCAGTTGGTCAAAACCCCGTACCCCTGGTTCCCCTATCATTGACCATTGGTTTCCCTATCATTGTTGATGATTATCCCCCATTAGTTGGTTGGTTGATATTGACCCATAGCCATTTGTGGTCAATCTATGTTAAGTAGTTGCTAACAATGCAAGACACCCCGCTTCTCTTGGAGTTCGTCTGAGAGGACCAGACATATGAACTCAGCATATTCAAACCACTTCCACTGGTTCTCATTGACTAGATACTGGATCTATCTATCCTATATCATTACTATATCTGAGCTACCTGACACTTGGAATTACATGGTAACATTTTTGATCTTCAAAAACTGGGTTTCTTATGCACATCTTATGCACCGCTCTCATGTCATATGAGGCATGATGTCTGCATGGACTGAGACAAATGGCAGTTTTGGTAGGTGATTCCAGCAGTTTGGTGGTGCATGACTGGCTCTCGCCCCTCCCCCCTTTCATCACAAATCGCGCTTGAAGTGACACTGCCGAGAATGCTCTGGACTGAGGACGAAACTCCGATGTGTATAGTCAAATGTATGTATGTGACATATGGCTCCATACATTACTTGTCTTACATGCTGCATGCATATACTTTGTGACAGAGAGTATGTATGTGATAACACAAATATACTAATGTACACATACACATACACTGCGACTGGCACTCAAACAACAAGCAAGTTGCAGGTATATGCTGCTAAAAGCGGGTATCTGCTCTATCTAGCTTCCCAGTTTCTAGGGTCACTAACTCCTCCCCACAAATCTGCGGTTAAATCCATCCAAGTCTGGTCGGGAAGCGGCTACTCCCCTAGAGTCAGTGATGAGTTAATGAGTTAATCACCGGGTAATCAGTGATCAGTGCTTATCACTCGCCAAAGTAACAGTTGATCAACACTTTTATGGCTCTGGGTCAAAACCTTGTACCCCTGGTTCCCCCATTATTTACCATTGTTTTCCCACTGAACTTGTTGATTATTTTCACCCATTTGTTGATTGATTCATATTGACCCATAACATCCCATAGTCCCATAGCCATATTATGGGTCAAAACCCTGTACCCCTGGTTCCCATCATTACCCATCGTTATTCATTCCCGACGAGTATGATGAGCTCACACCAGCGATTAGATTTGCGAAGTATACGAAGTTGAAGAAAGAACAATCGCGAGGTTGACTCAACCCACGTTAATTAGGTTCGTGCATGACGTTGTTCTAGCTACGTTTCAATGTCCCCGCCAATTGTGCCAGGGGCTTTGAACTTAGGCGGACTTTCGTTGCGCCTAGCAGCCGCGGATCATTACCCATTGTTTTCCCCATTATTGCTGCGTAGTATTTCATAGTAAATATTAACCCATAGCCCATGGCCATATAATGAACCACCATATAGATCCATACAGTAGTTGGTTTCACCATGATTTTTGGTGTTTGTCCCCTCTTAATCCCTACGATCGGCCATTGAAATCCCATAGCCATATAGTAGTTGTTTCACCAGTATGAGTGGTGATTATCCCCTATTATTCTCTATTATCCATTATTATCCCCTATTATTCTCTATTATCCCCTATTATTCCGTATTATTAGCCATTAAAATACCCAGGCAGGGCGGCAGCCAGCCAGGCGGCCAGCCATCTTCCCACAACCTGTTCACTGCTTCGGCCAGGCGGCCAGCCATCTTCCAGCAGAAGAGCGGTCACTTCCTCCCCCGTCGCTTTGCCCACTTGCGCCACGGGCGACGTCGGGGCCTCGTCCGTAAGGGGAAGGGTTGGACCCAAGGTCGGGGCAGTTTCGCATGGAAAATTGGATCACCTGTGGGAGAGCTATCAGCCTCATGAATCACTGGATAGTTGGGAGTATTCAAGTCATGGATTTTTGAGAATCACAAGTTGGGGGACTTCCTTGAGAACTGTGACTTTTGCAAATGCATCAAATCTGGGAGTTACCACCTTCAATCACAGATACTGATCAACTAAACGTCATATTGCACACGGGATGAATCATGATCAGCTTATCAACTTAGTTGTGATGGTCAACTAATCGAGCGAGAAGCTTAGCATGCTTCAGCACACAACTGTAAACCAATGATAAGCCTTCATTTATGCAGCTTAACCAATAGCACCATGGTTGACCAGCAATGTTGCCAATATTGCTGACGATTACCCATTTATGATCGTTATCAGCATGGCACTCTGGTCAACCTGGAAGCTAAAAACCACCAAGGCTGGATTTTCCGCGCAATCAGGTCAAATTACCAGAAGGTAAGTGGTTGGTGGATTCGACTCCTATGAAAAATATTCGTCAACCGTCAACCAACCAACCATTCGGTAATACTAGAAAACAAAAACACATGCTTGAAACCATGCATCCAGGCAGTGGTTGCTAATGCCCCAGTTGTTCTACCGCAACTCCTCGGGTGATTGGCTTGGGTCCACAAGTGGCACCCACCAGCGATGGTCACAAAGCAACTGATGTTTGGCAGGGACATCAACCAGCGGCTTGCGGGTGTGTATATGAAGGTTTCTCAAGCCATAGGGAACCCGCAAAAATGGTTAATTAATTTATTGATTAATACAATCTATTCATGAACTGGATGATTTGGGGGGTACCCCTGTTTGGGCGGAGATAAGTTGTCAAAAAGACTGACATGGATCATAAGGTGCAAGTGTGTAAGCCAAGAACAACAGTGATGCCAAGTAGGAGTGCGAAGGAATCCAGGGATTTCTGAATATTGATCCATGGTGACAGGAGTCCCGAGTTCTCCAAAAAACAAATGCCTAATATGGCAGCGGACCCAATGATGATATGGCTAAACTCTACAGCGTGTGTCAACACTTTCAGTTTTTTGAGATCGAGATTTGCATGTGAAACTGTACGACGTGCGACTTTCGGACATGTTCCATCTCAACTTGGCTTAAGCTGTAGCTGTGCACAAATAAACTTATGCCAAACTTCATACAACGATCAACTGTCAATGGTCACTGAAATTCGAGGTCTTTTCGAAGATATACAGTAAAACTCGAGCTGTCCTGCATACTCAAGCATTTCATATCTTTGCAATTCATAGAACAATTGTTGGATAGGGAGTATGGAATGGCCGTAGCACAATTCTTGCAGCATTTTCCGCACGCACCATTCACATTGGACCCGACAAAAGACGTTCACTTTGCAGCCCCAAAATCAGCCAGAGCAGTATCATAAACCCATAGATACAAACCCAAAATTACCCTTTACATCCATTTATCATCTCTTGTCATTGGTAAAAATTAAACACATATATAGCTGTGGGTCAAAATCCTGTACACCTGGTTCCCCTATCATTAACCATTGTTTTCCTTATCATTGTTGTTTATTATCCCTCGTTCTTCGTTGGTTGAACCATATGCACACAGTGTAGCGCCTGTTTTTGGAGGATTCCACCACTTGCAGGTTCCCCCGTTTTCCTGCGCCTTGGCCCGCTGTGCGTCCTTCAGTCTCCTGCGGCACGTGGGAGATCCTGCGCTAAGGAATGATTGGTGGTCTGTCCTAATGGAATCACCAACACGAATAATGACCAATGACCAACATTAATAACCTATGATAGTCATGCTAGTCATGGTCATAACCTATGACTATGATAGTCACCAACACTAATGATGAGCAACAATCATTTCTAATTGACCGTGACTCAATGCTGAAGTTATGACCATTCCCTAATGACCAATCACCAACACTCAATACGGACTATGATTGGTGAATTCGTCATGATGAATGGGTTTACTCAATAATGAATGGTTAAACCCATTAACGTCGGCTCCAAAGGATTTGCCATGGCTAAAGATGGAGGCTCAAGCATTGTCCTTGCAAGCCAAAACCACCAACCACATGCATCTGTTTGAAAAACGTTGCCTAAGTACTCCTGAATGCTTTGTTTCTAACGAACACTACTTGAAAAACAGAACCCCAACTAGGAGAGGCATACGATCAAACTTCTCGATGACAAAACGCACATTGTTTGAAACATAACTTGGAAAAAACGATCAACATCTACATGTAATTACGCCCAACATTGGTATGTATGTATTTGAAATGTTCTGTTTCTACGTCTTGTGTGTGTGTGTGTATGTGCGGGTTTGCAACTTTTTGCCTCTGTTGGCAAAAACTCGAGCAACACAATGTCTAGCAACTGTACTGGAGGCGTATAAATGGGTACCCTGAAAATAGACTTCGGGTCCTGTACCCCGACAAAGCCAAACTTGGCAATACCCCGCTTAGACGAATCATTGCTAGTGGATTTCCATATCCTTCCTATGTTTGAGCTGTCCAAAAAACAGCTGAAACAAGTACTACGAGTAAAAACACACACACACACACAATGTATAGTTCTGTGGGTATGGTGTCGAATCTTCTAATAAACCTGTTTGGGATGGCCTTATTTGTCAATCTGACCGTCCACAATAAAGCAGAAACATACAATGTGGGGAAATATGAGGCCTGTCGTCAAATGTGCAGCCATTTGCATGCGATAAATCTTCACAGCAAACTATCTTCATTCATCTGAATCTGGCGGTTTCCCAAACTAGAGGACACCCCAAATCATCCTTGATATTCGTCAAGTATCCATCCATCCAGTTATCATTCAGTTTATTAACCACTTATAGTATTAAACCGTCCATGACTTTGCGGCACCCATAAATGGCTTGGGAAACCTTCATATAGCAGTTGTTTCACCATTGATGTTGGTGATAATCACCTATCAATCCCTAATCTTAGCCATTAGAATCCCCATTATGAACCACCATAATCCATATCAAATCCCTGATTAATCCCTATGATCATCCATTAAAATCCCTATGATGAACCATTTAATCCCTATTATGAACCATTATTCATCAACAATCATTCATTAACCATTATTCACTACTAATAACCATTCTGAACCACCATACATACGCCATACATAATTGATTAACCATTATTAATTCATTAACCATTGTTGATTAACCAATATTAACCATTAATTAACCATTATTAACCATCATTAACCATTATTAACCATTATTAATCATTAATTAACCATTATTAACCATTAATCAACCATTATTAACCATTATCAACCATTAATTAACCATTAATTAACCGTTATTAACCATTATTAACCAATAATTAACCATTATGAACCATTTATTAACCATTATTAACCATTAATTAACCATTATTAACCATTAATTAACCATTATGAACCATTAATTAACCATTATTAACCACTAATTAACCATTATGAACCATTAATTAACCATTATTAACCACTAATTAACCATTATTAACCATTAATTAACCATTATATAATTAACCATTATCAACAATTAATTAACCATTATTAACCAAATTAACCATTATTAACCATTAATTAACCATTATTAACCATTATTAACCATTAATTAACCATTATTAACAATTAATTAACCATTATTAACCACTAATTAAACATTATTAACCAAATTAACCATTATTAACCATTAATTAACCATTCTTAACCATGAATTAACCAATAATTAACCATTATTAACCATTAATTAACCATTATTAACCAGTAATTAACCATTATTAACCACTAATTAAACATTAGTACCATTAATTAACCATTAATTAACCATTATTAACTATTAATTAACCATTATTGACCATTAATCAACCATTATTAGCCATTAATTAACCATTTTTAACCATTAATCAACCACTATGAACCATTAATTAACCATTATTAACCATTAACTAACAATTATTAACCATTAGCAACCATTAATTACTCATTATTGTCCATTATTTACCATTAATTAACCATTCTTAACCATTAATTAACCATTATTAACCATTAATTAACCATTATTAACCATTATCAACCATTAATTAACCATTATTAACCATTAATAAACCATCATGAACCATTAATTAACAATTATTAACCATTATCAACCATTAATTAACCATTATTAACCATTAATCAACCATTAATAACCATTAATGAACCATTATTAACAATTAACTAACCATTATTAACCATTAATTAACCATTGACTGGGGGTGCGTCTTGGACCAATGCGCAACCATTAATTAACCATTATGAACTATTAATTAACCATTAATTAACCATTAATAACAATTAATGAACCATTATTAACCATTAATAACCATTAATGAACCATTATTAACAATTAATTAACCATTATTAACCATTAATTAACCATTATGAACCATTAATTAACCATTAATTAACCATTATTAACCATTATTAACCATTATTAACCATTAATTAACCATTCATAACCATGAATTAACCATTAATTAACCATTATTAACCATTAATTAACCATTATTAACCATTAATTAACCATTATTAACCATTAATTAACATTAATTAACCATTATTAACCATTAATAAACCATCATGAACCATTAATTAACAATTATTAACCATTATCAACCATTAATTAACCATTATTAACCATTAATTAACCATTCATAACCATGAATTAACCATTAATTAACCATTATTAACCATTAATTAACCATTATTAACCATTATCAACCATTAATTAACCATTATTAACCATTAATAAACCATCATGAACCATTAATTAACAATTATTAACCATTATCAACCATTAATTAACCATTATTAACGATTAATTAACCATTATGAACCATTAATTAACCATTAATTAACAATTATGAACCATTAATTAACCATTATTAACCATTAATTAACCATGATGAACCATTAATTAACCACCATAATCCATATCTTCATGCCACTCTGTGGATCTTCCTGTCCGTGGCAGCTCCTGAGCTCATCCAGGAACTTGGGATCTGTGATCACCGTCTGGTGCCGCACAGGCGCCTGGGACCCGAAAGACGGATGACCCGTCGTCGGATCGAGGTGACGGACTCTCCAGTGGATTTTTGGGATTTTGTAGGGGATTCATAGAGATTCATAGAGATTCATAGGGAATCATAGGGATGACCCAGTCGGAATCGTGAAATTTGGGGAGCATTAGGGATTCAAAGGGAATCATAGGGGCTTTTAGGGGATTATCAAGTTTGATAAGAGGCATTTATAGGGGATAATCACCAACAGTGGTGGTGAAACAACTAAATGGATGGTGTCTCAAGCCAGTTGGGGTACCCTAAATCATCCATTGTTTCATATTTCTAGTAATATACCAAGCATTTTTGGGGGTCCCCTATTCCAAGAAACCACCTAATGGTCACATTGGGGGATCTGTACTAATATACTTCAATTGCATGTCATCCACGCAGTTGGCAGTCAAAATACCTATGAGATGCAGCGAGCAGTGACCTGCATAGTTCCATTTCAATAAAGGTACGAAATTACTGGTTTCAATAATCCGCAAACTTGCCACCTGGCTTAAAATCATTCCAAGAAGGTGCAAAGAAACACACCTCGACCAGCAACCATGACCAATGGTGATAACATGCACTGTACCCAACGTCTTTGGCCACCAGGGGTACTACATGTTGGGTGGCAAGCAATGTACATTGCGGCCTCAAACATCCCTGGTATTCGCTCCAAATGAGGATGGGAATATTGCTCACAACCAGCGAAACTTGGAACGTGGATTATGTCTTGCCTCACCCATATTTGGTCCATGGTTCCCCATTCTTGGACCTTCATTGATTGAATGATTGGTTTGCATGCTTCGCCCCGAAGTGCTGGGGCGCCCCAAATCTTGGCGTTCAACAAGGTGACAAGGCAAGTCGGGATACAGAGATTCAGTAAATCACGGCTAGCAATGGAATGCAATTCAAGATGACAAATGCTCTTAACATGAACCACAAACTGTGGTTTATGAAAGCTTATTAACACACTATTCTTGGTGTCCTCAAAATTGATGATTTCTGTATGACTGGCCATTTTTATTTGCCTTGTTAGCCATCATTGAATGATGCTATGAACGACGCGTTCCTATTGTTGTTGTTCCAATCATGGCACATATTGCTACAGTAGTAGTGTTGAGTATTCAGTATTCTCAACGATCATTGGATACAATGAAGTTAATAAACCCTCCATATGGCTGATGGTAAATCACAATCTGGTTATGGATCAACGGATGGTGGTTTATTAAGAGCTAGATCCAGCAATACTGTTGACTATTGGTTACAACCATGACAAACCATTGTCTTAACCATGAAACTAACCATTATTAGCCTATCATAATTAATCATTGTCAGAACCACTGTCCTAGCCATTATCATGGCGATGATGAGCACATCTTTTGCCACGGCTCCGTCCCAAGAATTTGTGCTTCGCTCTTGGTACGGCGAATGCTGCCATCCTGCAGCCGGCGCAAGTGCTGAGCTCAACGCTTTTGGTGAATAGGTACAGATGTGTTCAAAACGGTAGTGGGTCAAGCACTTAACCAAGCAACTTGTGGGGATAATTACCAACAATTTCATAGGGGAAACTTGCTGGTTAATGATAGGGGAACCAGGGGGACTAAGTGAACTGACCCACTGCCCTATGTCATGGGGGTGTTCCAGTGACCCGGCAAATTTCAAATTTCAGGATCTGGCTGTCATAAGGAGTTCAACCAAGGATCTCAATGAGATCGTTGACAAATGCTATACGAAATGTCTGATCATTGCCATGAATGCCTGATGAGGGGTAAACATGGCTGGAGACGGTTTACCGGTAAACCTGGCTAGTTATGGTTAATTCTTTTTCCACTGGTTGATAACCGTCGATCGTTGTTCATAATGATGTGGTCAATAGTAGATATCAATAGTTTATAATGTTCACAGTCAATGATGGGCATAGTGGCTATTATGATACAATATCAATAATACAATTGAACAAGTACTTAGCAAACAGTGGTTGATCAATACCTTGATGTGCATGGCCAGTTAGCATCTGGTAAGTCATCATGGCTATAGAGAGTAGTTCGGCTACCTTACAGGGGTTATAACCACAATTATATCCCAAGAAACTAACCCCAGCTGCATATCCAGTTGTAGTGGATTAACCGCTATTGTTGGTGATTATCCCCTGCTATTCACCATTCTTAACCACAGTGAAACATAGGTAAATTGCCTATATATGCTTATCCTGGCCATGATGCAATTCGTGGCCGATCAGTGCAGTTGACCCTGGAATGGGATTCGTTGGTACCGATACTGATGATTCACCATGCGCGGTGTGATATGCCTATGATTCACTCGGCAGCTCATGGTGGTCACTAATAAATAGCCAACAAATGGTCACAAACTGCTACAACGGTGGGTGATCAAGCATTAGTTGGTTGTTCATTTAATACTAACCGCGATCTAGCGGCTAGCAATTTCAAGTGTACACCAGTACACCATGATCCTTGTTACTGTGTTATTTATTACAATTAGCTTGTGAACACCATCAACAACAATTAGAGCCATCATCAACACCATCATGTTGGTTGATAGCCATCAATAGTTGGTGAACACCATCAATAGTTTAGCAACTCATCGTAATCAACATCATGATAAACACACTAATTAGTAGCTTAGGTAACCATAGGTAACCACTAGTTTGCTACTACATAGTTGGTCCCTCTATCAGTTGGCACCCGAGGTTGCTTGTTAACGACGCCTGCAGTACCTTCATTAGTTGGTGGTTGATGTAATGGTTACTCAATAGTGGTTAATACTGGTTATAATGGCTAATAATGATCATTTAACCGCAAAAACTAGTAATGATTATATATGGTTACCTGGGATTAATACCGTGACTACAAACATAAAACGGATCAGTGGTGATTACATCATTGACTCTAAAGGACGTTCACACCATGGTTAAGAGCACATTCACCACCATGATAAAGAACCATGCATAATAATTCATTGACCAGTGTCATGAACGACCATGATTCACAATCATTACGAAAAATAATAAACCATTATGATTAACACATTGAAAACCATGATTCAAAACCATTAATATTCATTAACATTAACAATCAAAAGCCGTGATTAACCATCATGAATAGTCCTGAACCATCATCATTGCTAACAACCATGATTAACATCAATGGTTAAGCCATGACAAAGTCCTTAATCATTATCAATTGCTATTAATCGCATGGACACCATCATCAACACCGTTGGTTTCTTCCCTCGCCGCCTGGCCTCTTGGCTCTTCAGCAAGTTGGGCTCCGTCCGCAGGTGCGCCGAGTGCCGATGTTTTGCGAAGGGCGAGACCGGAAACGCCATGCGGGGCGCGGGGCCCCCGAACTGAGATCAGGTCCGACCGAGAATTTCCTGGTGGATTTGGTTCTTTGGTTAGCTATAAGGACTAGGACCAACCATCATTGATCAATCATCATCAAACATCAGCCAAAATCATCCGACACCATCAATCATCATGAATTGTCAGCAGTCATCAAGCATGGCTGACCTCAGTTATCAGTCATCAGTTGCATCATCAAACATCATCGTTCCCAAGTGCCTTCGAAACTTAGACTCGGTGGTACTCTCACGACTTGTCTGGGCCCATGGCAAACTCAAGGCCAGACCACCGATTTGAAACCTCAATACTAGCGCTAAGGCAAACCAGAAGGGCGTATGAACAATGCTTCATGATGATCATTAATTGTGGTTGGTGATTTATGATGAACTGGTTCATCATGATCAATTATGGTTAATGATGATTAATGATGATTGATGATGATCAATTATGGCTAGTGATGGAAAGAATGATGGTAAAGGATGGTTAGGGAGGTAGGGAGATGTGTTTTTGTTTATTGTGAATCCATCTTGATACTCGTCAGAAAGTGAGGCTGCCTTGGCTGGAACTTGAGTCGACAATCGCTGAGTTGGGAATCGTATTGCTCCAAAATGGGCTCAAATAAATACATCATGCGTGCGGGGAGAGTGTTTGGAGCAATACCGAGGCAGTATACCTACCTAAAGAACATGTCAATGTATTATACATCTAAATATATATATATATATTGCTTATATCTTCCAGGATTGACACGTCAACAAATTTGAGCCGTGCAGCCAAATTGTCAGGTCGAAGGCCCAGCGAGCTGCATGTGGCTCATCACCGATAGAAATTGCAGTGCCGTGTGGCTGGGATCTCACAGAACTGTGGGGTAAGAAGCTGGGATCTTGGCTAGAGAAAGCTGGGATCTTGGCTTTTTAGAGACATTACTATGGTTTCTCAAAACAGGGGACCCCCCAAAGTATCCTTATAGCAACCAATTATAGTAGTCAACCCACCATTTTTTGGGTAAATAAACTGGCTTGAGAAACATCCAAGTATAAAACAACAAAAATACTGCCCTTGGATCCAGGAAGATTCTGCTCACCACCCGGCTGCAATCCTCCCTGTGTCCAACTTGGGGGCCAACTCGACAGCGGTTGTATGTCTTGGTGGTTTCTTGGGCCACAGGGGCACCCCAAAGCTATGGTTGGTTTTTGACTATACATGGTATCAAAAGGGATGATACGGGGAAGTGAACTGTTTTAACAAACCCACATGTCATTCGTCTTTGATGTTTCCTTGCTATCTGCCTCTTTTCTCTTGAAAACAGTCTGTGGAGCTATGATATGAATGTATAGTTGATTACAGTATGTATATTTATACGAACCATCATACACAGTGTTTGGATGACCGCACTAAAGGATGGATCCAGATTGACATGTCGGGATGGCTGGGGAGATTGAAATCTCCAGATTGATACTTAGTCTTTCCGCGATCTCAATGAGGCCCATTGTTCATCGTTTGTGGCTGATGGTGGTGACAACTCTACCCTGGCCAAAGCTGATACACCTCCTTGGCAGCAGCCATCTAAGTTTGACACCGTTTGGGGGGAGGGTGTGGGCCAATTGTAACTTACAAACCATTGCTAAGGGGGTAGGGATGTTGATAGTTTGACAATCTACCAAGCAAACAAAGTGAAAACATGGGTTCCCAACGATGCTTTTACCCATTGATGCCTGACTTGAGCCAAGACTGGTCATGCCCACTTCCGAAGGCTAATAAGGCCGCAAGGAATCCTTATCGCAGGGCTCCCATGAGCATCCTCCATTGACAGGGCCCCTGTTTCAATCCCTTGTCCCTGACATAGAACCCTACCCTGCTCCGGAGCTTCTTGGGAACGGTTGTCGGCCATACGGGGGACGAGATTAGTCCCTTCCTTCAATATAAAGTAGCAACTATCAACCCCAATCATCAAGCAATCACAAGCCACTTATCAACCATCAACATCCAACATCAGCAGTCACCAGTAACCAAACCAGGATTGGCCATGCCTAAATCAACCACAACCATCAACCACCCCATTTTCCCCAACCAACTGGGCCGTTGCATCGCCCCTGGGCCCCAGCCATGGCCGGGCCATGCGCCACCGCAGCTGCCCCGCGCCTGACGGATGCACGACACCTGTCTCGAGGACAAGGTGCGTCCCAGGAAGCGGCGCGCGTCCACCGTGGCTCGAAAGTGCCAGGTCTGGCGGTGCTGGGAGGGGAGGCCCTGGGAGGGGCAGCCCAGGGGAAGGCTGGGGGAAGGCTGGGGGAAGGTCAGGGGAAGGTCAGGGTGAAGCAGAAGTGGGGTGTTTGACCATGGTGAATCGTGGGGTTTAATGATGGTAGATTGTAGGTAGTGATGGTACAAACTGTGGTGAATGAGGGTACAAACTGTGGTGAATGAGGGTACAAACTGTGGTGAATGAGGGTCGAAGAATGGTGAATGATGGTGAAAAATTATGGTGCTCATGATGGGGAACTTATGGTGAAGGATTCACACGAAGTGTTGCGGGGGATCCATACCAGAAAGCACACATTTTTGAAAGAACACCACCAGAGATGAATCAGAGATGAATGGTAACTCAATGGTAACATTGGTGATATTGTCATGGATCATGATCTGACAATTCACAGTGATCAGTTCTTGGATTTCCCTCAGGGTTTCATTGGTGGATGTTGATATTGGGTGCGAAGCATTCCTACAAACATCAGATTACCCTCTGGCAAACTAACCTGGAAGTGAAAAATCTACTATCTGTAGCTGGTTTACCCATAAAAACCTTGTGATGTTTTACTTCCAGGTTAGTTTACTAGAGCGTACCCATGCAATCTACTCTTCTTCATCACTGCTAGAAACTTGCACCTCTGAGCTTGAAGACAGTCGCTTTGAACACATGCACATTTCGGTCATTGGGAGTAACGGATGGCTCGCTACTGATGTGACACATCTCCAAATCGAGATCATTCGATATCATTCGTGCAAATTACTGTAAGGTGAACAACAAGATACATAAACACCATCAACACATGTATACAGCTGCGGGCCAAAGCCCTGCACTCCCTTCTTTCAACGTATCTATAAGAATGAACAACATGAACGGTAGCAACTTGTTGAGATATAAACAACTACCCATTTCTTATGGTATTTTTCAACGATACTTACACTCATATATCCCAAAGCTACCGACCAAAACTGGAGTGTTCGGCCACCTGTGTATTGTCAAATGCCAGCTCCAGCCACTGACCTTGGCCAAACCCATGCGGGGAACGACAGCAGGTGAGAACGGCTGCGGCACGGTGGCGCTACTCATTGGTTGGTTGTTGCGGACTTGAAGAAAGGAACCCCGGCAAAAGCGAAGCTGTTCCGTGCAGATTGGAGGCTCAGCACATCAATGAAACAACATCGAATGGTTCATGTTGGTACACTCCGGTGATCTAACATAGCAATGACAAATCTCCATTTTTCTAGGGAAACCCTGGGAAATCAGCCATAAGTGGTGGATTTTCCAGCCAGCTATGTTAGATCACCAGAGTGTACCAGTTCTTGTTGGTACCAGAAAAATTTGACAGTTTTCAGCCCGCCCTGAAGGACCTGGTTCCAGCCAATGCACACCGGAACCAGGGGCGACCCCTGTTCCTGAGTGACGTGACGACCGCTGTCCACAGAACGATGCCGTGACACCTGCGGCAGGTGCCAACCGCGGACTTCTGTATGTGATGTATGCAGCATATGCATATGTAGATCGATATGTATATATAAATATATATATATATAAATTTATTTATTTATATATTTATTTAAATATGTATTTTGAAATAAACAAATAAATATATGTAATTAAATATATTGAAATATATATATATATATAAATATAAATATATTGATACAAATATTGATATACATGGCAATAAATGTCTATGCATACATGAAAGAATATATGTACATACACAATATGTACATATATTCCAGTCGGTGGTTTCATGTGGTTTCAACGCCCATTAAGAATAATAGTCAACCAACCACGCTCCGGGCGGGTGTCACGACGCGCCCCGAAGAACGTCAAGACGTGATCAGCCAAGATTGAAGGAGAAAAATATATCTAATGGATCAGGCATGTTAAGAGTCGATGCACCAGCCAGTGACCTGGGACCCATTTCACTTTGATAGCATCTTCTTGTTTTATTCAGGTCCAGCCAGCTGTTGTCTTTCTGAATGGTCCGCTCCCAGACACCCACCCCCAACCCCTGACGTGATGTAGCATCCACTTCATGACGCAAATTGCAACGTACGTTAACATGCCCCACCCACCCCCCACCCCTGAACGTGACGTAGCATCCACTTCATGACGCAAGTTGCAACGTACGTTAACATGCCCCACCCACCCCCAACCCCTGACGTGACGTAGCATCCACTTCATGACGCAAGTTGCAACGTACGCTAACATGCCCCACCCACCTCCAACCCCGGCCCATGGGTACGAAAACATACGCAGAGTGTGTTAAAATGCACATGAACGCGCCGTGCCAGGCAGTAAAATGCAATTTCGTACGCGTCGCGACACCCGCCCGGAGCCACCAACCAGCCATGCCAAATACGGAGAAAAATACAGACAGGTTCAAACCGCCAACGAGATACTCCAATCAATCAATAGATAGTACTAGTACTACCCAATAAATGAGATAGATGAGATTCACGAGATAGTCAATGTACAAATCACATGGCACAAAACATGTTTGTACACATATGTTAAATGTACCAGTAAATAAATAAATAAATAAATAAATATATATATATACGTGCAAATCATGGTAGACGTGATTCATAACAAAACAAAAACACTAACAAATAATACCTGTTATCATAGAAGTTGAGTTACAATACCATACAATATATATATATAGAGATAGATATGTATCATCAATGTATCTATAAATCCAATCTTTTATGTGCATCTTGTGTAGACATCAACACACGTAAAGAGTCTTGGTATGGCTTGGGGTCTGCACTACCCAGCAGTTGGTCGCCGGTGATGAGCAGCGGTCCAAGTGCTCGGGAAACCAACCAATTGAAGTGGAAAATCCATCATTTAGATTCGTTTAGCATGGTTTATTAGCTTACAAATGGGGGATTGTTAGCACAGGATGTTACTAGGTTTCTTTGCCAAAAATCGTCAACCGTCCCCAGTTTACCCAAAAACACATGGGGATTAGTAGCTAGCAAATTGGTTGACTAGAGGGTACATTCCATGAGTTGGGAAACATTTTTGAACGTGCAGCTGAGATCTATCAGTGCAGCGCTTGTCTAGGCAGGTAGGTAGGTAGGTGTGTCTGTGTGTGTGTGCGTGTGTGCCAATGAGAGTAGCCGGCCATCGATGGATATGGCATAGTTCCCATTGCATCATGGCATGGCACAGCGGGACGTGTTGAAGTCACCAAGGACGACCCGACCGCGGGGCCCCACCTGGTCCAAGTGCGCTCGCAAATCCTGAGCTTCCTCAAGCGATCTCACCTCGATGAGGGATCTGGGAAAGCTGGGGCGCCTATCCCATGGATGTGAATGATTGAAACATTATCTCGCACCATTTGAGTGCTTACATTTTGGTATTTTGGTGACCTATATCTATATCTATATATATATATATATATAATATTTAAATACATATATAAAAATGTAAAGATATATATATATATATAAAAATATCAGACAAGGGTCTTCTTACTGGTGCAAGGCATCAAAGCTGATCAAGGTTTCAACCACCGATGGATCACATGGCAACATTCCCGCTGAGCCCAGCTGCACAACGCGATGAGATGGCAATGCCGGAAATGATGGCGCGAGCGAAGTAGCCTCAGTGGCAATGCCGGTGCAACGGACACAACAGGTCCTCGAATTGCTTGACCTTCAGTGACCAACCATGTCAGTACAGGGTTGACCAACAACCAAGTTGAATATATATATATATATATATGTATATATATATATATATCTGTAAATACAAATGTCTGTTACTTAACATATTGTTAGTATGGTATGCTATAGTAAAGTGACCAAGCATGTGAGATGAACATCATGAACAGCTCGCAACAGATCACCAACTCGTGTGCACAACTGGGCTGATCCGCATCCCAAATGGGTGTAGCTACTGGTGGTACACTCTCTTTGTTGAAACTGGCACTGGAACATCCAACATTTCCTGATGTTTAGGTTACTGTTTGGTGATGTTCCTTTTCGAGGTTATTCTACCAGAGAGCAGGCAATGCTCAACTGGGACTTCAACTTATCAACGACAGAGGAAGTTGTACACACTAGTGTAAATCATTGGTATCACAAATAAGAGTTCATGGTCGTTTCCCTAATCATGTGGCTGTGGGTCAGGTCACACTGTACCCCTGGTTCCCCCATCATTAACCAGCTCGTTCTTCCACCATAATTGTTGGTCATTATCCACCATGAAATTGCTGGTTATATAACTGCTTGACCCAGCGATCTCGGAATCATGAAACGGTACCATTGCTTGGTGATTTCTAGCAGTATCACTTGAGGCAAGGATGACCAATGATCTTGCTGGCTGCTATCTGCCATAGCCATGTACCCATAGAATCCCATAGATACCCAAAACGCGAATACAGTAGTGAAAATATGATGTTGTCATGCTTTGTCCATCAAATGGCGGCACCTACTGACCATCCAAGTTCATAGCCAGTAGTAATAGGGAAACCACCAGAGACTTGCTGGTACACCGTGGTTTTGGACAAATCATGACAAAGCCATATGTCAAACTGAGGCCACGTTTGGCCGATCCTTTTCCCTGGACTTCCAATGCACATCCAAGTGACGCCTGTGGCCATCCTTGGTCTTGATCATCGAAATTCCTGGATTGGAGGATGGGTATACCCAAAATGTGGCCAGATGCACATCCGAATGAGCACTACAGAGATCTCCAGAGTATTGTGTTCAGTTTTGGAAGGAAAACAAGGTACACATGACGTGATGGTGGAATTGCTGAGATCATTCGTACTTCAATCATCCCAGCAAACGATAGTCAGCACACCAATTGCTGAGTATTGACAAACTATACATCAGGCAAGTCGTTCATGCGCGAACCAGAACCAGCCGTTGCATGAATGTGTGGCCACTGTCTTCATTGGTCGAGCCATTTGCATTTTTGACTGGATGTGGGTTTCACAAGCTGAGAAAGTACCCTGAAACCAAGCGTTTCACTGTGAAAAAACGTGGTCATGTGGTGCTGGTGAATCATAGTTAATTCACACATGTCCAGATGTGTATGAAGTTGAATGGTCTGGCCATGTCTGGCTGAGAAATAACCAAACATTAAAGCTTGTACAGTGCAATAGGCGAACGCCAGAAACAGAACAGTTGAGCCATTGCCGCCTTCACCTCGAAGTTTCTGATCCAAGAAACAGAAGGACCAGGCATCGATGCCGAAGATTCAAATTATATACTACCCTATGCTTCCAGTTATACCCATGCATTAGATAACAATCTGGTTTCTACCATCGTTGTTTGAGGTTGGTTACCTACTATAGTGGTCACTGGAAGCATAGGGCTATTATGTGTAGCCTAGAGGACTAGATTCAGGGGCCCAGTAGGATGCTCCAACTTTTAAGCTCCCTACTGTAGTTCCTCCCACAACTCCCTTTGCGAAGTCATCGGGCACAACTGCCCCTGAACGGTCCCATGATCTACAGCTAGCCCCACACTGCTGTTGAGACTGTGAAGGATTTTGGGGTTGTCCAACTTGTGGAAAGCTGACAAGATGATGGTTTCTTGACCAGATTGCACCGTGTGGAATGGTCGGAGGGTAGCTTTTTTGCTGGTCACGACAATTCGTGGTGATTGATGATATGACTAAATGAGGGTTAAGAGTCAAGAGGGAAGATTTTCAAGCATATCTCTGAGGTAGTAGAACATACAAATACAATGCTAAATCTATGAGAAACCTTTCTTGCACAAGCTCGGAGTCCTCTCGATGAGCACACGGACTTCTTGATGACAGAGGCGCCATCCTTGACGACTGAAGCAACACATTATTAAAGTGTGGAGAAATCCAGCAAAACAACTCGCTGAGCCAAGATCTTTTGATTGGTTTCATCTGCTGCTCAGGATGACCATCCCGCAAACAAGCGTCAAACCACCGCCGCAAACCGCGGTGGTTTCCTCTATTGTAACTGTTCAAAGCTGTCGCTCGCACCAGTCGTGATGAAACCCTACCATGGGTAGCCAGCGGTCGACGATGCTTGGCAGTTGAGCTAACATGCAGTGTGCTGGGTCGGTTGCTCCACAAATCCATTGGAAGAACAGCAATGGCTCCATGAATTTCTGTAGTATCTTTACACTCCGGCAAACTAGCCTGGAAGTAGAAAATCCAACATTTATAGCCAGTTTTAAGTAAAAAATGGTGCTTTTCAGCTTCCAGTCCAGTTTGCCGCAGGGTAGATGAACTGTTGGGCTCGTGGATATCGTGACTGGAGTGCTCCTGAACCTCACAACAATCGTTTCGAGGCCTGGTCTTTTCAGAAACTCTCCCCTTGATCTCAGGGCATTGCCCTCAAAGCAGTGGGGTATTCAATGTGTCCCACACAATAAGATGTTGACGATCCTGAGCAATGGCTCTGGGTAGCCATGAATTATCATGCTCAACTTCATAGTTTCTCTATGGAACACGACCTAGGGTACTGGTACCAGCATGCTGGGGTCCAGGTTCTTGTAATTGCTGGCCACCAGCCATTCTGAACCATTACGAATCATTACCAAGTGTCCTCGACCAAGTCAACGACCAAAACCAACAACCGAAACCAACCCTAATTAACCAACCATTATCGACCAAAACCAATCGCTATCAACCACTACCACCTCTGAAAAAACAGGATGAACCATCCTACCATTTGGTCAGAACACTCCTGGTAGGCACCGCTCCCCCTTTAATACGGGATCTAGGGCTACCCTTGGCTCCTAGCCTCGCTCCAAACCAACAGCCAGCACCAACCGGTCATCCCATCAGGGCCCCTGCCACTGCTGCAGCTTTGCGCTTTGGCACCCTTGCCCGCTGCGAGGACCTGCTGATGAAAGTGCTATGCTGGAGTTGTGTCCATGAACAGCTATGAAACACGTGATTAGGGAGGTTTTTAGGTAGTGTTTAGCTGATTTGGTGGTACAAAAAGCTCCCCTAAAACAGCTAAAAACGACCTAATCAGGTCTTTCATACCTAAGATTAACCATCCGAGAAATGTCAGGAGTAGCAGCTATGGTACATCATAGAAATGGGCAATTTCCGATGAATTTGAGTGGAGATTTTCATTGAAATGGGCCGCATATTAGGACATGATCAGTGGGATAATGAAAAAACAGTAGATCCCAGCAACTGTATGGTGTTCTTATCAACAGTTGTTGTTGTTCTTAGCATCAATTTGCGTTTAAATCAATGTATACCTTGCGGCAAACAAACTATCTAAAGCTGGTTTTCCAGGGTTTCCCTGTCAAATATGGTCTTTTCCATTGCCAGGCTAGTTTAGATCAAGGTATATATGGCAGTGGGTCAGTTCACCCTGTACCCCTGGTTGCACCATTATTCATCAGCTCGTTTTCCCACTACTATTGTTGGTGAACTTATCCCCCATCATTGGTTGGTAAATATTGACCCATAGCCCCTATTGTTGTTGATTATCCCCCATTAGTTGGTTGGTTAACCATATTGTTGGTTGGTTAATATCCACCATTATTGATGATCAATATTGACTCATAGCCATGAAATTGTATAGATCCCCTGTAATTGTTAGTTCTCATTCCCTATTATTACCCATTAAACAAGCTAGTTATTGATAGCTGGTATATCCGCTACTATTGTTAGTTCTCATTCCTTATCATTTATCACTAATCAACTATTGTTAACCTATATAGCTGGTACATCCCCATGATTATTGGTTGTTATCCCCTATTATTAATTAATCATTGTTCATATCACCCATGGCTAATCATTAAGCAGCTATCATTGGTTGGTTAACTGCTTGACCCAGCTCGCCATACGTATTTCTTTCGCCAAGGTCACTCACCACAGGAGTCGCCAACCCAGGCGCGTTGCGACTCGACCAACCGCCCACTGGCCTCAATGTTGTGACATGTGACCTGACCACCGGTGATGTGCTGATGGAGCAGTGGTGGTACGACCAATGGTAACCATGGGACATGGCGAGCTGGGTCAAGCAGTTCACAAACTACAACTAATGGTTGGGATAAGAGTTCATCAACAAAGCTTTGGGGAAAACATGGTGATAGATGGTGATATCATACATCGATGTATGTAAAACAATATTCATCTGATGATACAATATGACATGGTCTTCAAGTGGAACATGTGTATGCCGTTGGGAACACATTTTGCATTGAGTTGCATTGTACTGGGTACGGTATGTTCATGATTGGGTGTAACGAACCAGAAACAACTGACAACTAATGTTGTTTATACTCGTAACAACCAACCAGTAATTAATAGAGGTATCCACATGGCTAGTGCGAATAGGTGCAGTCCTGCAGATATTGACATGCGACAGACGTCTTCAATCCGGCGATCCAACACAACATCTCTGGCAGCCTAGCATTGATCGACCCCAATGTGGTTTACCCGTGAGGTTCCCAATTCGATAGTTCATCTAGTGAATCTAGTGAATTTGGGGCTGCTCGAAGATGTTTGGGGCTTGAAGATGCAATGGTTCTTCTTCATCAGTAGCTGATCACCCCAAAAATGATGCTCAGCCTGGCCCGGCAATTTCCTAACCAAGCATTAATCAACCATTAACCAAGCATTTCAACAACCAGTGTCTCCTTGTGCGCTAGCTTCAAGCCTGGTGAAAACCTATGGCAAGACTTGTGTATGCGGAGTGGAACGGTTGGCGGCTAATGGCTTCACACCCGTCCTTCAGTGGCAAATCAGAATCTCATCCAGGGTCAAACTGAAAAGTGTTGTGACCAACATGCTGGGGTTTGAAACTGCTGTAGTGGTTTTATTTGAATTTTGTGTTGGTTAGTGAAAGGGGTGCCATGATCAATGCAGCTTCTAAAAAATGATGAGGCTTACTCACAATTGTAAGTTCGAGGGCTCCAAAAACATCACTGATATTCTGTCTAAGCCACCAAAGGCATCGGTCACACCGTGACAGGATCAAAAAATGTCTCTTGTGGGTGAGTAACCACAATCAAGAATGGGCTGACATGTACTGCTTTTGATCATGAACCATGAAAATTACACATGTATGCACATGATTGTATAAATTCGTAAACTGCTTACACCTGCTTCGCTTCCAGGGTACACTTGCGTTTGCGTTCGGCCGGGCTCGAAACGTCAGAACTACCCATGTCCCCTTGGTTTGTCTAGTCACCCGGCTGGCGAAAGGACGGCTGGATCACCGGGCATGGAAACCATCTGCAACGGTGAATGGTTGAACGACCCTCTGACCATCCTCGGAATCGCCACGGCTCCGTTGGCAGTTCGCAATGTCGTACAACTGGATGTGCAGCTGAATGACTTGGATAAAACAATCCTGACTTGGTGGCTTATAGATCCCTTGCTAAAAAAAAATATTTTTAGTGGTTAATATGGTAAATCCATCATATCACAAAAACACTAAAAACCTAAGTTAGTGGGTATAAGCCATCCAGCTGATAAACCCCATCAGGTAGCTGAACCAATCTCTATAAGCCTGGAGAACGTTATATACCAGCTACCAGCCGTGGGATGTACATCAAGGTATTCATCAACCTCTGTTGGCTAACTATCACCAACAGTCAATAATGTATCATGATAGCCACTAAGGCTATTATTGATTGTTAACATTTCAAACAACTGATATCCTATTGGTTATTATGATCAACCCTTGATCATTGTGAACCATACAACTGGTCTGTTCTAAGTAGAACTCTAATGTTTAGTAGTTAGTTATACAATGACCAACAAAGCAACGATTCTCGTCAAACAACAATTATGAAAGTAATGATCATTGTAATCCATAGAGTCTACAACGACAGTACGAACCATTAACCATTCCATATAATCACAATGACCAGAATAAACCTAATCACCACCACAACAACTAACCATTATCATTCCTGACATGGAATAGAATTCACTAATCATTCCATATAATCACCTGACCATTCCAACCAAAACCAACAATCCTAAGTGCCTTGCTGGGAACCTGACACGTCCCCTTCTGGCATCCTGTTAAGCCCTGCGCCTCTGGATGTGCTGCAACTCCATGTGTCTCCTGGGCGAGCATGGCATCGCGAGACCAGCTCAATCAATGGATCATAGTCATCAACCAACAAGCAACACTGGTTGTGGTTGTTTCAATGAGCTAGGGGGAACCAATGGGTAATAGTAGCTGGTCAATGGCTAATAATAGGGGACAACAACCAACAATAATGGTTGATATGAACAATGGATGTATGAACAATGGTTGTGAACAATGGTTATTTGCAATGGTTATTTGCAATAATGGTTATGAATATGATGAGTATCATAACCTTGTTGATATGAATAACCAATGATAGCTGGTTAATGATCAGTAATAGGGGGTGAGAGCTAACAATTATAGGGGATATATACCAACTATACGGCTATAGGTCAATGTTAATCAACCAAATAATGAGGATAATCACCAACAATAAGAGGGAAACAATGATAAATGATGGGGAACCTGGGGTACAAGGTGAACTGACCCACAGCCATATGAACAATGGCTTTTAACAACCATGTGTTGTCATATATATCCTTGGATTGTTGCAATCAACAATGGTTTATATGAGCAATGGACATGATCAAGAAAAATGGTTTGTGTAAACAATGGGTGTGAATCATGGACAATAAGAGTGCTTATATAAACCATGGCTCGTATAAACAATAACAATGGTTGTAACAACAACCAATCAACCATGGTTGTAGAAGCATTTAGATATACAATTGGATATAGCCATTGTAAACAAGTGTTGATCATCAACCAGCAATCAACCATTGGATAGTGGCTATAACCACTATATACTAATGGCCTTTGTCAAATTACCAATCAACAATAGGTTTGTTGAACCATTCTTACAATTGGCCAATAATTAGGTATGAGCAATTGCTAATCAACAATGGTTCACACTAACTAAACTTTAATTAGCTACAATAGAGTATATATATATAAGTATCAAACACTCATGGGTTGATCCAAACACAACATTGAACTGAACCAAAAGGAAACTCAATCTGATCTGTTACAGAATATATTCTTCTCGTACCAATATCCCAAGAAAATGTGCTGAGAGAAGGCAAAAACAACCGTAGGTTTTCATGTCCCGTTGCTTGCAACAAAAGACTGTGACTAGGTCTTCCCAGCCCCAAAGCTATGGTTGGTTTATTGATATGAATGACTTATATTGGATGATTTGAAGGTACCCCTGTATTGAAAATCACCCATAATATGCATGAATGACAATTCAGATCAATTCATTGATTTTACCGAATCTGTCGATTTTTCGCGAAATCTCGAGCCACACGGGGCACATCATAGCGACTGAATCGGGTGATAGACTGGACTCGATCATGGCAGCGTCGCACCAATGATCCGGCGTGCATAAATCATGAGGGGTTACAGGAAAATGCTCAGTGAGTTTGCTGTAAACCCTATAAATCCTTATTTTTCCTGAGCATTTTGGTTACAGAATCAATAGGTTTGGTTATATAAATCATTTCTGATCGTTTGTTGATGTTTCTCCTGTAAACCGGTTGGCTGACTAAAACTACGAAAAAATATGTCAAAATTTGGTCTGAAAGAAATGAAAGAACCCCCATCGATGTTTATTTGTAGACTTTAAATCACCTATAAATTCTTATTATGGTCCTTATTATGATCCCCATTGTTGACCAGTCGGGTTGGAGATGATCCCAACCCAAGGCTTGTGCTTCAACCGGTACCCTCTCTCTGTTATGGCCTTGATCCAGTGCTGCCATCCTCCCTCGTGGGAGGAGCCGAACGACTGACGAACCAGGGTTGCCATTGGAGCTCAACCAGGCTACCTACGAATAAATGGTGGTTTCTTGAAAGGCGGGAGCCCAAACAATGGTTGGTTGACTACTACAAGTTGAGGACCACTTATAAGTTGGTTTATAAGCAACTTAACTGGGATTAACTACCAGTCATAGGGGTTATAACCCAACTTATAACTGCCAGGGGCCCACCTTGTACTAATGACTACTATTGGATCATTTGCGGGCATCCCTTTTTTAAGAAACACTCAAATAGTCTAGCCGGTCATCCAGTATTGTCACGACGTATGGATTTACCCTTTTGTTTGTTGTTGGGTTTGCACCTGAACCGACTTCATGCCGGAACAACAAGCGATGTTGACCATCAGAATCAGTAACCATGTGCAATGACAGCATTTATCCTTCTGAACAATTAACCACCGGCCATTGATTAATCATCAATTAACCACAAATGATGTCAACCATCAATTAGTCACCAATCAATAAATCAACCATTTTTATCCATTTTTGGGGTACCTGTTTTAAGAAACCATCAATTTATCACACATCATTAAGAATCATGAGACCATCATTGAAGCTCTGTTCCACTGTCGCTTGGCGGCTGACAACGACATCCAAGCGACAACAAGGAGCTGCGCAAAGTCTCAGAGAGGTACTGCAAGGCATCAAGACCTCTGCGAATCGCAGGAATCGACTCTCTGGCTGTACCTGCAAACTAAAAGTCACGTCTTTTCATAGGTAAACCACAATAAAAAAACACCATTTATCACACGTAAACCGCTAAGATGGTGGATTTTCTACTCCTGGGACAGGGACTACCAGAGTGTGTGTTTTAAACTGTGAAATGCAAATGGGATCTGCACATATGTAAGTGTATATGTATGTGAATATGAATAGATATGCACATCTATGTGTACATAAGCAAAGTTTCTGCGATGCAGGTATACAAATAATTAAGTATATGAGGTGGAGGCAAATATATCATGTGTAATCATAGATGTAATGATGTACGTACATATGTTGGTACATGTATGTACATGTCAATAACCGACTATGCAATCAAACATATTATATATATATATATAAAAAAAAAAGATAGATAGTATTCAACGATCCAAAAAACAGCCGTGTATGTGGACCCATGTCGTACCGCTACTACAGCAACAAAACACAAGAGCAAAGACACAGCAGCAGAGGCAGCAACAACACAAAGGACCAGAGAAACAGCAAACCACAACTAACAACAAGAACTAACAACAAGAACTAACAACAAGAACTAACAACAAGAACTAACAACGAGAACTAACAACGAGAAGTAACAACAATAAGTAACAACAAGAACTAACAACAAGAACTAACAATGAGAACTAACAATGAGAACTAACAACAAGAACTAACAACAAGAACTAACAACAAGAAATAACAACGAGAACCAACAACAAGAACTAACAACAAGAACTAACAACAAGAACTAACAATGAGAACTAACA
>VSDK01005870.1:55996-57741 GCA_009767595.1 Symbiodinium kawagutii
ACCGTTGCCTTATCCTGGGCAATACATTTCTTGATTTCCAGATCTCTAAACGTCAACCATTTCCAGGTCCAACAGCACGGGTACATGGAACAAATCCTGACCACTTGCTGCTATCAACCTGAGCCACCGACTACTACTTCGACCTGAGCAGGAACTGGCTAGCGTTGCTAATTCCTGGATCCCTGCACGCTGCGCAGCTGCCAATCCCAAGACTATCTAATAGTACTGCCGCAACGGCATTACTCTGTATTAATACACTACTACTGCTACTACTTCTATTATACTTACTTTTGTAGTATTGTTACTACTATTAGTGTTAGAATTCCTTTTACTGCTGATGTTGTGGTTGTTGATATCTGATCTTGATGATACGAAAGCAAAGGTTTGCTGGAGAAAGAGGTGAGAACAATTTGCAGGTACATCATGGCTATGGAGCACGCTGCACACTTGTTGGTACAGTATATTTATATCCCTATGATTGTCGATCGTCATCACCATCAACCGTTATCAACCACTATCAACAGTCACCAACCATTGTTAACAACCTTTATCCACAGTTGCCAGCAATTATGAACCTCAACCCACCATGTCCAACTATTTGGCTGTGGGTCAAAACCATGTACCCCTGGTTCCCCCATCATTAACCAGCTCGTTTTCCCATTACTATTGTTGGTGAACTCATCCTCCACGATTGTTGGTGAACTTCTTGACCCAGCTCGCCATATATAGTTGATATATATATATATCCCCTATAGTTGCTAGTTATCATCCCCTACTATTAACCAGATTAAGCAGCTAGAAATCGCCATTGGTTGGTTGGTGAACTGCTTGACCCCGCTCGCCATTTACTGTGCAAATACCCCGATGCCAACGTCGCAACAACATGTTGCGCTGTCTGGGCCTGTGACATCCTGTAGCCATCAGTGACTCCATGGTGGCAGTCACTATTTATGGCCAGCCATGGCTAGGTATCATGGTTATTCCGCCATCACTATTAATGGCTAACTAGTGATCTATGGCTATGGTTACCATGGCTATCAGACTGGCACGCCAAACTGGCTCATTGACCACTATTACTTTTTGCAAGCGGAAAAAAAACATTACTTAACTTATCTCAGTTTGACTTTTACTTCCTGGAGCAGCTCAAAGCACGGCATTATTACAGTCTTGGTAATGTTACGGGCAATTCCCACCCTTTGCCCCGCAGGTACAAGAGTGACGGGATCATCATCATCAGCATCATCAGCAACATTATCATCATCATGATCATCATCACTATGATCATCATTATGATGATCATCATCATCATCATGCGGGACGTGGTGGACCCGCACGCACTCCCGGGGCTACTTCTTTTGTGTATATGAAACATATAGTTCAACCGGGGTGGGACTTTTCATTTTGGTAATGAGTTCTTTGCATATATTATGAAACATATAGTGCAGCGGGGGTGGGATATTTGATTCTGCTAATGAGTTCTTCGTATATATGAAACACATAGTTCAGCGGGGGTGGGACATTTGATTCTGGTACTGAGTTCTTTTGTGTATAGGAAACATATAGTTCAACGGGGGTGGGACTTTTGATTTTGGTCATGAATTCCTTTGTATATATGAAACATATAGTTCAGCGGGGGTGGGACTTTTGATTTTGGTAATGAGTTCTGCGCATATATGAAACATATAGTGCAGCAGGGGTGGGACATTTGATTCTGCTAATGAGTTCTTCGTATATATGAAACATAT
>VSDK01005870.1:61920-64420 GCA_009767595.1 Symbiodinium kawagutii
GGGGGGGGGGGCGCCGTCGGGGCCTGGGGCTGGAACATATATATATATATATATACATATTGCTTTGCGTGTGCATAAAACTGTGTGAAGAAACATATGCACACACGTTCATGTACAGAACGGTGTAAGCACGCCCTATACTTGATAAATAAAGCAGTCCTTGTGTAGAAGTATTGGAATGCACATATACATGTAAAGTATACTACTGAAGAATCTTTATATATATATATATATAAATATATTTATATATATATAAATATATTTATATATATATATAGAAAAATAAATAAATATATATATATACTGTAAAATCTATAATATATAAATGTTCATCAACAGAAAGAATGCAAACACCAGCAAAAAGGATTCTCGTATGGAAGCCAATCACAGGGGGATTTTATGGTCGGTTCAAGCACCACGGATTGCCATCATTCAGCACCCCCATCAACACATGATAATCATATAGACATCAGCAAGGCTGTTGCTGATTAGTGATGGTATGAAGGTTTATCACTGTTTGCTAGCTTGTCATTGGTAGCCACCGTGATCCAAACTCTACAGTATTTTCAAGCACCTCTACCGTGAAGCAAACATAGTGTCAGCAGAATATCGGGTTTTATACCGCACCCGGCCATACCATGAATGTCCAGTTTGACTGGAAAAACAGCTTGCCAATTTTGAATGTTCAAACCAAATTTGACAGGCACCTGTGCACCCTTCACAATTTTTGTGCACACAAAAAAGCTTGAAGTCAATGGATAGGTAAAATTATCATATTCATTTCTATTTATTTCTATCCATTTCTATCTATCCCTTCTCTATATCCAATCCTATCCCAAGTGATTCAGCGCCAAACGAAGTTCCACACTCAAAATGGATGGCGGACATGACTGCAAAAGATCACCTCGGTGCGTGCGAAAACGCGATCTTTTTCTGGCAACCTGATGGTGGACAGTGGGCAGTACTTGTGCAGCTAACAATGGCTATTAGCTGTTAATATCTGGGGGTCAATAGTGATTTATAGCTGTTAATGACCCATACTGACTCAGAATGGCTAATAATGACTAATTAATAATGACTGTATAATCATGAGTAATAGCTAAACATGGTCATTAATAGTTGACCGCACGCTTCTGACATAGCTGAACAGTATTTCACTCTGCTATGGAGGACCTCCACATTTGAGCTATCCTGAAACCGTTGCAATCCAATCAAGTACTTGATGCTGATTCAGATTTACAGTGGTTTCGAAGGCCTTGGTCTGATTGCTTCAAGTGCCCAGGAATGGTTCTTCCGTCTCCTCAATCTGATGATGCCGTTCTCCATACACTATAGTGACTTGATTTCCCGTCCAAGTGAACGAATGGATAATATCAATATCCCCTTAACATGTGCCGTTGTCATTTTTGCTAATGATAATGATGGTTGCAGCATGTCAGATGAGGCTCCAACAAAAGCTGGAATGCAAAGGGCAAAAGTGCCGGCGTCGCGCTTGCAGAGAGTCTGCAAAGAGCCAAGAATCTACAGAGGTTCCACAGATATACACTTGTCAAAGGTCATTTTGGATTTATCTTAAACTTGGGGTATAACCAACCAAACAAGGTATTGGAGCCATGTAGTAAACGAGACTGCGTACATTCAAATGCATGGGACGCATGCACATACCCATGCACTGGGGGATGAGGCAACATCTATGCACATGTGTAAGCATGTGTACGTATGTGCCAGTATATACTTCAACATATCTAAATAGATGCTGTATAGTTTCATCAACTGGTGCACATAGAATCTTGGATAGACTTGACAATTGTGAAAAAAATCAGGAGAACAAACCGATTCAACGTTGCACTACCTACCTCTAAGGAAGCCTCACTAACATGATGGACACACATCACAATAAGCGGACTTCCGTCCTGATGAAGACTCAATCCAAAGAGTGAACAATATCTGTGTGCTCGTGCACGTGCATAGATTGATGCATCTATGCATCTTCGAACTGTATAGGTGCAAACCTAGTTGCATCCAAAATCAGTTGACACACCACTGGATACAACCAGCAAAACATGTAATAAACAAAGCATGTACTTGGGTAACACAAGCCCTCAATTCAGGATTTGGACACTAAATGAAATGGTTGCCCTATGTTGCCCCAGAAAAGCGTTGTTGAAACGAGTAGCGTTCGGTCAGTTACCGAACTCGTGAACAAGCAGCTGGTGTGAGAACAATTGAAGACATCACAAAACACTTCTGTGTACTAAGCAGGCACTTCAAGTTGGTTGGTGTAGCATGTGCACTCGGACCGAAAACGGATTATGATCTGTGGAATTGGTGATGCTACCTGCACAGTAATATGGACGACACCTTGATCAAGTAGGTGTAAACATTTCCGACAGCAGAGAAGCCCTCCCAGCAGAAATAACTATTACTCCAATAGTAGCTGTCCCATTTAGTCGAGAATAGCTAACTGGAGAATCATGGAGAATCCCTTGGCCTTAGCCAT
>VSDK01005870.1:66920-79820 GCA_009767595.1 Symbiodinium kawagutii
TGCATCTTTAGCAGGAAATTACACACCGTTTAAAACAAAAAAACAACCACATGTTTGATCAAGTCGCTACATACGCGTCATCCAAACAAGATGAACACACCTTGGTGTCTCAGCCCAGTTTTAAGGTGGGTGATATCAGCAGCCATTGCCTAAGCTGTGGAGTGACCATGACGCTCAGCCAGGTGAACCCCCTCTGAGAATTCTCACGGCTCCCAACATCATTGACTTGCCAACCACGCCATGGGCCGCCATGGGCGCATCCACAGTGGATATGGGTCAAGCCATGCAGGGATCCCCTCAGTTATCATCCAATCTTAACCATTTGTAGTGATAAACATCATCCATTACTTACTTTTAATCATCAAACCACCCATTTTTGAGGGGTCCCATGGCTTGAGAAATCCCGATATCTACTTCTCAAGATCAGCCACCAGGTCCCGCATCTACTCAGTTCCCTGCCCCACGCCACTGCCCATCTCTGAGCTTCCAACTCGCTCGCAGCCGCTCGTTGCGTGGGATGGAACGCCAGATCGTTGAAGGCCAATGGGTGGAACGCCATGCATTTCTAGTAAGAAATATCCAAATTTGGAGCTGATGCAAACCTTTTAAAACGTTGTAAAACTTTGATAGTGATATGGTTGTCCATATATGTATATATGTATATGCAGTGTATATGTATTTATGAATATGATTATATAGTCATATGATGTCATATGCATGTATGGTAGTGTACATCTCCTGCCACTAGAGGTGGCGCATTGAAACTATGTCAGCTATGACGCTATGACCGATACTTTGTAGGAATTCATCCAAGACCCCAACCCGATGGTCAACAACGCATCTTCTACTGATTGTCAGACTGATGGTGGATGACCATGTCCAACGAAAAGTTTTGATCATATTGTCCGCACGGTTACGCTAGGTATGGCCCAAAGCTGGCTGATCATTCTAAACACGACAAGTGGCATTCTGATACATGCCGGTACCCTACTGCACCGATTACCAACATAACTGAAAGCCTTGGTTTGGCACCTTTGGGCGTCAATACTTTGGAATTGCCTGAAACCAATTCCAAAAACAATGCGCATCCAAGGAATCAGAACTAGCCCAGGCCATGGCATCAACCCCTATCAACCATGAACCACACCTCTTCTTCGCAAACATAGCTGTTTGTCTCACATTGTCAGTTGCTCGAAGTCTTATATGAACCCATAATATGCATATTTACCATGAAGCATGTGCGGTTGAACAGGCTCCAACACCCGTTGATTGCTCTTGGGTGGTATTAACATGCTTGGTTGGAACAACTGCCAACAACCCCTCCCAACACCAACATGTCAGCTGAATTGGCAAATGGCCTTGGTTGTCAACTGTCATGAATATGTGAAAACACGTTGTAGAGTACTATTATGGAATCTGTCGGACCAGACTGGATGATACAAATAGATGCACTATATACATATACAAATGTATACTATATCTAAATATAAATATATACGTACATATATATATAAATATGTGTATGTATACACCATATCGTATATTAGCATAAGCTATCCAGTACATGTAGAGACTATCATGGACTCGTAGAGACTCTGTTCTTGTTGCTTCTCACAGACCTTCAGCATTCCGAGACCGGCACCTGGCCACCACGTGGCAGGGCTCTGCCAGGTGTCCCCCGGCAGGACAGCGGCACTGACCAACCGCCAGCTGGTCACTCAAGGCAAACATGAATCGTTACCCCCGCTTGATCAGCTGGGGACTGCAGTGGATCAGCAGAATGTCAAATTCCGATGTAATACATCACTGGTGGGTGAACCGCCCCTTATGAAAAACATCAGTCAACCAACCATTTGTGAATAATTGACGCTGAAACATTCTGAAACCAGCAACCAGATCAGCTTTGTGAAGAAACACAGCCATAGACTTAATGAAATTCAACCGAGTCTTCCCAACTCCGTCAACCGAGGTTCTTCGACCGATTCCGGAGCAACTTCCCCTTGGGGGATGACATGACCGCACCTCCGAGGTGGCTAAAAAGCCGCCAGTGGGGTGAAGAGCTGAGATTGCCGACTCTGTTCGTGGCAGTACACTAGATTCATTTGTTAATAAACCGCCAGGCTGGTTTACCTTAAACCTCTGGTGATTTACCTTCAAACATCGGGCTTTGTGAATTCCAACACTATTACATATCGAAGCTAATCATAATCGATTACCATTTCATGTTACTGATCTTACGGGCTGGTGTCAATAGGCCTTCTGTATGTTCCTGATGTGGCTAATGATCAAGGTCAATAACCAACGCTGTCCGAAGTCATATAGGCAACGCCGAGGCTGGTGTTCTATCGGAAACGAAGATAACCATCACTGCATCAGTCGGGATAACCCTTCCTAGCGGGCAGGAGATCAAACAAATCATGTTTTTTTTCCAACCAGAGCCCACAATGGATTCTCTCGAAGTGCAATGAACTTGTTCAACCATGAATGTGTTGACAACCATCTAGTACGAATTTGCAATCACAATTTTTGATAGTAGTGGACTTAGCCATCAATTGTCGCGTACCCCATGGGGACGCACCAATTCCAGGTGTACCAAGATATGGGCGCCAAAGCCACGAGATGGAATCCATTTTCCTGTACGTCAATCTCTTGCATTGTCGAAAGTTGTCCTTCAGCGATCCAAACAACCCAGATTCTCTATATGTTCAAACTGTAGCCCAACGGCATCCGCTTTCAATTTCGGACCTCCAGTCTTTCCTGTTCGGCTTTGCCGGTTGAGCACGGCCAGACCGGCGGCCTTTCTTGCTTGAATCCCTACAAAAAAGATTAGGCTTGCCTCAGCTAGAGAGGCGCAACCTTGCACATTTTGCTTTTTTGACTTTGCATGGAGAGAAACCTAAATAACCTAGGCAAGTCCTGAGCTTTTGGAATACGCACGGTGCAGAACACCAAAGACATATCCATGAATTAATCCTGATATTGAACATTGTCAAGAATTCTTCACCGTGGTCATCAACCCCGTAGTTCGAACCATGCCAACCAATTCACACCAACCGAGCCGAGAATTGGAAGTCCGAGGGCCTGTAGTCGTTTAATCTCGGAAGTGCGAACCCGCAAGTCTGTCTTGCAGCTGCACTCCTCTTGAAGCAGAACTTGCCGCCGCAATGAACAGGATCCCTGCCCTGTGTGCAAACGGTACTGCTGTGATATGCTGAGACAACCGTAGCAAGTGGTTGTTGGTTGTTGATGTTGACGTTGTGAAACGTATCTGCAATATACATGTTGTCACTGTCAACACAATTTGTTAATAGAATATCAATATTTCATCAATATATATAGAAACATAGATACATACATTTTATGCATCTCTTGTCGACATATATGTTTCATATTAATGTTGTTGGCTGAGAAGTCAATGCCAACGCTGAACAGGGTGTCGGGTTGGTTTTGTTGGCCTTGCCTTCGGAGACTTTTCCAAAAGCAAATAGATAGCTTAGACCACATCCGCTGGAAAGTGTGAACCAATACAAATACATGAAGAATTCAACCAATACTCTAAGCCCATAGTCAAATTATTGATGGTTAACTATCCCAACAACCATTCATGAACTATATACATACACATATGTATATATATATATATACTTAGATAGATGGTTAACTATGCATTAAAGATCATATCATATCAATAGTTTCATGGACAACACATAATGAATTGTACTCTAATACCAATGAGGAGCACAAATAAGAAGCTGTTAACCAAACCAACAAAGACCATTGGGAACTTCGAAGGTGAAGTCAACGCTAGTCCCAGTCCTAGCTAGTTACAGATCCAGGCATCCAAAAAGTGGTGGTGAAAGTGACGGACGGGCAGTACTAAACACAACTAATAAGTGTTGCCATCCAGCCAACACAATTAATGAGTAGTCTTAACAGCTGTGTTGGAGATGTAAACGAAACCACACAGTCCACATACTTTTCTGGCTTTGGATGACACGTGGTGAACTTACCCCATTCCCAAATTTGAAAGAAGCACATGTTTAGAACGCGTGTGGGCCGGCTGCTCAGATATGTGCCATGAATATGTCCAGCAATCAGTTCTCAGTTATTATAGTGTATGAGTATGAGTCATAAATAACATACTTATCTCTATATAGTGGTTCCTCTGCCTAGGGGTACTCCAAATCATCCAATATGAACTATTCAATACAGTAGTAAGCCAACCATTTTGGAGGGGGGGGGTCCAGTTTAAATTAACCCTCACCTCATATTAAAAAACACACTAAATATTAACTATCAGAATGATCTTCCTCCCAGCTACCCACAGCGACGTACAGAGCTCACACCCGAAGTTTGTGGTGGTGCGATACGGCTGTTGGGGGGAGCGAATAGGAGCTCAGTGGTATCCGCATATCCCTTTAAAGGGGGAGCGATTTGGAGCCCACTTGAGTGTTCCAACCAAGTGGTCGTCAAGGTCATTGGTCCCCAACAGTTCATAGCATGACAGTTTTGGATAACAACCCCCTCGGGATGGTGAATACGACCGCAAGTCATTTGTGATCCCAAAGCTGAAGCCAGCCGTGCAGCTAGCTGCAACTCAGTTTAGACTAACCTGGGGCTGGCTCCTGGCTTGAACCAACAACTATATGACTGTTTCTCAAAATAGGGATACCCCCAAATCATCCATTCATAGTCATTTGGTGGGGGGCTCCCCATGGCTTGAGAAAGCACCATGTGGAGAACCCTGCCTTTTCGACAGGATGGCTGGTCATCACCAGGTGGCCCCCCTCCAGGAGATGAGATTGTGAACCCAAAAAGGTTGATAAGGACTGGAACACATATATATATATAAATAGAGAGATATGAGTTATAGCAACCGTTGCAATGATATATACCAAGGTTCACAGGCTCTGCTTTCACGTGTCTGATATATACATATTTATGTATAGGGTAAATAAGTAAATGTATGTAATATACCTCATGGTATACTGAGGGCGAGAAGAGGGAAACAACATATATCTCAAGGCCGATCACCAGCTAGGAATGGCTGGAACTTGGGCGGTTTAATGTCGGATCTCCCATGCACACGAGCCAGCCGTTGTCTTACTTGGTAGCGCAACTAAATCCCTTGCTAAAACACTACTATTTTCGTGGGTATGTGAGGTGAACCCATCTAAGCTAATCCGAAAAAAAACTCTAAACATCAAAGTTCGTAGCTGTCAGCCACCCAGTTGACCAGGTTCCAACAATCACATGCGCAGGGTCTGGGAATCATCACCTTGGCGGCAAATCCACTGATCAAATTGTATCGGACAGAATTTAGCCATCCTCTGGTCATGCATGGCACATGTCTCAAGCGGCTTGCAGAGAAGGCAAATGGAAACAGTCAATGAGATTGCTATTGGCCATGATTCACCATTGTTGGTTGAGAAGCTATAGTAAGGAAACAGTAGTCATTAACTAAACCACAGCCTCTGGGCCATTCATGCTCTATCCAGTTACTATACGGTAAAGATGCCAATGAAGATTGCAAACCAAAGCTTCATAAATCCACTCCGAACTTTCATCTGACACATGCAATATTCTGCCAGCTCAGGAAAAGGTGCTGGATGTGCTGGGCAGTCGGGTGACAACTTTGTGCAGGACTCACAGGACGTGTGTGCCTTTGTAAGCATTCGTCGCACAATCTTGAGAAGAAGTAGGGCAAAACAGGGTGCAACACACCATTTATCCCTCGGGCCCAAGGCGCCTTTGCGGTAGCGACAGGTCACAGCGAAAACTCTCTATACACACTGGCATGACTCTATTTCAGGTTCACAGCCCCCCGAAATCTTGTTGACAGAGCTTTGCGATGTCAACTGGCCAGTGTCAGCTGCGAGATTTCAACCTGCATGAGGATTGCTTGCCTTGAGCAAGCACTTCAGATTCCTCTTGGATTTTAAAGGTGTGCAGGCGAAGCATTCGCATCAACGGCTCAAGATGACACTTCGAAAGGACTTTGGTGAGTGCATCAGAGGGGTTAACGTTGTGTGGTACCCAACGGAGCCTCCCTGACATCTTGCTGATACTCTCCTGGATAACAGCAACCTCCAAAGCACTTCTGTCATCTTCACCTTGCGCCTGTTCGTTTGAACTGGCGTCAAACACTGACTTGGCATCAACGATTGCCACAGCAAAAGGGTCGAGAAACTCTTTGTTCTCGCTAGCTATGACTCTGTCCTGGCTCCTTAGGCCAAGTTCTTGGTCAGGAGTGCAAATCATCGTCTTTGGATCGAAGAAGGAAAAGCGAAGACTCTCGAGAACAGCCACTTGCTTCTCGAGGGCGGCCAAAGCGGTGCTCAAACTGATGGCTTCACACAGCATCGTTGAACCAGCTTTGCGACGAAGTCGACGAGAGCGCCAAGAGATCAGGCTGATTGGAGCTTCTTCACCCTTGTTCAGCTTCGGCGAAGTGATTCCTTGGAGCCAACCATGCTGAGGCTTCACGCGACCAGTGATATCGAAACTCGAATCGGCAATCACAAAGTGACGGAAGTCTTCTTCCGGGATGGCTTTGATGTGAAGCGTCACCTGCTCGGTCTTTAGATGCTGAATAATGTCATTCAGCTCGAAGATGTCCTGGATGGTAGGGTTCGGGAAGACACCTGCAAGGATCGAAGCTGAGGCTGCAACGTCCGGTCGTCCTTCTCGAGCCACCCAGTTCACAGCAGCAATAGCTCCACGCAGCTGCTGTTCTTCGGAGCTGTTCAGCTTGACATCCTTGGCATCCTTCTTCAGGACTTTGCGATCCAAAGCGATAGGCTTGAGGCGGGTCTGGGTGTAGTCGGTCATGTGGGAGGGGAACCCATAGTCCTCATGTTGGCGAAGGCGACGTCCTGCATAGCCAGAGCCAGAAGGATTCTCGCGAAGGTTTTCCACCTTACCAAACTTCACCTTTGTCTCAAGCCATTCCATCTTCTTCCTGTGCTCGGCATTGCCAGCCTCGAGCACATCATCCACTTCCAAAACGATGATGCCTGAAGTCTTGACCTTCTCATCCGGGTTCTTCGGCGCTGGTCCGTCCAGGGTCAAAACGCATCTATCATAACAGTTAATGCGGTAGCCGAGGTCCTTGACGAGGAAGGAAAGGAAGGTCTTTCGCCACCAAGCTGGACCGGAGACTAGTCCGTACACTTCTGTCAACAGAAGTATTAACTGTTGTGGATCGTAACCTGGAAAGGTACCTCCTTTCGGCATTCGACATGCCAACTTGTTCTTCCTTGTAGTCGGTCTACTTTGAAGGAATGCCGTTTTGGCGTCCTTGGCGCGAGCTTCCCATTGTCTGGCAGCGCACACTTGCATGAACAGGTACATGCTTGATGTGAGCGGTGTAGGTGCTGACCGTTCAATTTCGTGCACTTGAGGATCCTGCCAGCCAACAGCGCACCATCTGGACTTAGCTGCCAAACCTGGATGTTCTTCAGGCTTGAAATGAGGTTGATGGAAGTCTTCAGGAAGCGTTCCAAACTGGTCAGTGGGCTTCCATCTGTCCACGAACTTGCTTTCAAGGATGTGGTCTGGAAACTGCTTCTCAAATTCCAAGCTCTCCTTGATGGAGAGGATTCGAATCGCTCCACTGTCGAGGAGGGACTTGATCTCCTTATCGCGAGCTTTCCGGAATGCAGGCTGTTGAGAATCCGGGAGACGGGCAACATTCACCTGTCCAGGAGACATCTTCATCTTGGTGAGGTACATCTTGTGGTCAACATAGTTGATCATGCCCACCGCGTCTTTGAGCTCGTAGGTGGTCTTGTCCTCCAAGGCAACGGGAATCGACTCGTTGCGAGAGCGGTCGAACTTCCAAAACACCTTCATCTGATCATTCTCTGGAAGGATGTTGTAGTACTGCGACCTTTGTTGAGGTGAAGGCCATGCTGGTGGGGCTGGACCGGAAAAGGGGTACGGCATCTGCCGAGACTCTTGCCTTTCTCGCACTGGTCCAAAAGGCATGCTTCCACCAGAACCTTCATCCACCACAATGCTAGGTCTTCTGCTGTGCGGAGTTGATGTTGAGGGCAGCGATGAAGTTTCTGTTCCTTGACTAGGAACGGGAGGTTCAGGTTCATCAGGAGCTACTGTCGATTGTTCTCCATCGGCAGTCATAGGCACATCATCGTGGTCTGGAATGAAAGGGGTCTCCGGCTCGTCCAGCTCCATGTCCGCTTCTTCGAGAGGGGGAATGGCAACAGCTGGTGTCTCCGGAGCTTCTTCGACCAAGTTCTCCTCGTCCATGGGGATGTCAGGAAGGGGAGGCTGAAGCTCATGTTCTCCAGGTCGAAGTTCATCATCAGGTCCACCTTCATTCTCGATGTCCCTGAAGTGGCGTATGTCTCCTGTAGAGACATCTTCCAACATAGCACTGGACAATTCTTGAACTAGTTCAGCTCCGAGAGACTCTTCTGAGGTTGCAGAACGCACTTGTTCTCGAGAAGCTTTGACCAAGTAGCCTCGTAGAGAAATCCAAAGGCTACGACCATTGGCGTTAATCGCCACCACCAGTCCAGGTCCAGTCCATCCACGAAAGTTGGGAATGTCACGCCATACATAGACCACTTGTCCAACTTCTAGTTTCTTGGCGTCGGCAGTTCGAGTGTTGACCTTGAGACTTTTCTTCACTGCACTGATGTCTTTGAGCCATGCAGCTGCAGCTGCATCACGTATCTCCCAAGCTCGACGGATTTCGTCGGAAGCAGCGGCACTGATCAGCTCCTTGTCGATGTAGTCGTCACTCAAAAGCGAATTGGGAAGCCGGGGATTCACCCCGAGGGCTCTTTGGAATGGAGAATAACCAGCCCTGTTATAGTATCTGTTCCTGGCCACTTGAGTTTCGGAGATGGCCAGAGCAATTTCTTCTGGAGTAGAGGCGGAGGTTTCTTGGATAGTGACCTCCAATCTATCTTTGAACACTCCTCCTGCACGCTCCGTTCTGCCGTTCTGCCACGGCGATCTCACATCTATAAAGTGTACCATGACTCTCAGCTCGCCGAGCTTGTTGACAAAGGCTTCTCCTATGAACTCTTTGCCTTGGTCGGCGACTACAAGTCGGGGAGGACCGTAGTGGCCCATCCATGTGTCCATGAATGCAGCGAGGACCGTCTCGGCCCGTTTGTCTTCAAGGACCTTGACACACATCAGGTCTGTGCCCCAGCAAAGCATGTTGAGTACTGGTTGTCCTCGGAAGTAGAACAGGTCAACACCAACCACTTCGTTGAACGTCATCGTCTTGGTCAGATGTCCAGGACGTTGAGAATGGGGTCTGACCTTGGCCTCGCACAATGGGCATTTGAAATGAGCCTTGGCCCAAGAGAGGACTTCAGCTCGAACTCCTGCATGTCGAAGAGCTCGAATGAAACGTTGATGGTCTGGGTGTCCCAAGTTTCGATGCAACCGGTATAGTTCACGTCGGAGTTCCGGGTGCAGCGTGACGTCTTCCATCTGCTCACTGACTTGAGCACTTGGTCCAGGGCCACGAAGTTCTCGATTGGCTCGATCCAATTCAATGTCCAAATCATCTTCCATCGCAGTCTCAGCTTTGACTTCCTCAATCGTAGGAAGTCTGGTGGTTCTTGTCCTGGAAGAGGAAGGCAAAGTTGTTGATCCTGAAGACGAGGACGAGGATGTCGAGGTACTCGGTGCGGCATCAGCAGCATCAGCGGCGAAAATTCCACCGGCAGCACCATCGCCCCCCAAAATCTTGTGCGATGGAAATGCATGTTGAAGAAAAACCCACTCATCGATGAAGTCGGTCTCGGTGCGCACATAGTCGAAGACAGCGTGGGCACCTGCATCGGAAAACCACGTTGCCAACACGGACAAATTGGAAGGGAGAACATAGTGCTCGGCCAACACAAAGGTGGTCGTACCAGTCCATTGGTGGGACCAACAGGTGTGCAGGGTGTTCTCGCGCCAGTTGTCGTCCCACTGTTGGCCAAGATGGTTGACCGACTTGCGATGGTCATGCAGTTCGCAAGCTGGCACTGGGCTTTGCGTCACATGCGAAGGATTGAAAAGAGCAATGCGTGGTTGAACGTGATGACGAGTCAGCTCCTTGCCATCGACGGACCAGTAGTCATCGGGAGGTTGACCTTCAGGGCGAAGTCGAAGATGTTGACGAAGTCCACGAAGGATCGCGTCCACAAACTGGTCGGTGTAGACTGCAGCAGGTCCAGCGCGTCCACCGATAAGAGGTTGATGTAGAGGATGTCGACCGTCACATCGTCGATTGAGATGCTGCGCAAGAGACTCCAGGTTGGTCAACAGAAGTGTAGGCTTGAGGGCTGGAACTCCCTCCTTAGTGACCAAACCAAAAGCACACATGTCGATGCGCACTTCATAGACAGAGTCGTTCTCCTTAAGCTTCATCATCTCGGCTGTCTCCCAACTGGAAGCTCGAAGAGGGTGCTCAAACAGGAATCCCCTGCCATGAGCCATCTGAAGCCTAGCTAACTGGATGGCGAAATTCAGATGCACCATTCCTTCCTGTTGCTCCTCCATCACCTTGGATGGATCTCGCTTTCGGTTGGACAGCCGCCTCAATGTTGAGAAAGTCCGACATGGAGGCGAGAGTACTTTGGTGCTTTTTGAACTTGGCTGACTTGTAACTGGACTTATAAGTTGGCTAAGTGGATTTATAACATAGTCAAGTTTACTTATAACCATGCTATGTCAAACCTAAGTGACTTATAAGTGACGCAAACTTTATAACTAACTTATACCTGGTTAGCTAGGTTATAAGTGCACTTAGGTTCACAGAAAATCGAACGTGGCTAAGTGGTTATAAGTGATTTATAAGTGCAGCTAAGTTCAGGACAAAATTCGTGGATTCTGGAATTATCGTTCTTTTTGATTTTTCTGAAAAATTCCAACGCGTGCATCGGTTGCGCGCGATGCTGGGGATCACTCGAAATATTCTTGAAATTATATATTTTTGGGGGCCATGATAACAGTTTTCAAGGGCTCGTGAATCTCACAGTTTTCTTTGAATTCGCTGGGCATGATGTCTCCGGCCCAAAGCTATAGCTGCGGCTTTCGCTTTCAAAGGCTCGCCTGGTTAAGCGTCGCAGAAAGGCTCGCCTTCTGCGCTTGACGTTGGAAAGGCTCGCCTTCCAAATCATGGCTGTGGCGAATACTCTTTTTGCCGCGTTGGCTTGCGAGTACCGGACCGCGGCCCCATTAGCTGAAGCAATAGAAAGGCAGATCACCAGCCTGAAGCGAGGCAATTCCAATGCTGAAATGGACAAATTGCACAGCGCCTACCACATGGCCTACCACGCACCGGCCACAGGAGAAGAGCAAAAACTTGCTCTTTTCATGTTGGCGCCACACTTCAACGAGTGCACCAACGCTTGCGCCGTGGGAAAGGTGTGTGAGGTGTACACCTATGTGGCTTGGACTTCCACCGATGAATTCATGAAGGAATGCGCATGGGCACTTTTCTACCTACAGAAGGCTTTGCACGAGTACTTCGCTTGTGGTGCGGTGGTCCGAGGGGCCGTGACATGGATGGGGACGCTGGAATCGTGGGATGATCTTGTGAAGTACCACGTGCCTGGGATTTCGTTGGCATTTTTTTATTATTTTTGAATTTTTTTCTTGCAATTGTGTTTTCGAGGCTCGCCCGCGTCATTTCTCATACATGATTGTGAAGCTCGCCCGCAATCTGATTTGCAACACGCTAGCTGAGGCCCTGGCGCAAGAGACTTTGCAGCTGCCTTCGGTGCCAGGGATCGAAATTCCTTCGGCGGCTGGAGACGCCCCGGTGGCTAACTTGGCTGCTGGCTCGGTGACGCTTGGCTGCTGGCCCGGTGACTATGGCGCCAGCAAACAACCAGGAGGAAAGGATTACCCAGGAGGAAAGTCCCAACAGGTGGACCCGGAGGCAACAGCGCCAAGCTGGTCAGCATCAGCGCCGAGGTGGAGTTGGAGGTGGCCAAGATGATCTTCGTCAGCATCAAGGTGGCCAAGATGTGCATTGGATGAATTACAAGGGCAGCTGGTTCTTCTACTGCAACTGCATGGGTTGCTGGGTGAAGCAGAAGATGGAGACCCGCGCTCTGCAGTTGGTCCAATGGAAGCGGGCGGCGGTGAGGATGGGAGGAGACCCACGACAACGGCTATGGGCGCTCAGGATGGGACGCTTGGCAGTGATGTTTTGCACCTTGTCAAACACAAGGCGCTGGAATATGCCAGTTAACGCTGGCACACCTTTCCAACTGCAAGGCCAAAACCAGCCGAGGATATTCCCGGCCGTGTTGCTGAGGATGCTCCCGGCATTTGTAGGTGATGCGGCCCAGGCTGGACTTGCAGTCTTGGACAAGATGAAGGGAAAAACTTTGCGGGGTGCTTGTGTTCCTACAGGGTTTTTTCCACATATGTCATAGTCAGATGTTTCGGTGCAATGCAAGCAGCTCAAGTCCCCGACGCTGTCCAACTTAAAAAAAACATGTTGTTTCCCAGCATTTGTTCATCAAACATCTCAACCCCCACTATGTTGACATAATTTCCCCCGGAAAGAAATAAACTATGCTGGCCACAAGGGAACTTACAAACACACACCATGCTAAACATAAATTGGATCTAGCCAGGAATTAAATGTTGTATCTCTAACTCCAAATTTGGTTGAAAAATGATCCCAGAAAGGCGGGCGTCGTCAGAAATTATGTTTTGCTAAGAGGTTTCCATTCGTGAATTTAATCAAAAACATTCTGTGCGAAATGGCTGTTTTAATGACCGCGGGGTTTTTGGAATTTGCGCGGTTTTTGGAAATTGTTTTCTCGAAGGTTCTCCAAAAAACTTGAAAAAGCAAGGCCGTATCGGGGCCGTATCGGGGCCGCATGGGGGGCCGTATCGGGGCCGTATCGG
>VSDK01005870.1:81324-104066 GCA_009767595.1 Symbiodinium kawagutii
TGTCAATTGCTTGCCGAGGCTCGCCCGGCAAAAGTTTGGCAATAGCTTGCCGGGGCAAAGGTCTGACAACTGAAAGGAGGAGAATGGAAAAGCAGCAGGGCGGCCGTGTTTGGATGACAACGCCCGTGTGATATATATGTAAGGTTCTTATACATATATGGCAGAATCCATGACCATTTCTTGGTATCTTTAATGGGCACGATGCAATTTCATGAGAACATGTCCAGCAAAAATGTGGGTGTACCACGGCTCCGCTACCGCGTTCGCGCGTGCTCCGCTACCATGTTTGTTCTGTTTTACGCCAACGCTCCGCTACCATGTTGATAGAATTACGCTAATCCTCGTGCTAAAAATTGTCAATCCTCAAGCACAAAATTGGTCAATCCTCGTGCTACAATTTGCCAATCCTCGTGCTACAACGTGGCCACTCCTCGTGCGACAACGTGGCTGCCAAATGTTCTCGTGGCTAAGTGAAGCTAAGTCCGGCTAAGTCACTTAGCATGTGCCAAGAAATCAACGTAACCTAAGTGGTTCTAAGTCTACTTATAACCTAGCTAACCCCAAAAGTCGCCAAAGTATGATGAGAGCCGGACGCAACTCTCGTACCAGTTGAAGAGCTCGATCTCGATGACTGCGCCGGGTGAAGTCCCAACCAGTGGCAAGGTCCAAACTACCACCACATTGAAGTCCAAACTTAGAGCATCGCTTGGCAGTCCGTGGTGGGGAATAGATCTCCATGAGGTCCACGCCGGTAGTGCCATCTCGTTGCGAATGGGAATCCTTCGCATTGGACTTGAAGTTGTTGAGGATGGCCCGCTTGACGGCTTTGGGAAGAGTCTTGCATTGACCTTCCACATCAGCTGCCGACTGAACCACAAAGTCATACTCTGTCGGCAGTGCATAGGCAACAAAATGTTGCGGGTGAAACTGTTCTGTCAGCTTGACTCCATTGGAAGTCAAAAATGTAGCTCCTGGGTCCGGGATGTTCTCTGGCAAAAAGGCATGCAAACCCACGGTCAAGAGAACCATGAGAGAATTCGTGATCATCCCTTGCTTTCTCAAGGAATGCTGTGCTTTCTTCAGCTGTGAGGAACTCAGCTGATCCTTGGCCACAAGGATTGCGGCCTTGCTCAATCCACCTCCGGCACTGGCTTGTCGTTCGGCATGTCCACATCGTCCCAGGATTCCTCGGACAACACCAACTCCTGGCCCTCGAAATGGATCCTGCGCCCCGTCGGAGTCTTGGAGCGTTGTTGTGGGCGAAGTCCCGAAGTCTGCTTGCGGGTCTTGGAGCGAGTCCTCGAAGTGGACCCTTCGGCCTTGTCCTTGGATGTTGGTTCCATGGTCTTGGTCGGGTCCATGACATAGTTCAGATGGCCGTCCGCTTCCTTCACCAACATCAGGTTTCCTTGTTGGGGACGGGAGCGAGGTGCTGGCAGGAACTGGGGATAGGTCTTGCCGGTGTTGGGCTCCTTCAGCGACTTGGCATCGTGGTAGTCCGGCACCTCCTTGCTCGATGCACTTGCGGCCGTCGTCGGCTCTGGAAGGCGATGCCAGCGCGATCTGCTCCACAGTCAAGCGCTTCTTCTTCTTGACGAGGTCCTTCTTCTCGGGGCCTTCGTCGTCGGAGACATTCACCAGCTTGTTCACGAGAGACTTGAGCGATGCCATAGTACGACTGGAAGAAGTTCCGAACACGTCGCAACAAAGGGTTTTCGAGCATGTCACGGCTGGAGGCTGCAGTCGAGCGAGAGGTCACTTTGACCATGCTATCAGATTCATTCCACCAATCACGTTCCTTTGGAATTCTGGTGTTCCACAACTCTCTCAAAGAGGAAATGCTTTGCAACCACTGTGAGAAAGGCGAAGCATGGTTCGTGTTTCGAGGTTCGACTGAATGCTCTGTGGAAATGCTCTCATGCTCATTCTGAAACCCATCAAGTGCACCTTCATCCTGGGCTGCCATATCGAACACTTGGGGTCCCGACAGCTTGAAGATGGCAATCTCCGCAGGCGGCGGCGGCATTGTCCTGGATGCGGCCAAGTTGAGAAGTGCCACTTGTGATGCGAGTGATGGGGTCGAAGGCGAAACAAAGGGGGAAGCAGCATCATCGGCACACGCATCGACGTCATCATCGCATGCCAAAGCATCACCATCACCACCACCACGCCCCCGAAAAATCGCAGAATGAGCAGCCTTGTATGCCACACGGAGCGAGCCCGAATGGGCGTAGTCATCATCCGGCAAATGAAAATTGAAAAAGGTGGCCAAGTCCGGGTACAAAGGACTTTCACCGGGCTGCATGCCGGTGGGAATGAAATCCTGGTGCTTCATGACACCATATGCTGGTGTCTGCTCTTGAAAAAGAACATGTCCGTACCATGGTTTCTCCACGGTCGGAGGAGGCCACGCACGACCACGATTCCAGTGGTCATCAACCAAGTACACGGCAAAGTCGATGGTGTTGTGGGTGGCCATGTTCTTCATGAAGGTCAGACGGCGAGGCAACAAGGGATGGTGGTTCAGGTCAATCACCTGGTCCATGCAGGATGGATGAACCAAATGAATGCGAGGTCCCTCCAAAGTCACCATGTGATGAATCGATCCATCTGGCTTCTTCAACCACACCATGATGTCCTTTTTCTCGGGAGTATAGGCCACAGCGTTGCGAGTTGCCACTGGATGGCGAGCAACAGCAGGCATGGGTTCAAGAGGATAAGGAAAATGCCGACGAGGAGTTCGTTGACGATCACCTCCTCCAGCTTGAGGGCGGTCAGATCCACCAGCTTGAGGACGTTCAGCTCCACCAGCTTGAGGACGAACGGCATTGGGATGCAGCTCATAGTACTGAGGGCGAGAGCTGCTTGGACGAAGTTCCACAGCCGGCGTCATCATCAGCACTGGGGGATTCTCGGACATGTTGTAGTAGTCCTCAACGCAGAAGGGATCTGAACCATCATGTCCACGGTGAATATGAGGAAGATACCAAGGCCTGTTGCCATAGTCCATCACATTGACGGAGCGATGCTTGCTCGAAAGGCGGCGCAGCTTGCATGAATGACCCCATCGAGAAGTCAACGTGTCCAGGGACATGTCGATCACAGCCCCAATGGCCTCCAGGAAGGATGCAGGGATCAACAGCGGTGTGCGTAGACGTTCACCATCTCGCAACACTGTAGCACGGATCACACCGTGCAGCCCAGCAATGCCAATGGGGATGTCCACCGTCTTCTCGATGTCGGCGGCACCACCAACGCCATGACATGGAGTTGGAGCAATCTGCACATCCACGGTCTTCATGCCATAGTACAAGAGCTCGGCTTCCAAAGCTTGAAGAGCATGAGTTCCAATCACTGCTTCCTCAGCTCCAGTGTCCAGCACTCCTTCAAAGCCTTGAATTGCCAGGGATGCGAACACTTGGATTCCGTTGCCTGAGCAAGTCACTCCAGTCAAGGTGACTTCGGCAGGACCACCCTTCGTGGCAACAAAGGCAGTCTTCTTGGCCTTGTTAGGGCAGTTGGCAGCGAAGTGGCCCAGCTCGTGGCATCCAAAGCAGCGAGTCCGTGCTGCCAGATCTTGGGGAGTACCACGCACTCGAGGGCGTTCTCCAGCAGATCGAGGTCCACCACGTGCTCCACTTCCAGGACCGTCTCGTGCTCTGCCAAAGCGTCCACGGCCTTTTCGATCACCCTTGCCAATGCCCTTCTTCACCTTGGGCTTCTTGTCACCGTGGCGCACATAGCCACGCTCTTTGCGTCGAGCTTGAAGATCTCGACGAACATCGGAGTATGCCTGGATGTAGATGGCTTCGATTTCGCTGTGCTCACGATCCTCGAACATCAAGAATCCATCTTCCGGCATCTCACTCGATTCCAAGGATTCTTCTTCCTCGGACTCCTCCTCCCAAGGTCCATCTCCGTCTCCTCCTTCATAGCCTTCATGTTGCCAGAAGGTCTTGTTCACGGAGGGGTTGGCCATGGTGCCCTTGGCAATCACCTCACTGCGGTCCAAGGTCCTCAGCATCTCGGCCATTTGCGCAAAGCCAAACAGCGCCGTGCCCTTGATGGACAAGAGCTCACGTTGCAGGTCGCTCAAGTTGGCTTGACGGAGAAGGATGCGGCCACACACCAAATCATTTACCTCTTGGCCTACCATCAAGTTCATCTCTTGTCGTTGGATTTCTGTGGAAGACACAAAACTGGTAAATGATTCCCCCTTTCCACGTTCTCCACTGAAGAAGAAGGCATCTATGGAGGCAGGTGCAGCTATGGCCAAATACGGTTGATACTTAACCATCAGAGCTTGTAGGATAGCTTGGTACCCTTGCTCGGAAAGGATGACTTCTGTTGGAATGGTATCTGCAACCTTCTTTGGGGCTGAACCATCAGCGAAACTCTGGTACAGCTTCAAACCCCATCGCGGTTTGGGTGTTGAGTTGTCCATTTCCCAGAATGCCAACATCTTCAACCATGATCTCAAAGAACTTGGGTGTCCATTCCAGGTGGGGATGGGTTTCTTCTCACCACCAAGAGCATTGATCAGCTGACGTGTGATTTCCGGCTGACTCATGCTCTGTCCTGCAGAAGGCAAAGGCGGCTGCTGCTTCCCAAGCATGTTGAAGGCTGAAGTGACCTGCGGCATCGGTTGATTGGAGAAACTCTGGGGTCCCAAAGAGGCAGCTGCGTTCGCGGCTAAGTTTGTTCCCTGCGGCAGTCCAGAAAACGGCTGGGGTCCACCACACGAAGCATTGAAACCTGGCACACCTTGGGGATTAGGAACACTGTAGCCTGGTACACCGGAATGTCCTTGGGGTACACCTCCAAAGCCAGTCGCAATGCTAGCACCAGGCACTCCACGAAGTCCAGCAAGTCCGTGTCCTTGAGGTCCACAAGGTTGTGCAAGTCCAGGAACATAGCCCATAGCGCCACCGGCTACCCCAAGCATGGGATCCACACCGTGCTGTGGTAGTCCAGGAGGTTGCGCTCGGCCGGGAACGGCAGCTTGAGATCCACTCCCATGTCCAGCCATGTTGTCGAAGGCATTGTAGTCGTTTGGATTCGGCTGTCCTTGCTGAAGCACAGATCCATGGGCTCATTAACGTCTCGGTCCCTGAAGTAGGCTGGTAGTTGCCCCAGGGATCACCTTGAGGGAAATCTGGGGTCGCAGCTGTAGCATCAGGGCGTCGTCCACCTCGTCGTCCTTGGTGTCCAGCATCTGGCACTGGCTGTCCTTGAGAGTGCAGTCCCAGAGCGCCCGGCATCAAGGTCCTAGGTGGGTGTCGGCTTGAAGCATCGGTTCCACATGACGCAGATGCGCCAGTCGAGAAACATGGTGCAGCTGCACCATTCGAAGAGCATGGCGCGTCAGCGCCAGGGAAACGCGGTGCGTAGGCACCGAAGCCACACGCCATGGTGCACAGCGAAGCAGCCCTTGCACAGGGCTCCGCTCTACCACTGAGAAGAAGTAGGGCAAAACATGGTGCAACACACCATTTATCCCTCGGGCCCAAGGCGCCTTTGCGGTAGCGACAGGTCACAGCGAAAACTCTCTATACACACTGGCATGACTCTATTTCAGGTTCACAATCTTCTGCAAAGTTGCATATCGATCTCCAAATCATTGCTTCTTCCCAGATATACTGTACTTGATCAGAATCTGTAATCATAGGATGATATACCCAAGTCATTGCTGGTTCCCGAATATGATCGTAATCCAAATATATTCTGGTTGGTGGTTGAACCACCCCTACGAAAAATATGCTTGTCAACCAACCAATCATTTATCAATTGGAGGGAAAATAAACAAATATTTAAAACCACCAATCAGTATCATATCGGATGGTACAGTGTAACAGGGTACATGGTGCTTGGCACCTGCACATCTTCTCATATCTGCGCAGGCAGCGTCATGCACCTGCTTTTTTTCCAAGACGAAGACGGTGTGATTCGAACGGCCAAAGAACCCGGATTCATATGGCAGTGGGTCAAAACCCCGTACCCCTGGTTGCCCTATCATTAACCATTGTTTTCAATATTATTGTTGGTTGTTATCCACCGTTAGTTGGTTGATTAATATTGACCCAGAGCCATATGGCGTTGTGCAAAATTGGTGGTGCCCCCAACTGAATCACTCATGGTTTCCCTATCAACAATGCTTATGAACTTGGATGGCGAATAAGTACCACCATGGCGACAAGGACAAACCCTTTATGATGGCTATGATAGCTACAAGTCAAAACACCCTACACCTGATGAACATTCTAGAACCAACGTTTCATGGTCTGTCATTCCAGTTTCTTGCCTGGTTTGTTGTAACACACACCCATGTCCAAACAACAAGGATCAGGATACCCATATGGGAAAGTAGAAGGTACTGTATGCATGTTTGTCTACTTATTCAAGACTGACTCACCGCCCCAAACGAACATGAACATATACGTATATATATATATATATGTTTTTAATATATATATATATGAATTTATATACATTCAATCATATTCATATACCATATGTCATCAACAATTAGTTGGCAAGAAACGGTGTATCCCCACTAATGATTGACTACTGTAATTGGCTCGACACAAGCTGTTCTTACATATGTACAGTAAATAACAACAAGATATTCAATTCTGTACACAGCAAAAAGCACACACTATCCTGAATGCCAGCTACTCTGCGTCACTTGCCAAGCGAGGGAGAGAACTTTGCCTCCGATCTTGAGGGACTTGCCGAACGCACGGTGCTCTGGCCTACCACACATAGCGGGAAAAACAGCCCAGCCAATGAGTGCTAAAGTCGCATCATGGAATCCCTTCCACACGGAAATAGATCCACACACACACACACAAACACCAGCACCCCGTTGGAACAAGATTTGTAATTACTAGAAAAAAACATGGTGCAACTGTTGGGATACAACCAGAACCACTAAGGGGGGACGCACATCGAAATGGGGCTGAACAACCATTCACAACCACCAGTTTGGCATGCTTGACATGGCTGGACTTAGATTATGAACCGGTGGCTGGTTGCCACGTAGCCTTCTGCCTGATCTTGTTCATCCCGCTCAAGGAGACAACCAGTTCGTTCTGCAATGCATGTTAAATTGCATATATGCATGTATATGCGTGTATGTACAAATGCAAATGATTGTATGCGCACGAACACAGTACACATATATATATACTATATATACATATTTAGAATCAAATGATGCATATCATACGTATGTCTCTAGACAGACACACCATCCTGGTTCAGTACATCCGCAAACACCTGGTACCAGGGGACAGCAAACAACTTGTCGCGGTGGGAAATCAACCAAATTGGAGGTTCGCTCTCGCAACTCACCCTCCTGTCCGTCATTGTTGTTTTGCTTGCCCACGACTGTCACTGACTGGCCATCTGCATACATGAATAAACACACTAAGAATACACACATATGTGAAAGCAGGTCATGCTCCGCATATGTATTGACAATCAAATGTATACACCTGTGTCCGCATATGCGTATACAAACAAGTGTATCTACATGAGTGTGATCCTGTGTGTGTGCATGTGTATTGGCGGTACACCCCTTTCATGGATACATCACTCATCTCCATTCCACATGGTCAGCGTCGATTTCGGCGGCTCCCTTGAAAACTAAATTGACAGCTCACTATGAGGTCCGATGCTTCAGGGGCCAAGCTCCCAGGGCTCTGTCTACAGGCCTTTAAAGCAACAGGTTGCCGACTCACCAAATGGTGGACCCAGCTTAGGAATAGCAGTTTAAAGATAAACCTCTCACTACAGAACGTGCCATACCCTTTTTTTTGGAATGTGCACTTTCTGGCTGGCACCAGTGGTTGATGCTGCTTGCCTTCAGTAGTAGAAGCACCCAGGACACCCTGATATTCACCGTTTGCAACTGGGAAGGAAACACGGCCGCTAGTACTCATTAACTGCCATCATGTTCCTTCTCATTGTGACACCGATGATCCAACTCAGCCAACCTGGAATTCTTTCGGGCTCACTTGGCTACTCGGTCCGAGGTGCCGAACTCGTGGAGAAGCTACGGACTTTCCCAATGGAGCTGCTTTTTGGGGTTCCAAGGGATGGCAAATCCCTGACCTGAAAATGAACCTAGCGATTATTTTTGGCCCTTAGAAGCCTTAGATGTCCCAAGTTGCAAACAAAAATCCAAGGATGTGTGCCACATAAACCTGGGAAGGTCTACGGGAATCTTAGAGAAAAAAAGGAACATCGTGGGAAATCTGCTAGCGCTCCAACATCTACTTACCCTGGTTTTGTCTTTGCCTTTGCTCGACCCCTGCGGACTACAGAAATTTCATGGTCTGTGCATCTCGTCCTCTGCATTCATTCCTCTCAGCTAGCTCTCACCAGCGATCTAATCATCGGCAAGCTGATGTGTGCAAAGAAATTCACATATTGGTTCGTTGCAATTAATTACAATTGATATCAAATGATCTTGTCTTGACATTCTTGACCAACAAAACGATGTGCAAGAATCAATAACATTTCTATTTCATTCGTATCAGGAAGGGCATACATAAATATACGTTCATGGGTCTTAATCAAAATCCTTCCTGTGCAAACTAGGCTTTCTTACACCTACCTAGCAATCGCAGGTATTGAAAGGTGATCATTGATGAATCTACAGAAGACATTCGCTGCACACACCGTCACACCACCACTGGATGACCCTGTGGATCTTCCACGGTCGCCGCCCCGTCTTTTCATCAACGAGGCGCGTGTTTCCGTGCGTCCCCACGTGGCGCGCGAGAGATCTTTACACATCTCGACGGCCGCCTGGCCGTGCCTAGGCCGGGGGTACGGCTGGATGTGCAGCTGGGGTGAAGCCATGGTCAGCCATGCATCGCTGAAAGCATGGTGAGTTCCCAGTGAAGTGACTTAAGTGGGGATGCACATCTAGTGGTGGCGGCTTGTGAAGAGTTTGAACTTGGCAAACATCAACTCTTGACGACACAAGTGCTATGCTAGCTTCTCTAGCAGGGGAGGTGGCGACGTGCAGTAGCAATAGCAATAACTAAAACAACAATGAAAATAATACATGTAATACTTTATAGTAATGACAATAATGGTAAAGCTTTTGGCATCTCTTGGCCATTGTGATGTGCATTGCGTCCCAACATTTGACGCCAAAATGGCCGCCACTGGGGAATGGAACTTGCGTGCTCGGAGGTTAATGTGGAGATGAACATGATTTGACAAACATTGCCCATCAAAAATTGCCAACAAAACCTCCAGGTTTATTGTGGTGGATCGACATTAACCATAAATTTCAACATGGCTTCTTTCAAGAGGGCATCCTAACTCACAGGTTTAGATAGGACACCAGCACTCACCATTGCACTGTGATGTAGCTCGCGGAGTTGCAATCACCATGGTGACAATATAACCCTGGCTGCAATCATCCAAGTTCACCCTGCTTACTACAAGTCAACAATCAATCTACCAGGACTCATAACACAACAAACACATGTGTATATATGTAAATGTAAATAAAAAATTTTAAAAAAAATATATATGTATATATATATATAAATAAACAAAATAAATCTATACACATTCACTTATCATTCCATCCCAGGTACAACACTGCCGGAACAACGCCTGGTCTGGGGACTCCGACACATACAGCTCAAGGGAGCCATGGATCAATCAAAAACTGTGGTGTCCTCGTGGCTATGCCAATCACGGGCTCCCACGTGGTCTCATGGTTCGCAACTTCGCTAGTTTTATTTTCGAAACCAAGCAGATTCATCATCTTCAGCACCCAAGCCATGTTGGCAGCTATGCCCTGCACTCCCAACCTGGTGGTGGCACATCACAGAGCTCTCCCCTTGTTACTATGGCAACTTAGCTGTGAAACGGCCTGCGGTGAGGGCTGCTCATGGATTGTCCGAAACCTTTGCTGAAAAAATGAACGGTCATGATATTCCCTTTTCGAGGACGTTTACATCCCTTATGTTCAACAACCGAAATGTGGCCCTGCACTGCGAAGTAGAGCAGAGTGCTACCCGCTGCCAGGAATTAACGATCATCCAAAATCATATACCACACACCAAAGCTCCGTGGGTTTTCCCCCAAAAATGCATTTGTCAGGCTTGCGGTGAATGAGCAGTGTTCAATGGAACTTCGCAGCACCAAAATCAGTAAAAGGGGTGATATTCCTTCTCGCATCATCGATGGATGTACTCAAATCTCATGTTTAACATATTTTGTTGAGATGACCACTTTGTCCAAAGGCAACCATCAGTCAGTAGAGTGATATACATTGCCAAATTCCTAGTCATCCAATGTCTTGTGAAACATTGTGAAACTGGGCAGAAAAGGCTGCTTTTTTTGGATCCAAAACCCTTCTCAGAAGCTACAGCTGGAGCACTAGGGTACAATCATCATGGGTCAATCCCGTTGCGCAGGCTCCTACAACCTCTTGGAGTTTGATCGTGGATCCACCTAGGTTGACAGGTTCGGCGGGCGATGGTTTACACGCAAGACACCTCAGCAGGTTCAGCATGGTTCACCCGTTACAAGGTCTTCGGAGTTGAACCAGCACTCATCAAGATTCGCATCATGAAGCAGTTAGAATCATCACAGCCCAGAAATGCTTGGGTAGCTTGGTTATTCTGGAAAGGTTGATTTTTCAGCTGGGCAAATGCCATCCATGTGCCAGTAGCGTGGTTGCTGGGTCACACCAAATAACGGTGCCAAGGGTGATTAATTAGGTGGTCAATGATAGGTCAATTCTGGTAAAATGCTAGCTCATGACCTAGAGAATCCCACGGTGCTTTGACAATGTTGACTAATTAAGCGATAGCGCTAAATCAAACATAACAAAATTAATTGATAAGTACTTATCCGAATGAACTAACAATGGTTGATCAGTGAATATCTTAATAACAATAACGGCTAAACAAGAAACAATAGTAGTGGTTAATTATCGATACACAAATAGTAATTACCCAACATAACCACCATTTTTGGTTGGTTGTTAGCCATCACAACCCTGGCAAATGGTTGGTACCATGCTGGCAGCGGCGATCATTTTCTGTTGCGACCGACCCAGAAGGCTTGCGCAACACTGCTGCCCATTAGAGATGGCACACAAATGAAACAGGGCTCGGGAACAAATAACCCACCAATAGATTGGGGAAAGATAACCATTGGCCAAAGAACCCAACAAAATAATGGGAACATAATAATCCACCAATGGAGCAGTTCCACAAATTTTCCCAAATTATGTTGGTCGATCCGCTTGGAATTATGAACATACTTATACACGTGTATTTCGGGGTATCCCAGTCAATGGATGTCGTCCGGTCGAGCTACCAAGATAACCAAGCACCGGAAGTAGCAATGGGAAATGGGTGCACTCAAAACATAGTTTGCAGAAGCAGCTTAGTTTGCAGAAGCAGCTTAGTTTGCAGAAGCAGCTTGCGGCAGGTAGTTCAGGACAAGAATCCAGAACATGCAACCAACAACAAAAAACACTTGCTGCCTCAAAAATGGCAAGAACAACCCAATCATCGGTGAGTGTGTGAATCATTGCTTCTCTCACAGAAACAACACAAAATGAGACAACAACGACTCACAAGAAATGAACAGCACCGAAACACAAGCAACAACCAAAAAAGCAGAAACACAACAACACCAGCAACAACAACAACACCAGCAACAACACCAGCAACAACAACATCATCAACAACAAGAACAACAAACGCTTCAACAGCCACCACAGCAACCAACAACGAACATGACAACAAGCTCAACTATGATAGCCCCAGGAACAGCAGCCATTGATCGTTTCCAATAAACGACCAATGCTTGTAGCAAAATGATCTTGCTTCCTTACCCCCAACCAGCCCAACCCCCAAAAATGTATAGAATCTCAACCATTACTTGCCACCATTAGCTGTAATTCTGAACAATCCCCTCCACCTACCAGCCAATAGTAGGTGAACCAGTTCTGGTTTCTACCAGCTTAACAATCCCTACCCTTCCACTCGCTTCCACTTGTCTACTGAGTAACCAGTTCTGGTAACAGCTTGTTGTAAGTGGGATTGGTCACCAGCCCCTGTAACTGGTAAGCATAGGCCCCAAGAATTCAGGGCCCTACGATCTCATCGGCAAGCACTGGTCGCTGACCTTTCCTCAGGCCCCGTGGTGAGGAGGTCTATAGGCTCCATGTCTTCAGGGATCCTTTATGGTTCTGGATTAGTACCAAGATGTACCAACCTAGATGTCCAACGAAAATGTCCAACCTTATGACCTTAAACATGTCCAACAAAATTCGTGAACGTCTCGACAAAGACTATTTGGATCATTTTTTGGGATCTTCACAATGGGTACAGGGTTCATCTGGTATAATCACAGTCATAAGGCGACTGGGGGTATACTGGTGATATCAGCAGCCACAGCGAGATACCGAGACCAGGATTTGCTGGGGGCTGAATGTCATCTCCAGAAACAATACCAATAATCTCCAATCCAGAAACCAGTAGAACACCTATTCAGAAGTATCAAACCGGATCTTGCTGAGCTGGATATCTGGTGGTTGTTTATTTGTTCTCCTTCAAGAGCAAGGACGGTAGTTGCGTCCTCTGACTTATTCACCGACGTTGACACAACCGTTGATGTAAAATGCAATAGGCCAGAAATACCAGCTGAATTGTCCAATCAAATTGTAGATTGCAATAGATTGCAGGAGTTTGGAAACGTGGCAAATGGTGGTTCATTGGTTCATCCACAGTATGGCCAAACAAAAGACAGCATACGTTAGTGAGTTAGCGGATCGACAAGCATCACCCGAAGGACCTCAAACATAGGACGTAAAATTGGAGAGGTCTGTATGGATTCAACCATAGATACGTAGTATCTCAAGACCATCTTTTCAATATGACACATTTTGCATGATAACTCATCATCATAACGATTCTTTTCCAGGATACAGCGTTTGTGCACGCACCCAGAATCGGGCGGACCGTCCCATTCTAAAGCAAACCCAGGACATTGGTTCAACCATGAATTCATGATGGGATCCTCAAGATTCCCCAGGCCCCCATCAACGTGAAGGAAAACCAAACCTATAGGAGCATACCCAAAAATAATGTATGATATTGTATTATGTATTGCCTTATTGTTGCTGCCTACTCCTCATCTCGACCAGCAACAAACCATTGCCAACAAAACAAACCCGAAAGTCCGGCTGCTTCTCCAATATTTCATGGCTGCTCTTCGTTGCCTTGCAGTTGAAGTTTGTTTCCTCTATAGGGTGATTTCTTAAAGTAGGGGTACCCCCTATTCATCCATTCTCGATCATTTATAGCAATAAACCAACCATTTCTAGGGGGTTCCTATGGCTTGAGAAACACCCATGTAGTAGTTGGTTCACCATTATTGTTGGTGATTATCCCCTATTACTCCCTACTACTAAGCATTACTAACCATTATTATAGATGATACAAATAAAAATGCCAATATTAATCAACCATGATTATCAACCATTCTTAAGCATCATTAATTAACCTATTATCAACCATGATGATTAACCATTATTATAGATGATCCTGACATATCCTGACCAATAAAGAATGCCCAACACCTTGGGGGCATGGCGACCTTCGGTGCTGTCGCCATGTCTGTTCCAGCTGCCAGCTGGGCCCCGGACGGGGTGCTAGTCGGAACGCCCAGGCGGGTGACCTGTGGCGACGGGCGGCCCGTCGCCTGAGGATATGATGTGCATGCTTTTTATGTTGTTATGTATATGTAAATGGAAATAATATGCACATATACATACATATACATATATATATATATATATCTGTATATATGTGAAAACATGGAAAATGTAATCATAGGCAAATATGTGAAGAATCATAAGTTTGAATTTCAACACACTGATGGATGATTTAAAATATATACATATATATATATTTATTTATTTATATACATATATATGTGTACATATATGTATATGTGTACATGTATGTATGTATGTATGTATGTATGTATGTATGTATGTATGTATGTATGTATGTATGTATGTATGTATGTATGTATGTATGTATGTATGAATATGTATACATATATATAAATGTATGTAAATATATAGGTATATTTATATATATATATTGCCTGTAAATATAAATCTAGATAGATAAATATATATATATATATGTAAATAAATATGAATGTATATATATATATATATATTTATTTACATAAATATCGCCTGTATATATATAAACATATATCTCAAAAAGATATATATATATGTATGTATATATATATGAATGTATATGTATATATAAATATGTAAGTAATATATACGTACAACGCCCTCTTTTTCCAGAAACACATCGAGGGCATGATCGTATCCGTGACATCATATCCACCACCCCACATGGCATGTACATGACATGCACCTAGTACGATCTTAGAGATGCTATCAAATCCTCGTCCCTGGGGGGTAGTATCCCTAGGGATGCATGCGGGTCCATCCCGGATGATGATGGCTTTACCACATTGCCATTGCGGATTCCAGGCAGAATCAGGATTTTTTTCTAGAACTAGCTAATCAATATAGACATATATAGACATTGTCGATTAAAACACAAATATATTGCTGGTTGGTTCTTTCAAACCCAACCATTTGGTTTCATACTAGGGAACATTTCAAAAATGTTTGAAACCACCAAGCACAATAATGGCGTTGGCGTTTACAAACCAACACTGGGTGAACGAAGAAGCTCCCACTGCTCACAGTTCTTGCTAGAAATGATCAGCTCCGGGTGGGAGTGAGCACCATGGGCATGGGCACAGCCATGTGTTTGCTTCTTAAAACAGGGGTACCCCCGAGTAACGGTTAGTTCATTATTGATCATTATTGTAAATTCTTAATAAACTGAATGATTTCGGGGTGCCCCCACGGCTTGAGAACCCCCCAAATGGAGTCATGTCAATTGATTTGCTGACTTCGAATAATCAGCTGCTCTCCCACCTCGAAGGCAATACAAAACACAGATGTTTTGAATACACGGCCTCTTGACCTACTGTTGGAAACCAAAACCTGTGTCTGGATGGATGGAAGGATGGATGGACGGACGGACGGATGGATGGACGGATGGACGGATGGACGGATGGACGGATGGACGGATGGACGGATGGATGCATGGACGCATGGACGGATGGACTGATGGACGGATGGACGGACGGATGGACGGACGGACGGATGGATAGACAACTACTTTGAACAGTGTACATGTATAAGTATATACATGAAAAAACAGATTTGCACATACCAATAAACAAACACATTTACACATCTATATTTACGCATGAAAACATCTCCCAGTTCATGGCATAGTGTGAAAACAGGGCAACTTACCACCCTCAAGCTGTTCTCTCGCTGGTGGAATTCTTCTCGCTGCTAAATCCGGGGCTGCTCTTTCCACATTCCCCGAGAGCTCCTGCCATATCTTGTGAAACTTTGCAGAACGGGCACATCTTTTTGGGGGTCCAAAAACCTGCTCAAAAGCTACCTGGAGCACTGGGGATCAGTCAGCCTTCACCCACTATCAATGATCATCCACCTATGTATTGAAGTCATATTTGTAACTCATCATGAATTAAGGCAATATATATATATATGCTTAGTCAAAGTATATATAAATATATTGATATATCTATGTGGTTATTAAGTTAGCATTCCAAAATAATCGACCAGGATTTAACTTTGTGGCTTAGTTTTGTTGGGGCCTTGTACACGATCACCCTTGCGCTGCAGCCCTGCCTTCGGGGATTGCACCCCTGACTTCGGGGATTGCGGCTCCCGTTCGCCGGCCTGGATGGTTGCACGAACAGAACTGACGCTGCTCTACTTCCAAAGACTGGTTGGAAAAAGGTGTGTAATATTGTTATTCGATATTGAAATAATATTGTTATTCGATATCCAATATACAAACAATATAAGTTATTCGAGATTGAACCAAGCCATATTGGAAAAAAGGTGTGTAATTATTAGATATTGATTGGAAAAAGGTGTGAATTATTAGATGTTGATAACATATGTTACTTCCAAACCATTGCTGATGTTTAAATGTACAAACAACATTTTTATCAGAGATTGAACACATATCAAAAAATACTCAGCACTACTAAGATCACTTTTGAGCATTATTTGTAAGAAGCACTACTAATATCACTTTTATTCAATTTTCTCACTATTATCCAATATGGCTGTGGGTCAAAACCCCGTACCCCTGGTTCCCCTATCATTTTCCATTGTTTTCCCTTGTATTGTTGGTTATTATCCACCATTATTAGTTGGTTAACTGCTTGACCCATAGCCATATCTCAACTTGGAGGAAGCAACACTGCAGCTTCACAAGGCAACACGAGTCTGCTGACTCCCAGCGACGCTCCGACAGAGGGCGCCTTGGTGGGTAGAGGATCCGCGACTCCTGTCATCTCTGATTGCCTTGGCAACGGTGAACCAATCGTGGAAACCAAAGATTGGTTGCAAAGCCTGGGATGAAAAACAAAACGACAAATCATAAATGAAGCTTCTATATCCATCAATGATCAATAATTGAAAATATAAATATCTATCCATTTATCAAGCATTATCAACCAATAAAAAAGGGCAGCTCCGACACAAATCCGTCTGGGCGTCTGCTGACCGATGCCACGTTGACGGTCTCATTGCTGGTCCCCGTACAATGCGAGACCGGTCGCATGGGGTAACGAAGGAGTAGTATGTAGGTGTTTCTCAACATATGGATGACTGATAATGGATGACTAATAAGAATTGCTGGTTTCTCAAAAGATGCCGGTGCAATACTGTAAATGACTAGTAATGGATGACATGGGGTTCCCTTTTTTGAGCAACACAGATATGTATCCTTCTATACTATGCCACATCGTCTCAAAGACGCGATGTCAGAGTAGCATGTATTCCCAGAAACAAGTGATCCAAGAACAGTTACTTGATGCTATTTGAAAACAAAACACAATGTGGTATTATTGTGATTCTTTCCCCTGCATTTTGTAGCTCACTTGAAGCAATGAATGTCCATTGATGTCGATTGCTTGATGTCTGATATCTTGAACTTTGAATCCTATAGCGTTGGTATCCAAGGTTGAACACCCAACAGGTCAAGCTGAGTTCTGGAGTTCTCCAGGGTTCTCCTACTCAATTTGGCGCACCTTTGGGTGAACCCAGGCCAACCTTACTGCCACGAGTGACCCAAGTGAAGAGGTTCACCGAACAAAGATGTCTGGGAGTCCGGGATGCAACATGGCGCAACTATCCTTTGGAAATCCTGAAAGCCTCTCGTACATCAAACCCAACTACTACCCGAGAATAACAGCCTAGTAAAAGTGGCGTGGCAGAATCTTCTGGATTACCAAACTGGTTGGTGGTTTCAACCCCTATGAAAAATATTAGTCAACCAACCACCGCATCTTGTGACAGCCGATCCCTTAGTCAACCAACCAATTGTTAATGATTACATAATGGAAAATAACAAATGTTTGAAACCACCAACCAGTTGTGGATTACCTAATATCGGGAACCACTCATGCGGGTCTCGGGATGATACGCTTACGCAGCCCCACTCTCGGCACACATTTTTTCTCCCCTGGTGCGGTATACAGCGCAAGGCTACACGACATGGCTTCGGTCATGGTTGGTCTGCGGACATCATGCCTGAAAATGGATTGCCGTCTGGTTTCTGTAAAAATGCCCTTCCAACAAAAATGGATAAGAATATCTGCATGCCACTTCTCGGTCTCAAATTGCTGTTGTGGGATTCTCAGCCCCAATCTTGGTAGCATGACATCCTCGGCCACGGCCACATCTTTGGGCGACCGCAACAACGCGCAGGGTGACGGCAGTGAGGTCCATCCGCCGCTCAGATCGTGTCGCTGGTTTCAAGGTCCAGTTGTCGTTCCGAATCGTCGTCTGAGAGACGTCGCGCTGGACCAGTCACCTGATGTCGGCAGCCGGGTTCACCGGTGGAGCAGAGCCATCTCTGGCAGCTGGTAACCCAAAGTCCCGGCAACCAGTCCATTGCACATGGGCCAAAAGTTATGGCTTAGTTCACCCTGTACCCCTGGTGTAGCATCATCTACCATTGTTTTCCCTATGAAATGGTTGGTTATCATCCCCCATAAAATTGATGGTTGATCTTGACCCACAGCCAAATAGCCACTATGAACCGTTTGTATCATCTTGCCCAACCCTGTATGTCCACACTTGCAGCAGAGATCCTTTGACTGCTACTGAAATGTCCAACCAAAGTATTCACACAGTCTGTCTGGTTCATAGACCAATGCAGGTGGGTAGCAACTCTGGTGAATAGGCATCAATGTAACTATTCTCTATTTACCGTTCGCCACGATGGTTCACAATGAACATATTTGTTGTCAATGATGCTCGATGATAATGATTGAAACCAAGAATGTTGAGTGATGAAACTTACTAGTTCCTGCATGATGAGAATGGTTGCATGAAAACCAGCAAAAAGAAGTGCCAAAATAAGCACTGGATATATAGTAATACAGTCTTGGCATTTCCCAAGTAGTGTTGGATGCCCGTATAAGTTTGGTTTTCCAGCTTCACCGAAATCTATACATCCACCCATAGGGGTAGCTCAGCTCACCCTGCCACCGGGACACTAGTGGTACATGTCTTGCGGTCGAATCATGGTGTGGAGCACGAGGTTGAACGTTTCGCGTGCCAAGTGCACTGGGCGGTCAATCAACGCTGGGGAATGCGAAGCGAGGCAAACGCGCCACCGTCACGTGCCCAATGCTTTCCTGGGGGCGAAGCGGCGGTTTGGAAGTTTCCGAAGGCTGGGAAGTTGGATCCCAAAAGATTGCCTTGACGAGGGAAAATGGGCAGGTGCCGCATAACCCCGAGTTGGATAGATACCAAAAACAACCGGTTCACAAAAAAATTGGGAACTTGTAGCCTCTGTTGAGGTGGAAGTGGGGATCTCATGAGAACAATTCTCCTACTTAGGGATGGTTTCCATCACATGCAGGCTTAAGTGGCTGAAGCAGGTAATGAATCATCCTTAATGCTTCTCGCCAGTCACTGAAGAGGCCCATAAGGCATCGGCGAATATTGGCGACACCTTCCTCTGACAGATTTGCAGTCGTCCTGAACAAATATCAAGGGATTTATCATATACCATTGTCAAACAGGACAAAATGGTATCACAAGTCGCCCAAAGTTTTTATTGATCATCATTAGCCGTCGATAAAACGTTAACAACTATCAACTACACAATTGACAACTATTTCTACAACAGCTAGCCACTGATCAAACAAATGAACAACCACAAAACAATCAATTAGCAGCATTGCGTTTATAAATACTCATGAGCAAAGCATCAATTAACCACAAGAACTTGCCGTCATTGACTGGCTTATTCTCCAACTTAGTTACTCTCATCATCATTCACCACAAGGTGCTTTCTCAAAATAGAAACCCAAAAGAAATGGTTGGTTTATTGCTAGAAATAGTTTTCTAGTGATAAAACGGGGAGGTCCGCTATGGCTTGATGAACGCCCATGTATTAGCCATTGACAATACAAAACGCCAAGAACCACTATGACTCACCCTTCCAAACCATGATTCACCATACATTGACCCATCATCCATCAACCAACCATCAAATTACCATCAATTGTTTATCCAAAGTCCATACTAAATCACTTTATTACCAATAATGGGTGATTATTCACATTCCTGATCAACAACTATTATCAATTGATCAAGTCCCTAGTAGTACCGGTTATTTCCCAAGGACTAGCTAAGGCAGTAATTAATCATCAATAATCAACTATCAATCTAGTTCCCCTTTAGCCTAGTATTGGTTGGTTGAAGTGCCTAATATTAATATTGGCCACTACTGAACCCCTGTTAACTAGGGACCAACCATTGATCAATCACTATTTACTATGGAAGTGGTTATTTCCCCTCATAGCTAACCACTCATTGCTACCATTTGGCTGGAACCCTTCTGGTAGCTCCCTTTAAAGGGGTACATGGTTGTTTCTGAAAATAGCGGTACCGCCAAAATGGCTGGTTCCATAAATGATTGATATAAAGGATGATTTGGGGGTACCCCAAATGGCTTGAGAAAGCGATTACCAGGGGCTCCTGGCCTCCCACCAGCCAACCATCAACCCATCAGCAGCTCGGTGCCCAGTTTCGATTTTCCATCGCTTGGGATCGGGCCGGTCCCAGGGGATGGGCGCGGCAGGGCCCTGGCGGAAAGGGTTGGACCAGTAACCAGGGGGAGTTGATGGTTAGTTGATGGTCTGTTGATGATTTGTTAATGGTTTGTTGATGGTCAATAATCGGCTCATAATCGTAATAATGGTCGTATATGGTATAGTTTATGGTTGGTTGATGGTGAGTTTTTGATGCTTTAGTTCCTGGGTAGTTGATGGTTGAGTCTTTTTAGTTGATGGCTACTTCGTTCTAGTTGTTTGTTGATTGGTGAATGATCAGCCAATGATTAGCTGTTGACTCATAGTTCATGACTCATTCTTGAGTCAGGGCTTCACATTGGTTCATGAATATTGATTCATATTTGTCCATGATAGGGTATTCACGAAGTTCTCATTGGTGCATTTAGTGGTTCATTCTTGGTTCATACGGTGGTGTCTCAAGCCGGTTTGGGGACCCCAAAGTGATGAATAGTTTACGAATGCTTAATCAACTGGATAATTTGGAGGGTCCCCTTTTCCCGTATGGCTTGAGAAACACTCATATAGTATGTAGTTGTTTCACTACTATTGTTGATGATCCCCGAATTATTCACCACTATAATGCATAGTTAGGGTTGGTAGGCACTGCCATATGGGTGTTTCTCAAAATAGGGAATCCAAGAAAATGCTGGTTAATTACCATAATTGCTTAACAAAGAATGATTTGGGGGGTACCCCTATGGCTTGAGAAATCGCCATATGGGTTCATGAGTACCCTATCTTCCTTACATCCACAGAAAGCTAAAAAAAAAACGAGCTGATGGGTTACCCCCGGCAGTTGGTACTTGCGTGGCTGATGACATTGGTGTATGATGATGCTTGGTGTGATGAAATCATTGGGAGATGAGATGATGGTTCATGATGGTTCATGATGGTTCATGATGGTTCATGATGATTCATGATGATTCATGATGATTCATGATGATTAATGATGACTAATGATGATAAATGACGGTACATGATGGTTATACATGGCTAATGATTGTTAATGATGGCGATGATTAATTACTTGGCATGAAGAATGACGGGACTACTATCAATCATCTTAATGACATTGATTAATGATGGTTCATGGTGGCTCTTGCTGATACAGTGTCCAGAGTTGCTGAGCAATGTTAGTGCTGACTTTCGGCCTCATGTCTGGTAGCGGCTTCATTCTGGGGAGTGTGGGGGATGATCGAAGGGATCCACTAAAACGGCGAACCATGATGGTTCATGATGGTTGACATTTGGGGGTTTCTCAAGATGGGGGACCCCACCAGTAGTGATCCGTTGATTACTATGAATGATCAATATACAGGATGATTTAGGGGTAGCCCTATTCTGAGAAACACTCTTTCAATTGACCTCTGAAAGTCACAAGATTCTTTCCGACCACTTGCCTAAGTTTCCAAGAACGAGCCAATAAACCGCACATCAGTCCTAGGGGTCTACTATAACTTTGTAGGTGCAAGAGTATGGCCATCATCAGGGGTCATGGCTCTGAGTTCAAGAGAATCCCTGAAACAAAGAATTAAGGCTTTTCTTTGGCCCTCCTCAACCTGTAGTGAAATCGCCACAGATCCCCAGAGTTACTCAACCACTGCAACATGGGCAGCCTCAAACGAAGACAGCCAAATATTTGGCAGTGACAGCATAATTTGGCAATCGTGAGTGTCCACAATGCACACGCGCACTTTGCAAAAGGCCCAAGCCACTGCTGCTAAGTCCCATCATCTACAGGATAATGATGAAACGAAATATGCGTCTACTCAGTATACTCATCTGGTTGGTGCTTCCAATCCTTAAAAAATATTAGTCAACCAACCATCTGTCAATCATTACTAGGGAAAATAGAAAAAATGTCAATCAAACCACCAGCCAGTCATCATTGCCAGCTGTGTTGAGCCAGCCTCTGCCCCCGTACTGTCCATCCGTCTCCAGTCATGAGCGTCAGCGCTTCCACTTACGCTGCGCCTGCGTCTGGGCGTCGCGAAACACCACACTTTCCACCGTCGGGCCGCCGTCCGGGTCAGGCGTATGCACCATCTCGAAATAGCCGGAGGATCCGTTGGACTCCCGGGCTCCTGGCTGTTCATGGCCCAACAAGTTCACTGGCGGAAAAGGTACCAGAAAGTGCCCGCAGTTATTGATGGGAACTGCCAACAAGGCAAGAAACAGGAAGCCGCAGGCAAAGTTGGAGGCGCTGTCGATACTTTTCGACCCAATGACACCGGCATGCTTTGCATGTGTTTGCTAGATCTTCTGATGCCAAGTTCATAGAACGTGAAAATATAGCAGTACGGCTCCATATGCTAACCAAATCACAAGAAACAATGAACGAAGCCCTGTCACCCAATGCTCCTTCATAGACGTGCTGCAACATCATATGAAGCTCAGACATCAACTCACATGCAGCCTTCAGTGCTTCCCCATGCGGATCGTCCTTG
>VSDK01005870.1:104076-142786 GCA_009767595.1 Symbiodinium kawagutii
GCAGGAATCTACATCACTATTGACGCCTGCCAATACAAACGCTAGCTGTTCCTGTTGCTGAAGCTGATTGCGCATGGGACGATCCGTCCAGTGTGTCGCCCTCCACGTGCCATCTGAACCGTGCATGTCACCATGGAGTATCTGGGTGGATGAAAGAATCCACACATCAGGACCTCTAGGTCTAGGCCCCTTAAAGGTGCACCTTATGAGATGACAGGGATATCCAACCATGATTGCAAGTTGGTTATAAGCTCTGTGGCCGTGCTTGATGAGGGTAATCATCTATTGATGATGGTTGATAGTTCTTGTCACTACGGTTCAAATGGGGTAAAAAAAACCTGCAATGATAGAAATGGTTGATGCTCACATACCAATCATGCAGGTGGGTAGGGGCATTGATCGTGTCCAAGCCACTAGTGGCGGCAATTCTCAACATGGGATGGTGCCACTGGGGGCAGTTCAAGCTGCTTATCCTGGAGGAGTGACCATGAATGCTTTGCCAAGACATCCACCACCAACCTCCAGACAGGATCTGGTCGTCCCCAACCTGGCACTGGAAAATCCACCATGTGTAGCTGATTCCTCCAAGGAAAGGGTGTTTTTCCACGGTTTCCGATGGTTTCCCTATGGTTTTCCTATGGTACCAAAGGGTACGCTTCCCCAAAGATTCGCTACACATTGTGGCTGATCCTCCCAACTGGAAATGGCTCTGCCAACGATGTTGTTGAGCCCCCCAGCTACACTGCAAGCATCACTTGACATGGCTGTGGTGCAACCGGCCAGTGATGCTTGCAACACCGTGGTGATATCAGTGGTCATGCCACAATTCTACCATCAACGTATCAGGATCGTGGAGCATCATTATATCAGAATGGTCAAGCCCCTATGGTTCAACCATCCTGGTACCATAGTCCGAATAGTTCTTATGTCAGAATCTGTGCCACAATGGCCTGGTCATTTTGGCTGGGTCGATGCTCCAAAATGATTTGCAATGATGATTATGTCATCGCGATTAATTGCACATTGCGCATAGCATGGTTATAAGCCACAATGGTATAATACCAAATCTTATCCTGAGGTGTATGGACTATTCAAAGCGTTCTGCAAACATATGACTGCCTCTTGCAAAGCGGATTCTATAAGCTACGTAAAGAGACCTCCTTCCACCTATAGTGTAAAGCCCACAGCCCAAAAGTACACGTTCAAGTTCAACTTGGATGTTAAGCTGCTGAATGTTGATAATTGGTGAGAACAGTCGTCAATGACAAAACACCCATAGCAAAATTATAGCAACATCATAGGACCCGGCTTTTGTGTTGACAAACCCTTTTGGCTCAGCGTCCGCATCCAGAACTTCTCCTGGCCAAGGCTGATTGTGGAACTCATCGAGTATCAGGACCAAACAACTTACCCGCGATGGACACTGTCAATATCGCCATGGGCACTACTTTCTATACTGTGTACGAGAGTCCTTGTAACCTTGATGTCGGAAAAGGTCATGCTGTGCTCGTTTGCTACGCTGCTTGAGTACAGAATCGTTCTGTAGAAACAACCTGATGCACCAGCATTGACAGCAGCTTGTTTTAGCCGCAACTGTGACCATGTTGCGAACCCACTGAACATTCTGTGTTCATCCACCTTATAAGCATATCGCTGATTATTTAGCATGGTTTTAGCTTGGATATACAAGAGTCATACCACTAAGCATGGTTGTCGATGGATACCGATAGTACTAACCGGCTACTCGTTGTGATGATCAACGGCAAACGACCAGAAGCAAACTCTGCACTCCTAACAAGGTGCAACAAAAACAGTTGTTGACACATGCTAAGGCCAAGGCTTGATCATTCACGTTTAACCTGAATTTACCAATTGTTAAGCAATAGTTAACCATTGGTTAACATGTATGGCTTAACCAATGGTTAAGATGTATGGTCAAAAATCTTTAGGTTCAAAAACCTAAACTTAGAATCATGGTTTAGCCATAGACTTTAACCATTGGTTTATATTCTTAACCATGGCTTAATCTTGAATCTTTGTTGAGGCCTTACGATATTTCTATCCTCAATTGAGCCTTGAGCATCAATGGCATCAAATATCAACCATGAAAAGGCTACTCTCCTTGTTAAGCATTGACCCCGTTCTGGTATCTTTAAAACCATCATGGCCTAACCGATCTTGCTTTGGACGGCGTGAATAACGTTTCATGTATATGTTCAGTTATCTGTCATTATTGTTAACATGTGTAGATGGTTCTTCAACTCACTACCCATCAGGCCCATCAACCGAGGATTGAATAGCAGTGGGTAACAAAATCACGGTCTCTTACTCAACAGCAATGCATTATCAATTTACAAGCCATTTCTGCAACTATTGAGAATCAATGAGCCATTCACGTTTTCATGTTGGCATGAATCCAAGGTAGTCAGGTCTTCAACTTGACTCGTCCCCAGGTCTCCTTGTTCCGCGGTGTAAAGCTGGTCGGAACTTGATCCATCTTCAACTTTGCAGGATTCACTGACCAGAACCATCAAGACATCTTGCACTCCAGAATATCCAAAGCCTTGGCCTGCACGGTCGATTCTGTAGGGCGGGCGGCTGGGACGATTTCGCCCTGCGAACTGTTCCAAAGATGTGGATTTCAAATCCCCAGCTATAGGCGTCCATCACAACAAGAACATCAGCAGCATTACTTTTGCTATCTTATTAGGTTGAACTTATTTGATGGTTGAACATCTAACTTTTGCAATAAGAATAACAATCTTGTTGAACACAAAACACAAAGTTAGGTGGCGCTATCTTCGAATATCACTGCTCTGGACAAAAAAATAATGAGTCATCATACTGCTATCGGTCAGTATTCACGGCCAACATCAACAAACAGATGTGTAGGTGAATATCTTAACAAGGACTTCCATTAGTTTGGTCCCTCGCCGGATGTTCACCAGGAGTACAAAGGCCCTCGACCCACAGCCAAGTCTACTGGCACGTGGAGAGTGTTGTACGGAATTAAAGAACATCACTGCACATAAACAATCAAATATGCAAAAACTGGGATTTGATATACACAGCAAGGAAACCAAACAGAATTCATTTCCAACCCGAACAACCAACGTGAAAGCAAACTGAAACTGAAAGACGCTACGTCCACAACACTTTGCTTGTCAAAACGCATCTAGCCCCTACTCCCGATGCATATCGCAACACGCGACCACTCTTTGACCACAACATTGGACGACGATCTAAATTTCGTTCCACACATTCTGCACACAAAAACTCATCATAACTCGTTGATTGTACTCTTGTCCGGCAACTTCAACTTTTGATCCTTGCCCGTTGTTGGGAGCCCAGCGAATTGCTGGCACCACAACAACCACAGAAGTATCAAGCTCTCCCAGCTTTCCGCGTGGCCGCTGCGGCTGGATCCCGGGGCGCCTTTGGGACCTTCGTAGTGTTCCAAGCCAGCCCTCACCAGAGGCATCAACGTGCGTGGGCCCTGGGGGAGATGGCGCCAGCTCTCGGGCGACAGCACCAGGATGTCACAGAAGAAACCTCGCCCAGGCTTCGCCACCATGGTGTGGTTAAGCTGGGTATTTTGGTGGGTGAATGTCGGAATTCAATGGACTATAGTGGTTGAAATTGAAATGGTTTCGCTGAATTCATGGTTCCAATGGACTATAGTGGTTGAAATTGAAATGGTTTCGCTGAATTCATGGTTCCAATGGACTATAGTGGTTGAAATTGAAATGGTTTCGCTGAATTCATGGTTCAACAAGATTGATGGTTTCATGAATGGTTGCAGTACTGAAGTAGTGATGAAGTAGTGAAGCTATGATATATTGTTGATGTTCCCAGAGATGGATGGCTCATGGTTTGATATGTTGAAATAAAGCAAAATTTAGCCAGAAATAATCTAGATATATCCAGATTACCAATGATAAAATGAGGTTTGGGCTGGTAAACAGCTTACGAAAAGGAACAGAACCGCCTGCCGAGACGCTCATCTATCTGTGCTGTTGGGTGTTTGGACCCACATCCAGTGGTTCACCCCAAGTTGAATGCATCCCAACAATGCTCATAGCGCAAGCGCGAAAACCATCCACATGGATAGCCACCCACATGGGTGTTTTGACGACTCCAGATCAAGGTGTGGTGGTTCCATGCGGTTCCATGCTACCTTCAGCTATACATACACCAAACCAAGCTTTGTGCCATGACTCCTGACAGGCTCTACATTGGGGCCGATAACGATCCCAACCCAACTAGCCAACAAAAAACAGCACTGCGGCAAGGTCGTCCAAAGGTATCAATGTATTAGGAAAACTCCATCAAATATGACCTTCAATCCTAACGCATTTGGTACTTTGGGCTGTCAAAATCCGCAGCAAATGAATGATTTCTCAGCAAGAAACCATGGGTTTTGGGGTACCAAGTTGCTTGAACAAACCCTTGTTGCTTCAGCTTCACCGTGGACAATTCATCAGCAACCATCAGTGGAAGAATCTAAGTGATTCTCCATTTGGAGGTTTCTTAGAATAGGGGACCCCTAAACTTCATCAGTTATAGCTTATAAATGGTTAATGTTGGATGGTTTAGGGGCACCCCTGGACTTGAGAAACCACCATTTCTGCCACTCGGATGGGCCACGAAGCCTTTCACAAACTCCTCTCCGGTGCGGGTCTTGCCATAGCTATACTCCTCGGCAGGGTCGATGTCGTGATCACTGGGTTGGTGAAGCAGTAGAATTGGGAACCAGCGATCATGGGTCATGGGCATGTGGAGAGATAATCGCAAAATAACCCCAAGAAGCACTGGGATGTAGCCAACCACTCTGGAATTCCGAGGAAAACTGCAAGAAGAACATTGCTTGAATTGTCAAATACATCAAATAAGGGTCAATAGCTTGTCAAGCCCCATATGGTGGTTTCTCAAAATAGGGGGACCCCCAAATCATCCTGTATAAGCCATTTTTAATAAGAAACCAACCATTTTTGTGGTCCCGTATGTTGAGAAACCACCACATTGCCTGCTGTTTGCGCATAACTAGCTGCAGCTTGGACAAAGCTAGAAATGTTCCAGGAGAAGTTGAATCATGGGGATTCAAAGTCCAACTGTTGGAGTATGTGCCAAAATATGAAAACCCATGGCCCACCAAAAAGTGACCATTTTACAAGGAAACCACTGGTTTTGGAGGTACCACTATTTTGGCAGATACCCTTATCACAACCAGCAGACCCTTTTGCAAAATCTACCCCCCCATGATTCGATCATGATCCCATATAATCGTCCAACAATCAACGAAGTCTATGGCTTAAGAAACCGCCATAAAATAGTTGAAAAAAACATGATTGTTGGCTATTATATCCCCTATTAACAAATCCAAGTCAATCATCAACCATTGTAATCCATAGCTTCGGTTGCGATTCTCCCCTATTAATTTCTAGTATTCACCATTATAATCATCTATAATCCACAGTTCGGGTTGGCAGGCACCATTTGTAGATTGTAGATAGCTCCTTTGCCCAGGTTCCAACAAATCAATGGAGGCCATTCGGCTGCCAAAGCGATCCCCGATCTCTTCAGACTTCCGCAGCTGACTGAAGAGCCCTGGCCTGCCTGGATATGTAGCCACCTCGGTGGACAGCACCGTAAGCTCCCAGTGACAGTGAAACTCAGCGGATCTGCAAGGGGGTCCAGACCTACAGACCTACTGGGTATGTTTGGACCAGTTTGGTGTCTCAGGGTGTGAGTACATGAATGACTTCTTGATGCACATACGTCATATATCTATGGATATAATAACATGTATATACATTCATGAATTCGACATGGAAGAGAAAGGTGTAGATGCATATTCATTTGCTTGTTGCACACGTATGGCTCTATACATACCTACAGCTAACACATGCCTGTGTAGTATGTCAATTAAACTAAACACAACTTTGTAGTCTTGTGCGTCTAGATGTCTATACATTGTTTTTCATCCCTGGAAGCTACGATATTTCGATGTCCGAATGAGGTGTGCACTCGCACAGACTGCATCTCTTTTTTCATACCCGTCCGTAGGTACTGAGAGGCTTCCATGCGGATGACTGGTGGATGACTGGTGGGTGATAGCCAAACGGTTGAAGCCGCCTTCATGCAGATCTGACACAAACTGTTGTCCTTGCTAACCTGGTTGGACCTCACTGCTTTTGCAGTATTGACCAAGGAAAGTAAGAACCAATTGGTCATTGATGACTGTGTCAATATGAGATTTGAAACAAATTTAATCATTGTGTTGCCCGCAATACCATTATGTCTAGACTGCCATGACCGGTCGTTTCGCATGGCCATTCGCAAAACATGGTTTCAAATGAAGGTAAAGAATGGCAAGGATACGTACACCGGGATACATTCATGTTCGCATATGAAGGCAAACACGACATGGCTGCACATCCATTGTTTTCCCTATCATTATGATTATTCTCCCTCATTATTCGTTGGTTAAGTGCTTGACCCATAGCCAGATTGCGATAGGATAGAAATAGCCATCATGTCGGAACTCTGGCAGTGGACTATTTCCATGTGGGGACTGGCCAGCTAGGACTGGCACACTCCAAGTCAGTCATCGTTGGTTTCCCATCACAAAGAAGCTGAGAACTGTCCAATTTTCACCAAGGATCAAAGCCGGTGATGTACGGAAAGTGGTACATCCTCAGTGATTCCACGGTCTCCTATGCTTCTGATGTGTTTGATAGCAGGACTGCACCCATTTGGGAGACCTGCTTCCCTCCGCTTAATTTTCATTTGCTGTTTTATGATGTTTTATGCTTCTGCTTCTGTTGGCACGTCCATTGATATATTGTTTCAGTAATTCTCCGTACAGGGTTGAAATACTTTATGGTTTACAACACTAATACGATGCATATGGTATATGCAATATCCATCCCTGCTATGGTCTACAACACACGGTCTAGCGGCAGAAGATGGCAGCCAAAACCAATAGATTGCGGATGATCAACACGCCTCAAAATCTAAGTATTCATACGCACCCTTCGGCTGCCGCCGGCTGTTTCTTCTCGCTTGAATTGCTTAATGATATGAAAACGTCCACTGTGCATAATCGGGGGTTTCCCAAAATAGTGGACCTCAAATTTTGGTTGGTTTACTACAAATGGTTGGTGAACTGGATGATTTGCGGGTACCCCCTGTCACTAGAATTTCCCATTTTTCAGTCAACCACACCGTGTCCCCATGGGTCCACCCTGGTGATACCGACCATGTTGGGGCCCTGGGGGCAATACGGTTCACCCACATGGCAGGCAGGTCACATGGCCTCCATCATAGCTTGCTGCCTGTGGCCGATGCCAAACATGCAGAGCTGCTGCGAAGCAAGGCCACCTTTTCGCACCAGCGGATGAGCAGAGACGGAAATCTTGTGACATCCAGGTTTTTTTACATATCTAAAACACCATGTTTTTAGATATATGGTTTTGAACATCCAGCTTTTTGTTTCTAAAAAGGAAATCTTGTGACATCCAGGTTTTATATGTCCAGGTGTTTGAGATATGTAAAAAAAACGTGTGGAAAACTTACAACAAGGATGATATTTATATATATGGGCTCGTTTCAAAATGTTTGTTCCTGAAAACGGTCGTAATACCGTAGTTCCATGGGGCTCCGCCTTGTGGCGCAATTGTCGGGGCACCACATCTAAACCATAGCAATGAACCACACTTTCTTCAGATTTCGACAACTGTATCTAGCGCGGACCTGTTTTACTCGGAGCTGCTAGAGCTAAGATTGTCTGCTGTGGCAGAAAAGGAAAACAAAGGTCTGGTCAGGCAGGGTCTTGGTCTGTGGGGTTTTTCTAGCGCGGATCTAGCGCGGATCTAGCGCGGATCTAGCGCCAGAGGAACGTTTTCACTGGGCTGCAACTTTGGGGAAATTGTGGAGATCATGGATTGCGAAAGTCGGCCAACGCATCGAGATGAACGACAAGTATCTGGTATAGACATATTGTCTTTACCACTGAGTCACTGAGCTTGAGACTTAGAAGGAAAAGGCTATGGAGAAGAATCGCAATTGAAAAGGATGCAAACAAATACATGATTCAAAAAAAAACTAGCGCCAAACAAGCGCGAAACTAGCGCTAACATGGGGGAAAGCAAAATCACTGCATATATACATGACTCCGCCTTGTGGCGAAATTGAAAAACAACATCAACAATTCTAATATGGTCATCGGAGACTAAAAACCTATCAAGCATTTTTGAACGGATGCCATATATATAAATACATAGACACGTTTACGTACTAATATGGATCTACGCATGTGCACACAAGAAAACAATGGACATACAGAAACAAGTTCATCGACATCTATACACATACATACAACAAGCAATATTATTGTACATGTTTGCACAAAATGCATTGAACACGCACATTCCTTTCTGCGGAGTAGATTTTACATGACGCATTGCAAATGAAACAGCTTACATGACAAACCCATAAACATATTAGACAAATATAGATACGCACGCAAAAAGGTAAATTCATTCTGAACGAAAACCAGGCGAGTTATGTCTGTTTATGTTTGTTTGACATGCCTTGATAACAAACATAAACTCCAGTTACGCCACAATCAAAAAAGTAACTGAGAAAACCAGAGGCAAAACCCAGGATTGTTTGATAAAATGCAACAATCCATGCCTTTCGCAACGATTGTAAGCTTGAACCTTCTGAGGAGCAACTTCGGACAGGTTATCCTTCCAGTTACCATGGTATGGAGGTAACTGGTACCCTAACTGATCACCAGTGCCCAGGAATACCTCGCCCTCGAGCAGAAACGGCCTATCCTTCGGATTCTCCATATTTCATCCCTTTGAACTCACACATTTGTTGCATCTGAATCACTGCACGCGGCAACTCGCACCTCGCCCATCTGCCGACCCCAACGCTGCTCCCGCTGTTCCCTCCCCGCTCAGACACCGAAGTTTTGCCGGGCAAAGAGTTCGTAGAAGAACCAGAAGGACTGATACGTCCAGTCCTGAGACTGGAGAGGCCAAAGAGCTTTGATATCAATAGCCATTGATAATCATAAAGTTGTTGATAATCCATTGAATTGATAAAAACACATTAATGACATACCTATTCAACAAAAACATATGATTGTCAATATAGAGTTAAGCCATTGATCAACTGAGCATTGGTTTATAGTTAATGGATTTCCAGTGAACGGCTTATCAGTGTCTATGAAATCCAATTGATCAACTGACCATATGGTTATATAATATGTTCTTTTAAGATCAGTCAACAGATTTCCAGTCATAGGTTTATCACCACCACTGACCATTCAATCACCATGAACTGACCATCATCAACCACCATCTACACAGGAGATGCAGTACACAAATTTTGGTTCCAGCCAAGGTGGAGTCGCTAGTGCCAGGACAGTAAACACATGATGTGCCTGTGGGATCTACATATACTGAATATATACATATATACTGTGGCCAATGAAATGCATGTATATATATCTATATATCTATATATATGTACAAATCTGAAATCAATGTCCATCACTAGTTTGATGTCAATCGTTCTACCTTCAAAACAAGTAAGACACACACACACAAACACACATGTGTTGACGTAGTTCTGAATTTATGTCAATGGCCAAAAGCCCATGATCAATTCCCATTGGGTGTCACAAATGTGGGTGCTTTGTAGTGTGGACTGTTTCAGATCAACGTTGCGTGACAAATTGACACGACTTTTTCAACACAATAAGAGCTTGCAAATCGTAGTCCAACTGGATCCAAAACAACCTGGGGAGCGGTGTCAAACATGACGAAAAACTTTGTTACCACCACCAACAATTGCTAAGCTGAGCAATGGAAAATTCAGTACCTAGCATATTAATCGTAGCTGGTTAATACTAGGTAATAGTGGCACTTTAACCAACATCGCTGGTTATGACTAGGTAATATTGGCACTTTAACCAACATAGCAATGGTAATAACCAGTGTTCTTTTACCAGCTGTAGCTGCTGATCCACCATCCAGTAGTACTATTGGGATTTGCTGGAACTTGATGGATCTCCCAGGGGTTCCAGCTCCCGGAATGATGAGCGACCACAACCTAGTATTTACCATCATAAACAAGTACTTTACTATTCATAAACAAGCACTTAACCAGAATTTAGGTGCAAACCATCACTTCACATTCATGAATCAACGATAGCCATCACCACCAGTTCATCATGGATGGGAATTAAGGTAGCTAAACTGCTAACCGGTGGAAGTCAACCATGAATTCAGCCACCACTTAATCATTGACCACTGAACCCTCATCCAACCTCCAGTGCAACCACCATTGGTGCCCAAGTCTCTCGGAATTTCGCAGCAAAATCCTCATGGACCTGAGGAGAGCGTCAATGGCCTTCATTGCCTTGGAGTTCAATCCATTGTTTTGAAAAGCCAATTTGGTTAATGTCAAGTCAGGATTAATAAAACCCCCCTAGTTAATCATACCCCTCCTCAGCCCTGGACCCTGGTCCTTACTAAAGTTAATTAGGTGCTGATTTCACCCCCAGATAAGATAAGTACAGCCAAAAATCATCAATTTCAACACAATTGAAATCAATTTAAAAACAATTGAGGGCGTTTATTTGGGGGTGGTCACTTTTGGACACCTATGGTCAGACCTTGTCGACCTTGTCGACCTTGAGGGGGGGGTGTTTTATTAATCCGGTGTTGGCGTTAAGGATTGATTATATAATGAATCAATCGTTGATAATGGTTGATATAATAATAGTCATCAATCGCTGGTAATAATGATCAATGATGGTCAAGACTCATAATAATGGTGCGCAGCTCTCGGACAGGTCACCGTCTTCAACATACCCCCGCATCGCAGGGCATATTATTGGTTAATGATGAATAATGGTCGATGATTAATAATGGTTGATGACTAATAATGGTCGATGATTCAGAATGGTTGATGACTAATGATGGTAAATGATTAGTATGTGTTAATGACTAATACTGGTAAATGATTAATGTTTCTTCATGAATGATCATGAATCATGATTAATACTTGTTAATGATTGATAATGATTCGTGATTAATTGATGCATGACTTTTAAAGATGAATAATGATCATGATTTGATTGATATTTGTTAATGAAAACTAATGCTTAATTATGATAATGGTCAATGATTGATAATGGTTCATAATCTTGATCCATCTTGGTTCAATCCTTGGTAAACACATTTGGATTAAACCGCGATGTTTAAATTCATAGTTGTTCAAATCCATTTGGGAAAAAATGCTTCTAAATGCTTAACTCACTATAGTGGGTAATAAATGGATTAAATTGCAGTGGGTAATTGATTAAATGGTTTCCTCAAAAAATAACTAAACATTAACATTAATTATCATGTTAGTTGTCTAAGTAGGTGTGCTTCTAAATCATAGTGGGCAATAATGATTCAACCAGGACGAACATTTGTCAATAAATGGACTGAACCAATGGATTGGACCAACGGATTGAAATTCAGTGGAATAAAATGGCCAATTGTTCACCCAGTCAACTAGCATCAAGCGATGTTTAGACCTTACAGTAACCATGGTGGGTACCTACTAACCATCCAAGAATATCCAAGAATAACAATTAAATAGGGAAAACACCAGTATATTGGGGGTACACCATGGCTGTGGACAAACCCATTTCCTTTGATCAACAAGCACAACAGCCCCAGCTAGGCCCCACCGGCCACAGCTCATCCATCACCAAAGGCACCAGGCGAAAATGTCTCTGTCGGGCTTCCATGGATCTACCCGCCAAGTGCCAAATGAAAAGAGAATATTTCCTGAAGCACTTGGCGGTCAAAAGGTCGAGAGTGATTAGGGCCAACGTTTTTGACTTCCTGTGGTCGAAACCGTGGGGTACCAATAGGGTTCCGATGCCGTAAGCATCCAACGCGGGCCGACGAGTAAGTGGTGCTGCGAGATGTGAAAAGCTGAGTACGGGGCCTGGGCAAGCCATCTCCAACAACCACCATGATTATCGGCAACTTCTGGGTCATGCACCTCAAGTTAAGTGTACCACAACTAGCATCATGTTATCACTTGCTACCGAACATCATGAACCATCATGACCATCATGAACCATCATGACCATCATGAACCATCATGAACCATCATGACCATCATGAACCACTAGGAACTTGTGGTACTTGCGCTTGCACAACCCAGAATCATGATCACCCTTGAGCAACCAGTTTAAAGGTGCCAGGCTCGGGATTGGAGCTGGTTCTGGAAACGGGTAAATCAGCATAGCTTGGTAGTCTTGATCACACATTGGTGTTTCTCAAGCCATAAGGAACCCCGAAGTTATAGGTTTACTACTGTAACTGGTTAACAAGCTGGATGATTTGGGGATATCCCTAGGACTTGAGAAACCACCAAATGTGTAGGTGGTATTCAACAACTAGTTGGTACTTTCATCAAGTAGTGCAATAGACACTTGACACAAGAACATGGTATCGTGTAGTATGGTTGTTAAATTAAAAAATACACGGAGAATACAAACATGTCCCTGTTCAGCCCTTCCGTTGTTGAAAATGAAGTAATGAAGCCGAATTAGCAGCAAAGTTATAAAATAAACATATAACAAAGTAGAAATAATCTTGGTTTTAGGGAAAATCTCACAATGATAGGATGATCTCACAATGATACGATACCAGGAAGCTTCAATATGGCTATGGGTCAAAACCCGGTACCCCTGCTGTACCATCACTAACCATTGTTTGCCTCATGATCCTATCATCGTTTGTTATAATCCTTCAGTATTGTTGGCTAAGGTTGGCCCATAGTATACACCAAACCCAGTCCAATTCCCAAGAATGACCAGCCAACCAAGCTCAGCCAGGTATCTAATCTGATCACCTGTAATAATACCAGATCTCCAAGCAGCGACATGCAACCAGGCTTCTCTGATGGAAGTGGAGGTGGTAGCCGGTGATTATTGATGGCCGGAGCCGGGAGAATTTTGATCTTTGACCTGACATCCATGAAATTCAGAGTGTACAGCACTGAGATGCAAAACCTCAGTCCAGACTTTGGTGACACTGCGATACTCAGCAACGATGACCTCCCGTTTGATCGCCTGTGATTCATGGCTATGGAGGGTAAGCAAGTTGCTGGTTTTCCTAAATGGAAAGCTGTGGTGCTTTGCCAGGACATGCAAGGGATCGCTGTACAGTACCATGCTGGGCCAACATCCCCGTTAATTCTGCTCATCTCGGGAAATCCGGCGGCATAACCCCTCTTCATGCGAGATCTATCAAGCTCTAGACCTCCATAGAGTGGTGTGATTCTGGATCTACATCAGGGAGCCAGGAATTGAACTCTTGTCGATCTTCCAGGTGGTTCAACCTCTATGAAAAATATTAGTCAACCAACCAACCATTTGTTTCCAATCACTCGGGCAAACAAAAAATGTTCAAAACCACCAGAGAGTACAATACTCCGGGTATGGTTGAACACAAAAGAATGTTTGAAATCACCAACCCGAATTACTGTTTACTAGCTTTGTTCGTTGTTGGTTGTCATCCCCTATATTAGGGGGTGGAAGCTTCATGTACCCTAGAGTTTCATGTTTCTAGGTACACTCGCTGTTGGACACAAAGAAAACCTACTGAGGAAGTAAGCTACAGAGAAAAGGAAGGCATTTCAGAGCTTTCCGACTGAACAAGAAAGCATGGCTGCTGCTTTGCGATGTCTGATACCGAGGGGCAACAACCAACCATAGTGATTGATGATTGCTTGAACACACGTGAACCAGGAGCCCGGAATCTCACCGACAGCAGCAGGCGCTTCGCCAAAAGACTGCTCCCCCCAGTGCAAATGTTCCTTGCACTGTGGATAGTAGTACATCTCGATCAAGAACCTGCGCTACCGCACTTGCACGCACACAACACATTTATCCGATGGTGTAAATAAACAATAGAAACGGAATGGAATGAGCATCAAATCAGTTCATCTACCATTTGGTCACGCCTCTCCTGGTAGCTCCGGTCCTCACTCCCCTTTGATACGGGATGCCCCTGGCTACTGGCCCCCAACCAGCCAGTCATCTGCTTAGTCAAGCCCAAACTGACTTCCAACCAATGCGAAACAGAGACCTAGCCAGCAGCTTTTCCAGCATCCGTCGAGGGTTGCAACAAACGCGAGAACACTATGACCACTACCTCGAATCAGTTCATAGGGCATGAAGCCAACGACACCAGCAATACAGGAGGATATGCCAACAATCTGCAAGTGGCTTGGACTAAACCGACACCAAAACAAGTAGCACGACAATCTCTTTGCCATTTTTATCCTTGGTGACTGCTATTGCGCATTCTCAGCCATTATGAGTTTCTACTTAGCGCTGTTAACAGTTCTAACCTATTGTCAACCAGTGTTGGTAACCACTATCATGAGCCATTGATGACCACGCTTCTTGTCGGTCCATTCATGTCAATTCCACCCAATCTCTAAAACTTACAACAGTACAGTGGTTCAAACATATTCATATAGATAGTCCATACTTGGATGATCATCCCACTTGGTAACTGGTTAGCAACCATGGTTGGTAACTTACTAAGTGGGATGATCATCCAAGTAGTAGTACTTTGATAGAAACTGAGAAGCTTCATGTGGCCGCCCCTGATCGTGGTGATGTAACATCTGCGGGAGGTCGATATCGGTCAATACTTCATGGTGGGCAGCTGCTAAGAACTTTGAATGACCGTGCCAAACGACCCGTGGAACCCCAAAATATCACTGGATTGGTCGAACTGGTGCTGAAACGCTCAAGATCTTAAACACAATTGGCCTGCGTGCGTTTCCCCGGCATTTCTGGGGGCACTGAACCACCGGTGACCCACCATGGCATCCCATGGGTCACCAGCGCCTGCGAACCCACAGGCTGTTTCGCAGCAAAAAACTGCTGCCATCCATGACTTCCTTGCGCTGAACGGAGGGGTAGTCGGGCCACATATCCTGGCACCAGATCTCCGCATCGTCCTTCTCCTGCCACCAGGGGGCTACAGCCACGGGATGAAGCACAGATGCCCGGGCCGTGATTTGAAGTGAACTTGTTTGGTAATTCGAATTGATAGAATCGAGGTTTGTTCGGAATAGTCATTAATTAGCTCAGAATCGGAAGATGCAACCCATAATGAACTTAATTACATTGTTCGATTGATCGCTTGGTTGCTGATTTTCTGAGGGTAAGAGCCCCATCTCAACAAATGGACAGCAGCAACAACAACAACAACGACGACGACGACGACGACGACGACGACGACGACGACGACGACGACAACGACAACGACAACGACAACGACAACGACAACAACAATCACAATAAACAATCACAATAAAAAAACAAACAATAACAAGAAACAACAAACAACCAACAACGAACAACCAACAACAAACAACAAACAACAAACAACCAACAACAAACAACCAACAACAAACAACAAAGAAGAAACAATAAACAACAAACAACAAATAACAAACAACCAACAACGAGCAACAAACAAACAACAAACAACAACAAACGACAAACAACAACCAATCAACAACAAACAACAAACAAGAAACCAGCAACTGGCTAAATGGGCACACTCCGAAATACAGTTCTTACACCACACAGTCAGAGCGGGAGAAGTCGCATCCAATTTCAAGGAAAACATTTCGCAGTGAGGCAAGGATCAAGAAGGTCGCTAGGCTTACGAAGAGTGTAGTCCTGACAAATCTCTAGGCGCAGAATTGTCCATTCTTATCACTACATGCCTGATCTCTCAAAAAACATTACAACATATTACAACCTCTAAAAAGACATGCCTGATCTCCATTTTCATTATAAACATCGGCAAGTAAAACAGTATGTTTCGCTATCAGCGCATGTTTCGCTTCATGGGTCGTCGTCATGGTTTGCGGTCCCTGCTGTCTGCGGTGCCTCCAGCTGGAGCACGTCCTCGATGCGTCGCGTGTGGTCGTAGAAAATGGCGTCCGCGTCGATCCAAAAAACGAAGTCATAGTCCTCAGGCAGCAGCAGCAGCAGCAGCAGCGGCAGTGGCATGTGGCAACCTGTGGGGAACATCCGGGAGCATCAAGTGCTACCAGCTGGGCTGTAGCGCCTGAGATTTGGGAGTGGCAAGTCTTCGTGGGGTTGATCTCTTTGAGAATGATCAATGATAATGAGCCATGGGTAACAACCTGGTGAAATAATGATTGGTCTTGGTCCATAATGTTTTGTTGTCAATAATGCATCGAAACACATTGGCACGGAAGAACCAACGACGAAAAGGGTTGCTTCTGAGGCCAAGAATCTGGCAGGTGCATCAGAATAGCAAGGATCTTGGACCAGAGCTGTATGCGAGTCGTATCGATCGTGTGGTTCAAGACATGATAACCATAGGAGTGCCGTTCTGCATACCTCAGGTGAAGCTGAGCCTAAGGTTGTCCTCCTCGCCACAAAAAATGTTGAGAACTGGGACTTACACACAGGCGGGTCCGACATAAGGGGGAAGGGATTAAGTAGTGAATGGCTACTGAAACTGAATTAACTGAATATCTCTACCTAATGATGGTGAACTCGTGGATAACTATGGTCAATCAATGACCACACTGCTACATGATAGAATATCATTTGATAATCAATGAAACAAAAACAGTGGGACAATGGTAGGTGTGAAGGTTTACTTTCTGATCGCGGGGTGGTGCCATATGGTATCATTGTTGCTCAGAGCTATTCAAAGGATCATCGATGACTGGTCATGGGTAACCCCCAAAAAGACCGCCCATCCGATTCTCTTAATTCAGTACTAGTACCTGAAGGGCCGACCACAACAACAGCAGCAGCAACAACAACAACAGCAGCAATAACAACAGCAGCAACAACAACAACAGATGCAACAGCAACAACTATGACAACAAAAACAACAGCAACAATGACAACGATGACAACGACGACAATCACAACTACATCAAGAACCACAACAGTTCCCCGCCAGCGACAACAACAACAAAACATGAAACACAAACAAATACAACCACTACATACACTTTCCACAACATCAACATTTCAGCATCCCCATGCATCATGCCTAGAGATACAAATGCCACAAAAGTCCGAGGGGATAGTTTCTGTGTGCCATGTCGTTGTGTGAAGCCTTCTCACATAAGATCAACTGCCTAAAGTGAACCCATGTCAGGCCACAGTGCAACAAGGCCTCAAATTGATGTTTATTACCAGATTAACAACCTTTGATTCGATTGATTATGGATATTTACAACCATTTTAACCTAGCTGTTAATAGTTAAGTTAAATAGGCTTAAATCCTCAAAGTGCTTCGTCGGGGAGATTGGGTGCAACAGTCAATAGTGCCAATTGGTAGGCGCGTCCTACAGGAATCTCCAGCGGATTCCGTTCAGCAACCTGGGCCTTCCTCCAATGACGCTGTAGTTCATCATGCGACAGGTTCTCCATGTTCCTCGTTATGTGCAATGTGTAACTGCATGCAAGAGTCCTTTTAAATAGGATGATAGACATGTGTATCTGTATGCTGTATGTGTATACAATATACATTTGAATACATGTGTACGCCTAAACATCTGCCATAGAGTTAAATGGTATACTTTTCATGCATATATATATATAAATATCAATTATGTGCACATTTACACCTTCATTGATTAAAATGTTGTTCTTATTTCAAATCTATGTGCATGCAAGCAAATCCACAAACATAGCACTTGACAAAATGAAATCATTTTTTGAACACATGGGATCTGGCCCTCCTGCAATTTGCGCGACTTTATCAGCCTTGATTTTGATTCGCTCTTTTCAAATGCAGGTCGTTGGCCGGCCATACCATACCGGGCATTAACGGTTGAAACGTTGGCAAAGGTATTTGGCATATGAGTCAATATTAACCAACCAATAATGGTGGATAATGATCAGCAATAACAAGGGAAACAATTCTTAATGATAGGGGAACCAGGGGTACGGGGTTTTGACTCATAGCCATTTCTAGCAACTCTTCTCTTCAGCAGTGGGAGCTTCTCAAAATAGGGATCCCCCAGTTACCATCCCAGCTCGACGATACACTAACCATAGCTTTGGGGGTCCGTTTGGATCCTGGCAACCCTGGTCTCATCCTGGTCGCGCATGTCTACAGCTGAGCAACTGCTGGTTGATCAAGCTGGTGGTGTTGGCGTAGGACATGATCTCCGGCGAGTGCATCGTCACCTCGAGGGCTAGAACGGACAGGAACTGGACCTTTGTTGGAGTCATAGGCGTCATAGGGGAGGTTGAAGCTGCCACAGATGGGTGCAAAATCACCAGATGATTTGGTAGATCTGTGATTGTTGATCATGCTGAATGGGAGTTGCAGTGACCAAGAACCCATTCGGATCATCACTTGCAGTGACCAGTCCGCTCTGTGAAACACACTCGACCATTGGCTGTCTGGGTATACTCCGCAGGCATTCCACACATCTCCACAATTATCGATCTTGGGATGTCCCCTGGTTGATCAGAACGAAAGCACCTGCTGCTTGCATCACATCTGCAAACATCTTCTGGTTGGTGGTTGAACCAGCACTATGAAACATATTCTTCAAGCACCCATCCAATCCATGTGTTAATACTTTTGGGAAACTAACAGAAGTCAATCAAACCACCAGTAGTTGTTCAACCATTATTGTTTGCTATCATCCCCTATTATCCCCGATTCTTTGAGGACAAATTATTCAGTTCATTGCTAGCGGTACCGTGCCTGTCACCCAGGTCCCTGGAGCTGGGTGCTCCCAGCAATGCCAATGCGGCTCGCACCACAGGCCGTAGCGAAGAAAAGCCATGGCAACGTGGGCATTCCCAGGGTGGATCACTGATTGGTGAATGCACCCTGGTGGCAGCATATGAGAAAATCTCACTGTGCTTGGTGTTGTTTTGAGTTCGACTGCCAAAAATCTTTGTACAAGTTGTGGTCCTTTGGAACAAGAATAGTTTTGAAGCAGCACCAATGAATAGGGGGTGGCCTTGATTCGGCGGTGGGGTGGGGCATTGGGGGGTAGGGTGCGGAAGTGGAATGGTAGGATAGGGTATCTGAAAGGGATGCAGGCTCCGCCCCAGAGCAACGGTTTCATAATGGTGTAGGATGCTCCTCATGCTCACTTGGTGCAGGCATCTGCAGGCTCTCAACTGTGACGACAGTGATTATTACGGCTTGCTGGGAATTGTGCAGCAAGAACTTCTAATAAACTATGAGAAGGACGCAAACAATCATGAAAACTGGAAGTTTTACCTGAAGACACATGTCTGGGTCCAACAGAATTTTTCGTTCGGACGTTCATTTGCCCCTTGTTGAGTGATAGATGTCCCGACAATATGACGTTCAAAATGAAAACGTCAACGGCTGTCAGCACGTCATTATGTCGAAGCGTGCAGTTGGCAAAACAAAGTGGTCGAAACACCATCCAAAACAAGTACCCTGCAGATTACTTACCCAATGAGTTCAGCTTGAGATGGAGTCTCTGCTGAGGAGACCTCTCATCGAAATTAAACCACATGCCCTTGAAATCAATCCATCAGTGGCTCATCCCAAAGGTGAAACTTTCAACTAGAAATGGTTGGGTTTCTCAAGCCATTGGGAAGCGCAAAGCCATGCGTGGTTCATTATCTGGAAATGGTTAATAAAGGATGATAACTGCGGGTGCCCCTACTTTTAGAAACACTCACATGCATGGAAACTATTTACAAATATGAATGGAAATGTTGGGACAACCAAAACTGAGAACAAGCGGTTGCATATTCATCCATGAACACGACTCTTACACCAATCACACAACCAAACACAGGGGGCAACAACTACATTGCTAGTCTTGGTTGTCACTGAGTTTCTCGACATCCAACCCCCGCACTTTTGGGCCTCCGGCTGCATCGGTCGATTATCTTAGAAGGCACCAGCACGATGCCGTTGAAAAAACATCGTGGTGGTTCTAAAAATTCTGCCGTCAAATATCAAATGATCCTGTAGGTATCAATGCATTATCAATTAATACTAGTCACTATTAATCATGGATCCATAGGTACATCGTTTTCGGCCAAAATGTCAGCCGCTGAGTGTCAAGCTGGGATCACAATCTCTGGGCAGCTGATTTCTACATGACACATCCTGGATACCAAGTACGGACCATCGCATACCAGCGTTACATGCTAAATCAGCAGAATGTGATGTGATCCTCGCAACTAACCATTGAGTAATGATTAAGCTAATTATCATTAGACTATTAGCATATGTATGGCTGTAAAAGATAAACACTCGCTATGGCCGCTGATGCTTCGAAACGAAGCACGTTTCGGCTGAGCGAGACGATACACGGAATCGATCCTCCTGGAATGATATCAGCAAAGAGATCGGCGCATCTCAGATCCAACACATGCCATTGACCATTCATATACTGTAGATTAAAATATCACTTGTGATTACCCATCACAAAAAGCGGTACATGAAACATATATATATATATATAAAGTCCAATAACAATAACACATCACAACAAAAGTAATTCTTATTCATTAATTAACAACTATTGATCGTTGTTACTGACATGTGCACAAAAGGCTTGAATGCATCCATAATCATGTCCTGTTGGTCCACAAAAGCAAAGTTTATGCCTTACTCATCAACTTCTGTGCATCGCTCGCAAGGAGCGTTGAAGTTTCTACTGTTCAGAACCATGCTGGTCAACCACTTGGATGCTTTGTTGATATGTGTTGTCTTTTTGATACCCTCAGCCCTTGCCATTGTCAGCCTGGACACACCAAATGGTTCTGACAGCCTTTGCGAGCAACATAGACTCGGATGTCATTACTTCACCTACACCATCACTAAGCAGCAACTACTCATGAAGCATACATTTCTGAAGAGTGTTTTGTATGTTGAATTGCCAGCCCAGAACTGGGGGATCTAACAATACAGCATCTCGCTTTGCATAGGTTAAACGAAAATGGTCGCAAACTTGATAATAGCTCAAAATAGATAAGAATGGCCATTAGTCTTGGACAACCGCCAAGCCTACTAAGCAAGAAACAGGTAAAGCAAGTAGAACAGTGGCGAATTTGGTAATAACCGCTAGAAGCCCAGGAGACCAATAGTGATAATACACTGGCTTCTAGAACGTTATTCACAGGGGTCCGGAGTGACCCTGCTGGGTGTGACCCCCTTGCTCTTACTGGTTTTGACTGACAGAATCCCCAACCAATGGTGTCCATCCTGTGGGCTGGACATGTTTTACAGTTCCGAGGCATGAAACAATGTAAATGTCGACGAAAGCAAGGTGTGACCTCCTTGCTCTTAACTTCTCTTAACCTCTGAAAACCCGTTTGAGCACAACCTTTAAGAGTGGTTAAGAGAAGTTAAGAGCTGTTCCTTCTTTTAACTTTGGGGATTCTGTCAGTCAAAACCAGTAAGAGCAAGGGGGTCACACCCAGCACGTTCACTCCGGACCCCAGGAGCTATTAGATAGACCAATGGGTGGCAAACAAGTGGTTGTAACCACTACAAACCCAATGAGCAACCAATAGTTGTCAAACTTGGTGTGATGCTCCAGAATGCTTTGGTTCCCTCGTTTTTGTGTTTTTTGGTGTATCTCCAGTCCAATTCTTTCCATCTGCAAAGGCTACTACTTGTTGCACACCAAAGGTAGCCACATCGAGCTTCACACTGCGCAGGAAGTCGCCTGTAGAAATGTTTCTGATTGCCATGCCTTTATTTTGCGTCTGTGGAAAGCAGAAAAGCTGTCCTTGAACAATGTGTCCTTCTTCCCTTTTGATTTGCTCGCTTCTTGTCTACCCTTCCCAATTTGAACTCCCAAACGGTGCTGCCAACCATCGAATGATCCTTTCAAGCAACCTCTCTCCATTCCCATCCATTCCTAAACTGGTTGGTGGTTGAACCACCCCTATTGAAAATATTAGTCAACCAACCATTCCTTGATTCATAGGGAAAACAAAAAAAATGTCAATCAAACCACCAACTAGTAGTTGTTCAACCACTATTGTTGCTTATCATCCCGTAGTATTTTGATCAACCACTATAAACCACCATTAACCACCAACCAAAAATCCATTGATAGCAGGTAAACAAAAATGTTGGATCCGGCCGCCCAAGTCGCCGTGGCAGTGCTCTCGAGCACTCCGCTCTGAGTGGGACAGATGTGTCAGTTGGGTAACGTTGATGATGTCTGGTGACATTCATTGTGGGTACAGGGGTCAGTTTTCCTAGCCTATATGGTGGCTGTTGCCAGGGTTATATCCCAAGGAACTACTCCTGCTAAACTCAAGTAGAGGCTTACAGTGCAGGTTGGTGACTATAAGCTATAATGATTCCACTGGAAAGTCAATGGTTAGGTGAACCAATCCAAGGAAAAGCCGCTTGCAAAATATGACCATCTCATGCCAGTGTGCTCGTTGCGGTTCTACAGCAATGGATTCTAGCTAGCCGTACCTTGCATACCATGCTTAAAAGTATTTTTGTTCTGGCTCAAAGGATGGGCAAATGGCCATGAAAACGATGCGCGACACAAGTACAGGATCAAGAACCTTGAGGATAGCACAACAAGAACTTGAATCAAAGGCTGACAACACAAAACATTCACCGTGGCCTTCAACACACATTCAAGGGTTGACGAGGAGCATCTTCAAATTTGGTGTCCCTACAGCAATAGACAGCCTGTGGTGATTCTATATGATTCTACCTGGCCATAGCGCCCTCCACATGGTGACCCTCTCGTGCTCAATCCGGGGCCATCAGCCGGACGGGCAACTGGTTGTAGCCTCAATGAACTCAGGCAGAAACTGCCCGTAACCCCCAGGGTGTGACTCAGGCTGTTCAAATCTTCATGTTCTGACTTTGTTTGTCGAATACACAAGCAGGGCAAATGTAAAACTAGTACAACATGAGGAAGCATTAGAATGACGTTAACGAGGAGATGCTGTGCGTTCGTCCCCTTTTGTTGCCATTTGGACTGTTTCACAAGTGAGATCCATATTCCCAGTCTTTGGTCTCTCTGGCTTTGGATCTGACCAAATCTGCCACACAGCAACTGCCACTTCGCCGCTTCAGTCAAAGAGATCCTTCAGGGGCACCGAAAAACAACGCAACATGAAAAACAACGACAGGAAACTGCTCAGGAAACAACAACCATGAAAAACGATGCAACATGTGATTTTTTTTACAACCAACTGTTCAGGGGCACGCAAAAATCCACAACAGTGACCAGAACAGCAACCACAATTGGAACAGGCTGACGACCAACTCCAAAAGGTGCTTTCTGGTCATCTGTTATGTTTTCTTTTGTGATGCGGAAAGAACTGACAAAAACACGAAACAACTGCTGGGACAAACCAAAAACACTGCCAGCAAAAATGAAAATCAAACAATAATGCCAACATACACACCTACAAAAGCACAAAAAGCGCCACCAACAGCAGGAACAGCATGAAACAGCAACATCCACAACAGCAAGAGAAGTCAGCAACAGCCACAAAAGCAAGAGAAGTCAGCAGCAGCACCTCCGCCAGCAACAAAAAAACAAACACTACTACTACAACAACAACAACCACAACCACAACAACAACAACAACAACAACAACAACAACAACAACAACAACAACAACAACAACAACAACAACAACACATGTACTACAGTAACAATCACGGCCAGTGCAACCGTTGGGACGAACCAAGAACATTGTCTGTACCAATTGCAAGTGTAACACCAACAGCTACGCAGCTACTCACATCGTCTTAAAATCAGATCCATTCAAAAAACATGTTCGGCAACTTGGTTCCCTGACCAGGCCATTGATCATGATTTTAACCTTTTATAATCACATTGGATCTAGGACTTTGTGGTGCGCAGTTTTGCATGACGATTCGAACCTTAATTCACGAAGCAAATGCTAAGACTTCTCAGTTTCGAATCGTATTACAAAGCTAGGTTTCAAAAGTGATAGTGAGAAGTATGCTATATATTTGGATCTCAGGTTTGGTGAAAACGAATTTTCAGTTTATAATTTACCATTGTTTTCCCCAGTGTTGGTGATTATCCCCCACCAGTTGGTTGATCAACTGCTTGATCCAACTCGCCAAACTTCTCCAACTGAAATCTGCAGTGGGTTGACCAGCGCCACCAACAAATTGCAAGCATGAAACCAATGGATGAAGCCAGCAACAAGTTGGCAAATTGAAATAATCATAAAATGCAATGGTTATATAAGTTTGGTTATATTAGGTTTTAAATAAATATATCTATATATATATATAAATATTAAACATATATATATATATATCAGTTGTAAGCCATTGACAAAGGTTTGTGGATTAGGTGACCATTTATGATGGTTTTCTTATGAGCAGAGTCCCTTAAATGCAACCAGTATCCAAATCATTCAATTACCAGCAGTTGCCACTGATTGCATACCCAAAAGTCCACCACCCAAAAGTAGTAGCGTTCCATGCTTGGATGGTGATGGTAGGTGGTGGTCTGGTGGCTGGCATGGTGGCATCAAGTTGCGGTGATTCATAAACTGCACACGTCGCAGTAGCCAAACTGTGCCGCTGTGACGCCAACATCCAAAAGCAAGACACAGGATGTAGGAACTTTCCGGATGTCCCTACGAGGGCATACGAGGCATCCGGAGCTATCCCTATCAGTAAGCAACCGTTTCAGCACATTTAGACGTAGCTAGGGTCCCCCCAAACTGGGCCTTGCCGGCTGCAACTGGCTCTTTGGAGCTTTCGGGCTCCGCCTCCCAGCATCAGGTTTCTCCCGTATGTTGTGACGGTTACCTCAAAAATGTTGGGTTCAAGACCTCAAAAATGGTTGGTTCCACTGAGAAACGCACAGTAGAAGTCATTGTACTTCTGGTTGTTTGGGGTTGCGGGTGTGTGGACCCTAATTTCCCTGGTGGTGCCTACAAATGTTCAATGTTTTACCATGCGTTTTTCCCGCACTTTGGTATTTATATACATCACTTGTGCTCCAAAACCTACGACTCAGCTGCTAAAAAAACATACAGCATTGAGTGAGCTTGGATGTGCCAAACAAGAACATATGCTGACAACAAGTAGGTCTGACGGTATCTATATGGGTAAAAATCATGATCCCCTGGTGTAAAACCAGTACCAATTGTTTTTTTCAGCTACCATTGTTGGTATCATTCCCTATCATTGATGGTTCATATTGACCTATACCCATGTATTTTCAGTCCCAAATGCGATATTGCTATTTTCAATGGTAGTTATGTGATATACTACAACATCAACAATATTTGATAGTTCATAATGATCATTAGTTCTTTTAGTTTCCCCAAACGCCCGTCCACAACGATACACCATCCATCGCTGGCACCAGCCATGCTATGGATTCCCAGGTACCCCGGCAACTCAGGTGGTTGCCCCAGTCCCTGGTTACGCCTCTTCTGGAGCTGCTTGCGGCTTTGGCGCAGTCTGGCCGGTGCGAGTTGATCCAACCAGAGTCCTGTTTAGCGTAGTTGGCTAACAACCAGTAATATATGGTAGTCCTGAACTGGTCGGTGGTGCTCGCCACCCCAATAATTAGTGGCTAATAGCAGTTAATTGATAATGCTCAATGATTGTAATTGTAATGGCTAAAAATTATCGTAAACTGCTTGGTGGTTTCGATCAACCCCGTCATGAAAGCCATATGCGCAAGTCGTCAACCAACCGTTTGGATTCATACTGGGGAAAATAGAAAATGTTTGAAACCACGCCAGTTAACCATAGCTGTTAAACAGAAAGTCATCAAGTAAGCAATAACGCCTGTGCTTAATCAATGCCTCCACTTCAGCTATAATCATTGATTAACCAGAGTCTGTTGCCATTGTCATAAACCACTATGGCACTGTTTGTTAACAGCTCTGAAAATAGTTTACCCAGCCTTAGCAAAAACTGCATGCGGTCAATTTTGGTTCCTGATTCATAGTGGTTCACGGGCAACTAGTTGCTTGATAATTGCAAGGTTCTTTGATCATGATACTCAGTCAATCATTCATTAGATTTGTCTTACTGGTTGATAGTCATCCGTTATTGAGGTTATCAATGTCATGATGAAAAAATGATAAGCACAGGTTTATCGATTAAGGTTCTCTCGATCATGTCGTCAAAAGCTAGGTGGCACAACATGTTTTGCATTGTTTTGTGCATAGAACCCCCCAGCTGAAAAGTTGCGGCGCCAAAGGAAGGACTGGGACTACTACCATCTGCAGATTGTGATCTACGAGAACTAAGCTTCATGGTAGTAGTTGGGATGAGTTACTAGTACTAAGCTTCATGGTAGTACTAAGCATCCCATGATTTATCCTAGTACTAAGCTTCATGGATGAGGGAGGACTTGCATGATCCCAGTGGAGTTACGATTCGAGGCACAAGAATTCTTCGGCCGAACCAGGTGCGCATGTGCTTGGCAAGCCATGCCGCTGCTGGTTGAGCATGTTCCAGGATGCTTACGCAGGGATCGGGTAGTTGATGTGTTTGAATCGAAGTGTTGAGCAAAAGGTCGTTCAAACTGCTTTTATAAGCATTGGTTGATTGATAGTTAAGTATGGTTTGCAAGTCTGGAACTTCAAATCGTTCCTTTATAGGCTCTATGGGATTGGAATCATCCAACATCATCCAACACAGGGTCTTCCAACCCTGCTAGGAAAAGACCGGGGATTCTTGTCTGCAGGTTTGAGTACTGTACAGTGCAAAATGTTCCATTCCAGTTCATCTCGTCGCTGCATGACTTGCTATACCTCAGAAACATTCTCAGGACGTATGCCGTGTTAGCACAACAAATTCTATGCTATGACCTTTGCGGCGCGCAGCTTAAGTTCCACCATGTCTTCGTTGAAACCACCACTTCATTGTTCGTCTTTTGATGTGTAGAGTGCAAATGTCCTCTAAAGCCGGTGCCATGTCACGTCGCGCTACCTTTGCTATGAGCTTCAAGATTCTTTGAAGATTTTTCCATCCGGAAATCTTCAGCGCACATCCCACAACTGTTTGTGTGGACTGGCTACTAGTGGTTTGGCGTGTTGCATGATTGAAATAGTCAAACTTGTTGGGTTCTTTCACGAAGCAATTCAAAACGCCACCTCAAAAGTCTGTGCCGCTCCCAACTGAAGTTGACTATCGTCAGTCTGAACATTGACCCACTATGACCCCTTCATTTTGGCCAGATAGTACGTGCATGAAACAGCAAGAAGAACAACAAGAACAAAGGCATGGTCTGAAATCGTGGCTTGCCCAAATTTGTGGCAGTTGCTTTTCTTTTTGAGTGTTTCTCAAAATAGGGGGACCCCCAAGTCATCGAGTTGATTGAATTGATTAAGCTCTTGTAATAAAGCAAAAAAAAGACTTTTGCTGCCCACCTTCTTCTCAGGTAGTTTGAGCTCTGGCAACTTGGGCATTGTGAAGCTAGGCATCTTCACCTGCAGTTGCTATCAATCTGTCTGCTGGAAGTGGGACTGTCGGTGAACAGCCAGCGCCCGGCACAACATACAGCTGCAATCCCTTCGTTGCAGAAACGGCCTGCAGCTAGTGACATCCCTTGGATGTCATCCCCAGCAACTGGTGACATGAAGCCGTGGTTATGGGGATTGGTTTACCCACCCAGCAACTTGACCCCCACATCCAAGTCCACCCATCTCGTCTAACATCCCCCGCTACCAAAAAGACCTTCAAATCTCAAGGGGCACCCCGGCACCGGTGTCTCCACAACACGGCCTTTCTGGAGCCTCTTCCTAAACTTGTTGGTGGGTCAATCTTGAATCATCAAATCATGATGATTCTGCTTTCTTAATGACAATATCAATATCTATTGACAATAGATATCATAGTCGGGTTCAGCCTCTTAAACCCCAAGTTTCGGATTCCCAATCCAACTGCTTTCTATTCGATGATTATTTCAACAAAGAACCAGGTCGTATCAGCCATTTTCGACCCTTCAGCAGCAATGCTGCCTTGAAACTCGTCTGAAGCGGCTCATCCCTAGGTTGGAACCGTGGTTAGGGTATAGCCTTGCTGTTGTTTGACCAGTAATCCAAGGGAAAGTTATAGTGAGGTTATCTGGTTGTTGGTTGAACAACTCCTATGAAAAAAATGCTTGTCAACCAACCAACCAACCATTAGTTAATACAAGGAACCACCAACCACTTATACTATACCCTGGAGACAAACGGGTTTGATGCTCAATTCCAGCTCAGTAGGCTGTTCGAGTCATCCAATGCCGGTCTTAGGTTCTTTTAGTGGGCCATGGACGTCGGTTTGCCATTCCAAGTTGCTACCTGGAGCCGGTTGATGGGTGGACTCCCGGCAACAAGTACTTGGATGTTTAGGTACTAATGCACCTGGGATAGTTCACCAAAGCTCGGTGAACAAACCCAACTGTTCACCATGGTTGGTGACCGACACAACTAAGCGGGGATGCACATCCAAAACGGTCAGCCCAGGTCACAATCTAGGGTCACCGGATTGCCACCAAGTTTCGTCTGGAGTCTTCACTTCAGGGACTTTGATGTCGGGCACTTTGATGTCAGGCACTTTGATGTCGGGCATTTTGATGTCGGGCACAGGCACTTTGATGTCAGGCAAGTTGACATTTGGCACCTGCCACAGGGGGCACTTGCCGAAAGAACATGAACAATGAACCAGCGACCAACAAGCACTTCCATCAACGTTCACCTACATCCAGCAACCGATCCATGAAATCAGTGGTTTACGACTATGCATGGTCAATACTAGATGATTGGGGGGAACCCCACTTAAACAAAAAAACACACTATTTTCAATGGGCTGAAATTTCGGGCGTATGATGGTGGTTTCTTAAAATGGGATCACGCACTCTTCAAACTAGTAACAAGCCAACCATTTTTTTGGGCTGCCTATTTTGAGACTCGCACATACAGGTGTCTGAAAATTAATCTGTTTACCTTTGCTCGCTACACCGCCATTGTGTTGCACCCCACAGCCAAGTCATGTACCAACATCGAGGGAATGCCAGAAGTGGCAACCGCTTGCACGGGGTGCCCGGACTTGCTCTGACGTGGCGCAAACTGTCAAGGTTGGTACAGTAACTTATTTTGTTTGAAAGCTATCGAATGTTATCGTTGGGGAAGTCCATAAATGCTGCACGCCGTATACACAAATAGTTTCCCTTCTCAAAAAAAGACCACTAACGATAGCTATTGAAGGCCCGGTGATGATGGCGGCTCGAGGTACCATTCATGGATGACCCCAACAACGGTTGGATGGGAAATCCAAGGCCTTGGATATTAAAACTCCAGAGTTTCCAACCTAGATTCTATTTTGTCCATCAACCAAGCCAGTGACAGTGAAAGAAAGAAATGTTTATCCTTGAGTATGATCATCCACCAAGAAGTGATCGGTTCTTCAACAAATGTAATGGGTCAGGGACTGGATCTATGATGATCCATGCGCTCTGATGGTGGTGAGCCGACTGATTGTTGAAGCTGTTGTTTTTCAAACTTTCTCTCGTATTGTCAACAAATTCATCGTTCAGACTATTCACCAGCGAAGCATCACACATCATCCTCAACATGGTTCATAGGGTTCATGGTTCGTGGGGTTCATGGGCACCCACGAAAAAGAAAAAAACGACTTCTGATTCTGATCATGCTTTCTATGACTGAATGGGCTGCACTGAAATTCTACCTGGCTGAGGCCGATTCTCAAAGGATGACTGCACCTGACAATCCGAACCATCTTCACAGGCACAAGGGAAAGGATTATCAATGGTGATGATATGGTGAAGCAATGGTCAATGGTGGCTTAGTGAGGTGTAATGGCATGTCAACTATGCAAAGTATTGATATCCTTTCCAGTTGCAGAGTTGAATTCCAGTTCCAGTTGCATAGTCAATCCCTTTCCAGTTGTAACCGCAATGAACTCACCCAGCTCTATCAACCGTTACCCATGATGGTCCATCATGCGCGTGAAAAGCCGGAGGCTGTGGTGCTTCTGGGAGTTTGTCCAGTGCTATAGTTGATAAGCAGCCAATGAAACGGTTGATGAAGGGACGGTTGATTGAAAAGCCATCATTAGATGATGGCAAATGGGTGTTTCTCAAATTAGGGACCCCCCAAAATGGCTGTTACTACTTAAAATCATTGCTGTTGGATGATAACTGGGGTACCCCCCATTTTAAGAAACCGCCAATTGAAGAGTCGTGATTCCTAGTTTGATATTGACTGTAATTCATAGCAAATTCCTGCTTGATCATAGCTGACAATGCGTAGTAACTCATGTTAATCAAAGTTTAATCACTCAATCGATCAGCCATCAGCTGATAGCTGAGAAATTTCTGGGATTTTCTGAGCATCATCTACCATTTTGCTTGCAACAGCCGGTAGGGCTCCTGGCCAACCGCTCCCCCGTGGCCAACGGCTCAGCAGTCACCGCCTCCACCTGAGCTTCCTTCAGTTTTTCGTCCAGCAATGCTTTGCCCCCAGCGGTCAACTTCTCCGCCTGGCCCGGCACCGATGGAGGTGTTGGTGGTCGGGTCAGTCAAGTTCAGTTCGGCTCGAAGGCGAAGTTTGGGTCCTGGGTCAAGTTCATCGTGAATGAAGAAATCATTCAGCAAGCGATCATCAATAAAGCCATGATTAAGCTGGTTCAAAACAGTGAAGCTGTTATAGCAATCAATGAACAATCAATTCATTGGGCATCAGTTTCTTGCCATCATCAATTTTTACGCATCATGAACGAGCATGGTGAACGGTGCTGATTTGCCAGCAAGCATGGATATGTAACCAACCATGATGGTGATTGTTTAACAAGACAAGGTCATAGCATGGGCTCATGCTGTTTATTTGAATGGCCCCGCTGGTCATCAATCATGCTGCTTGACAATGGACAAGTATCGCAAATGATGCTTGAATCATGCAGGTATAGAATGGCCATGCTGCATCAGAATGGCCAATAAGGGTTATGGGCTATTAAGAGCTGGATCTCACATTCTCCGGTTGGTGGTTTCAGCGCCTCTGAAAAATACGAGTCAATCAACCTTCCCAAACCGTTGGGGAAAATAAACACGTCAATCAAACCACCAACCAGTAGTTTTCAATTTTCAACCACTATTGTTTGCTATTATCCCCTATCTTTAATCATCATAAACAACTATTTTTCATGATCTTTCATATCATCCAAATGACTCTGGTTTGCCTTGTGTGCTGGTGGCCCTGGGATGGCCTGGGCAACCCCTCGTGGCACCTCCGACGAAGCATCTTTCAGGAAACTCGCACCTCTGGTTGCCTCACGGTGAGAAGTTGATTGGTGTAGTCCGGTGATCACTTGGTCAAAGGTGGCAAATAATGACCAACAGGTCACCATTACAATTGTCAGGTTATATAACGGTCATCATTAAAAGATCACTTGGAGAACCATTGAAACGACTCTGATTGAATCACTAAAGGCAAATTGAATCACTTAGAAGGTCATTTCTTTTTATTGAATGTACTGTAGGAGTAGTCGGCTTGTGTCCAGGCCTGATGTACCAAAATAACATGTCCCCAATAGAATGATGAGGGAGTAACGCTAGTCACACCAATCAACTAGGATGGGTTGGTGATATGTTGGTAATCAAGTAGTATCTTATATATTTATAGTGTTTCTATACACATAATTAATAATTATGCACAAACATATGTGTATTAAAAAAATATATACATATTGCCTTGCATTGGTTGTTCCAAGCCATGCTAATATACTATAGGTTCTTACAGTTACTACCACGTCTACGGGTTGGTCAGTGCTTACAACAGTTTGCGGCAGCTAATAAGTTGATTCACTCCAGTGCACATATACTCCGGCTGGTGATGGCAAGCCATCCAACAAATATCAGTCGATCAATCAACCGTCCAAAGTGTTGAGGATCCTGAGACACGTCAATCAAACCACCAGCCAGTTCTTCTGATTTGATGGATGTAAAACAGTGGCACCTGGGATAAATCTCAAGATCCACCACTAAACCACAACACACAAAACAATTCAAGTTCTGGGGGCTCCATCCCTATGGCCGGCAACAAAACCAACCAACCCATACTGCGCAAACAGCCAACCAAACAACACCAACTCACCAATACCAATACCAACCAACAGCAAGCTAGCAACGAAGCAGCCCAGATACCGCTCGTTCCAATTTTTGCTCAGGAGTTTTCAAAGTGGACAGCTCCTGTGCACCATCACAACAGGTTGTGGAATCCGAGACCGCATTCCATGAAAACACATCACTTGGGAAATCCAACATCTGGAAACTAATGTATTCAACATCTGCAGGCACAGGCAAATGTGCAGACTTTGTTCCTGTGTGTTTGCAGGAAGGCTTGAAACTCTGAAATAGATTGCAACAAAAATCATCACAGGTTTGCTGAAGTAAACAATTGCAAACGATTCTCTGCAAAACAAGAAGCATCACCGGGTTTTCAACTCGCTGTGTCAACAAATTCAAGTACCTGTTCAACCGTTGCACCGCACCGGTCCTCTCCCAAACCGCCCAATAGATTGGCACAAACATACAGAAACGCTGCTACCTTGGTTACCCAACGGCATGGTGGTCATTGGTGGTCCATTGGTGGAGAAAACATCAGCTGTTCACTGCGATACCAGCCACACTGTTGTATTATGCATCTCTACAAACCGCGATTCAGATCATCATGATCATCATGATCATCATGATCATCATGATCATCATCATCATCATCATCATCGTCATCATCATCATCATCATCATCATCATCATCATCATCATCATCATCATCATCATCATCATCATCACCATCACTATCATTGATCATCATCATCATCATCGTCATCATCATCATCATCATCATCATCATCATCATCATCATCATCATCATCATCATCATGTTTGGCATCATATATTCATGTTGATTCAATTTTAATGTTTACTGTATGCATATATCATTTAAATATACTTGTCGTACCATTGATCTAATATTTACTTGGACAAGCACATCGGTATACTAGATTAACTTATTCTATATCTACGAATTTAATCTAGGTTACCATTGGTTTTAATTTACCTGGTAGGTGACTATTGGTTTCAACTGGTTTGTAGGTAAGTAATACTATTGGTTTGACCACAATGCTGAAACATCTGGCCAAACTCCATCATGTCAGCTTCCAGGAGTCTGACAAACCTCATCAGTTGCCCAGCATCGCTCTCACCATCGCTGAGAAGTTACGAACCCTGCCATGAATCGGGGAGCCTTGTTGCCTGGATCTCCCATGACAAGTGGCGCCGGTGACTTCATGACAAAACACCAAACCAACCAGTCCAGTCATCGTCAACCCACCTGCCGACCAACCCAACCAGCGAAACCGACCGACCCACCAACCGTTGCGCTTGCATCCCTGTCTTCCAACGACTTGTTCGTTTCCCAGCGACATAGGAAAGGCTCTCTGTCAGACCGAAAAGGCCGAAGGGGCCCCCGGGCAAGCCCGCCTGACAAGGCTCTCCGGTTGTCAGGGGGCCATGATAATGGTTGATCATAGGGATTATACTGGTGAATCATAGGGATTAGAGTGGTTCAGTTAATTATAGCGATTGCAATGGTTGATAAGAGGGACTATAATGGCCAATCACATGGATTTATAGGGGATAATCACCAACAACAATGCTTAAACAACTGCTAAAACGGTGGTTTCTTAAGCCATTGGAAACCCCAAAGTTCTGGATGATTCACTACTCAAAATCATTAATGTAGGGTGATTTGGGGGTACCCCTATTTTGAGAAACACCCATTTTATTTACGTACCGCAAAATTCAAGGGTTTCGATCGTTTAAACAAGATGCTTCTCCATTGAAGGTCAGATTGTTGTCCAGGTGGGTTTGTGTGCTGGATGGATCGTTGGTTGTCTAGTTGCCTACACAGAACACGCACCAAACATCCGTATCAATACAAGAATTCTCAATCCAACACATAAAATCCAACACAAAAGCGGCTCTGCAGCAGGCACTGCGAAACAGGACAAGTTTTCCGCAAAAGATGACTTGTATCCGTCCGCAAAAGATTTATCAGTTGACTTACCCCTAAAAGTGGTATTTGAGCCTAGTTAAGTTAGTTATAAACCAACTTACAACTGGTTTGGGGCCCACCTTGCTGGAATAGTTGGGGCCTCGGTAACGCTCGTCAGACGCTGGGCGTCCCGACCCCCGAACGAAACACAAAGGACAGCGCGGACCACAGTACTATGCCAAAGACCACCACCACTGACACACCTGGCACTGCAGAATGGGATTGCGATGACTGCAGAATGGTGTGGCCCATTTTTCACTATAAACTAGTTGGTCGTTAGTTGGCAAAGATATGACATATTTACATATGTATCTATCTATCTATCCATCTATCTATCTATCCATCCATCTATCTATCTATCTATATACATTAAAAAAATATATAGAGTACACAGTGCTTGGTTGTTACCCTATTGAAGTAACCAAAGTCAATGGGGGACCCCAGCCCGGTCCCTTGTACCACCGGTGCTTCACTGCCAGCTATGGCTCATCAGCTGTAGCTGAGGGAATCCCCCAGCCGCCAGCTATGGCGGGCAGCCCATAGGAATCCACCACACAATTCAATCACTAGATTAACCATTATTAACCATTATTATAACCACTATTTGACTATTTACGAGTATTAAGCATTATTAACCATTATTAACCATTATTATAACCACTATTAACCATTAATTAATCATTATGGGTGACCATTATCAATACAATTTATAAACCACTAATTATAACCACTATTTACGAGTACTAAGCATTATTAACCACTAATTGTAGGGGGTGGTGAGCACACCCAGCTCAATCAGAAAGCATCAATCGATCGAGGGACCAATTGTTGATGCAGGTTGATTGACAACTATTCTGACTATTCTCAGAAAGTATTGTGCCCGAAAAAAAAACGCACCCATTAGAATCAGTAGAACCCCAACGTTGGCACCAAGCATGGGTAGCAGGCAAGTGCGGACTTCCACCATCTTCCACCACCCATGGTGGCGAGAGCCGAATCGTGACGCAAGAAGCAACAGCAATGCGACGCAGCAGTTTGTAAGCACGTGGTGTAACGACATCAACAAGCAACAATCTTCTGGAAACAACAATCAGTATTTGAAGATTTATTGATGGTTCAGTAGCTGATACTGATTGTTGTTGGTTCATAACTAATTGTTCATTAATGCCATCAAATGTGACTGATGGTTCATTTATTGGTTCATTTGATGCTTCACGGATACTTCGTTCATCGAATCAAGCCGCCCAACAACCTGCTCCCCGAGACAAGCTCACCTTCAGCAACGCCTGCCACATTCAATGTTCCACTGAGCACGAAGGGTTCAAACGCCTGAGCAGCAACAGGGAACCTGCCCCAGGTGGCATGGAAACATAACACAACCCTGTGACGGGGAACCCCCCACGACTGACCTGAAATGTAGAATGGACACCTCACGCACTCCGTCGGTGGCAGTTTTTCCCATGACCATCATCCAGTAAGTTGCTGCAAGTTGAGCGATGACATAGCCATCAACCGCTCAAGTAGGATCCCTACGCAACACTGTGGTCCTATGTGTAAATGAACCTTGTAGCAATGAGCATCTGTTCAATCATTGTAATCTTTATCACACATACACACGCGCATTCCCTAATTTGAACGCTAAACGAGGCAGGTTCGCGTTCTTTTAGCTACCCTGTTGATGCATAGGTCTGGTGAAGCTACGGTCAAGAGCTGGATATGTCCCCGACTTTCACTTGGCAAATCATATCTGAATCAGTACTTTGGATCATTTTGGATCCGATTGTAGATGGTGGTTCTCCCCGGGCATGGTGATTGTATCGACAATACCCACGAAAACGATAGACACTCCCCAACAACAGGAGCATGTAGGAATGAACCTTTAATAATCAGTCTTGGACACGTTGCGATTACATGCCATTTTTGGATAATACTGTTTCTAGCCACTATCTTTCGGTGATATCTAGATTGAACAAATAATACTAGATAGGATACTTAGAAACCGAAAGAAACGGTGTATTTCTCCACTAATCACAGGATAATCTTGTACACCAATCTATAGAGATAATACTGATATCACTATCGGCCAATGTAAACGCTACCAGATTGGGCAGCCGATCACTCAGCGAACCGCCCGATCTTAGCTGACTCTGCTGGCATCCCCAGAGCCGCCAGGGATGATGACTCTTCTGCCGCACTAAGTTGATGGTGGACACACGGAACAACACGTAGAGTGCAAATGATGCTTAAGTTAATGATGGCTAATGATGGTTAACAATGATTAATAATGATCAGTAGTGCTTCATACTGTTTAATAACGATTATTAACAAATTTGTTACCCGATCCAAATGGAATAGCTACGTTATATATTTACGACTTTCATCATGATAGTTCAGCCTGCACTTGAACCACCAACAAGTGATCCTTGAAGATGGTGGGCACAAAGCCACAACCTGAACATGTAATGTCCTGATCTTCTGGTTTGAGAGAGATCTCCATCATGGATTCATGGATTACAATACAGTATGCTGCAGGCCAAATCCCGCAATCTTATACCATGACCAGTCAAAGATTCATTCTCGCAAACGCCACAATGCTAAAGCAAAAAATCTGTTCTGCCACAAGTAGGTGCCATTAGTGAATCGTGATCAGCAAAAAATATCCAGACTTTTTTAAGGGTACAGTCAATAACAAAATTGTCGCATTTGTAAGTTCCCGGGAGTGCCTGCAAACCACTCCTTTCACAATCTTGATAAATGATGTGCGTGATATCTAAGCGAATGTAGCAACATGTTGTTGTCACTGTCGTTGCTGTTTCACAAAAAAAGGACACTTCCAAATCACTTGTGTCTTTCCACACATTGTTTTGCTTAAAAAATGAACTATTTGTTTAACAATGATTTTGGGACTATGACCTGAGCTATGTGCCAAGCATGGCCACCGGACATGGCCACTAAACTGACTATTCAAGTGGTACTCATCATACATAGTCAATGTTCTTGGTTGCAGTAGTGGCATGTTTCTTCTCATCACCACTGGCATCATCATGATGGAGAAGTTGTCCCAATTGCTTCTATCACCTTATTCATCATTATCATCATTGTAGAATACGATATATACAAAAAAATGATGATGGGTTTCTATCAGTGTTGCTGGTTATAGACATCCAACAACTGCATCCAATGATGATGAGGTCAAAAACCCACGAAGGTTTGGCATAGCATCTTTGTATATAGAGCCAACTATGTGCTTCGAATTGGACTTGCATAATGAAATCGATAACGGATAGTGATAAAAGGGTGCACAACCTACAAAATCATGAATGCGTGCGTATTTAAATATACACACCTTATCGTGTATACATATTTTTCATGTACAGTAATACACTTGTATGAACCTCAGTGTACAAGTTCACAAACACACGCACATACACACACACACATCGTCACACACACAAAAACATGTCTCTCTGTAATACAAATTCAAAAATTCAAAAATACATCAATTGTTCAAAACATGCAAAATTTGTCACAATATGCGAAATTTAAGCAGCTACCGCGTTCGCACGCGTTCGAATCTTTTCAGATGGTCGAGGTTCATCATCCCTTCGCCATCAGGCTTTCTTCTTTCGATCAGGTTCCGTGGCGACCCTTCCCACTAGCCTGACCGGCACCGGAGTGCTGCGCCCAATGATGACTTTGCATCTGGCTCTTCTGGGTTCTTTTCTTTCTAATTTCAACAATGAAGCGAGCGCGGGCTCTATACATCCGGCATCCGCGCTCCATCGAAGCAAGGCGAGCCGCACTGTACAAATGCCGGTTGCAGCTCTACATCAACGATCTTGGACGGGGTTCATTCTCCCTTCGCCATCTTATTTTTGATCTTCTTGCTCGATTCCTGGCAACCGAATTTTAAGACTTTGCATCGCATGCAATCAACCGATGAGTGCCTGGCATCCAATGGTTGATTACAAGTGTGAAGCCCGCGCGTTCACTGCTTTCAGTTGTTGCCAAAGACCTCGTCCATCATCACTGATTGCCTCGCCGATCTCGAAACAGACCAGCATAGATTGCTGTACCTTGGGCGGCTGTGAGATTCGGTTGCGTTTTTTTTGGGGAACCTTGCTGGGTGCTGGATGGAAGTGTTCATGTATGTATGTGACTTGATGTGTATTAATGTATTTAAGTTGGTTTGAATGCATGGATGTTGCGCTGCATGTTTTTATGAACGTTTCTATGTATGTAATTTATTTTGTTTGTATGTATGTATGTATGCATGCATGTATACACATACGCTTGTTTAAGTGTATGTATCATATTAAGTATATATACATGTAAGTATGTATGTATGCATGTATGTTTGTTTGTATGTTTGTATGCTTGTATGTTTGTATGTATGTTGGAATGTATGTATGTATGCATGTATGCATGTATGTATGTATGTATGTGTGTATGTAAGTATGTATGTATGTATGTATGTATGTATGTATGTATGTATGTATGTATGTATGTATGTATGTATGTATGTATGTA